>JAQPPZ010012769.1:0-64560 GCA_028583015.1 Wollemia nobilis | reverse complement strand
TAATTAGATGCTCTTATTTTTGTTTCTTTGCAACAATGGTGTAAAATATGGTTTTTTAAACACATTTGGGTAATTTGAAATGTTCATATTTTTTTATGATGATTATTATTTTTAAAACTATTTGGTCATACTTCTTTTCAATGAGTTTACACATGTTTTTATGAAGGGTCTGGTCCCCTTCTACTGAGTGGAATTTTAATCTTGGACCTCTCTAAGAGAGGCCAAAATCCTTATCATTATAGTAAGCTTGCAGCTAAAGTTATATTATCCACATTAAGACACCTCAATTTATGCATTTAGGGGAGTGTGAATGTTAATCAATGTTATACATGGTTTGAACTATATATTTTTTATCATTTATTAATGAAAGTAAAGCTTGAATCAAGTGACAATATTTCTTCTATTACTGCATTTAGAGTTTTCTTTATTAATGTTGGTACATGATTATTTTGTTATAAATAACCTTACACTAGCTTTGGATTATCCAAGCAATATGTTCCTTCCATTTTCCTTTTAACTCTAAGTTTTGAAAGAAAAACATAAAGGTGTAGTTCTTAATATTTTTATAAGCAAATTTGATGTTATCTAATATTTTCATCTAGTGACTTCATTGATCAATTTCTAAATAAGTGAAAATGGTTTTGGAATTTTGGTTTCTAAAATCATTCATGAGACAAAAATATATTAAAATAAAAAATCAAACTTTAAAAAAGAAATGTAAATAAATACTAATGAAATAATGGACAATTTTTTGGAGGGATTATCATTTGTATAATTAATCTCACATAGCATTTGGTTACATTCAAGTATTTCTCCAAACATGAAAAGAGAAACATTTATATTTATTTTTGAAATTATGAAGTGATGGTGCACAAGATTTTTCATTCAAGATTCTCTTAACTCAAATTTCTATAAATTTTGAAATCAATCATATGTAGAAACTGAATCTCATATTGCCTATCATTTGAGAAAATCATTAATTAATAAATTAATATGATAATTAAACTTTTTACAAAATAATTTATTACCCTTAAGGAGGAAGAATAACTAAAATACTGGGAAAAAATTCAAAATAAATAAGTTTAATAAAATAGTTGTTGAATGAACTCTAACTTAACAAGAATGAAAAGGCAGTCTTATCTCAAAGAAAAGTTGGTTATAGCTGTGATAAAAAAATAGTGTTCTAATAAAAATTATATAAGACCAAAAGAGTAAAAAATTAAGTATAATTTTAGTGATTAAGAGTATTGGAATAATAATTGTTGTGTAAAATATGTTGAGATAAACCAAAGTTCATCTTAAACATACCAACTAATATATTTGAAAGATATTTTAATTTGTATTATAATGAATGGGTGGTTCACGTTTTTAGAATATAAGAAAAATAGTGAGGGTGGAAATGGATGTTTTTGAAAGATCTGTTGTGAGGAACGGAAACTGCTGGTTGAAACTAGGGTTTTATCTCTTGCCCGTTATGATATATGTAGTACCTGGTTTTATTAATGGTTATGTTGGTTACAGTGAACTATTTTAGTGTAATGTTGGTTAAATACTAGGACACGCCTCTTTTTTTATCTGGAGAATATTGTATGTACCTGTTTCAATTGGAATAATGGATATTTTTTTTTGGTTAAGAGGTTTTATCATAAATAAATTTTTATTGAAATAAAAAAAACATACAAAAGTCAAGAATCAGATTATAATAAAATTGTATTTGAGAGTACATTGACACCCAAAGTTGATGCCACTTTATAACATTCCAACTTTTTTGAAATTTAGAGTCATATTTAGCGAAACAGTCAGCAACACCATTATGAGTAAAAGTATGGAGTAGAGATAAACTCCATATTACAACGAAAAATTTGCCAGCCACCTTTGTCAACCTCTAATTAACATTGGTAAGATTACAAGAATCTGATTCACAAATTATCTTGGACCAACCTTCCTTGCTCCAATACATAAAGAACAGCAAGACAAGGGCTTCCATATAATTATTGGTATCCAAAGTATATCCTTACTCATAATAAATAACTCCATATTACAACGAATATCCAAAGTATATCCTTACTCATAATAAATAACTCCATATTACAACGAATACTAAGAATTTGTTGAGCCCCATTTTACAACGAATACAAAGAATCTGCCTAACCACCCTTGTCATCCTCTAATTAACATTGATAAGATTACAAGTATTCAACAAATTACTGATAATTTGAGAATCTGATTCACAAAATATCTTGGACCAACCTAAAACATATCCTTGTTCCAATACATAAAAAACAGAAAAACAAAAACTTTCATATAATTATTGGTATCCAAAATATATCCTTATTCATAATAAATAATTATTTTTAATAATAATAATTTTGAATATATATATATATTTTTCCTCTATGTACTTCTCTTTATCATACCAAAATTTTCTGCTAATATAGTAGACTGCTTATATAGTAGACTGCTTGTAGGTGTACTTCTGCCCTTATCCACTGCCATAAAGAGAGAAAAAAAGCACTACTTGCACCCTAGTGATAGGATTTTCTAGACAAGAGTATTGGTATATTATTCGGGGAGATTAAACAGGATTATGTGGGGTGAACATTGTGAATTGGTAATTTGATTATATTTGTATATATTTATCGAGGATTGTCTAAGCTATCAATCTTGCTGGATTATCCGTGGACGAACAATTTGAACAGTCGATTTGTATTGAGGATTGTTTAAGCTCTTGCCGGATTATTTAGGGGTGAAAAAAATTGAAGAGTGGATTGTTTTTTAATGTATTTGTATTTTTTTTATTTAGGATGGTCTAAGCTATCAATTTTGTTTGTTGAATTATTTGGGGTTAAACAATTTAATTGTATTTGTATATTTTTATTGTGGATTGTCTAAGATATCAATCTTGTTAAGAACTATCTAAATACTTAGGGAAGTATTGGGATAGTTACTTATAAAAATTTAGAAGTTGGAAATTAACCTATTAAAGTTTTAATTTTTTTTTTTTGGTAAATTAAAGTTTATATTTACATTAATTGATTTTGAAACTTTATTATAAAATCAGTAAGAAGTGTTCAATGTCAGATTAAATTTAAAGGAGAAAAGATCTATAAAATGCTGAAACATAAAAGCATACAGAAAAAGGCTAAAGCAATAACATATAGGAAAAGGAAAAGGAAACTGGAAAAGCTAAGGTTCCCTTAAACAAAACCAAAAAAAGAAAAAGAAAAAAAGAAACTAAAAAAAAGGCAACACGAAGGTCAAACTTCCTTGAGCTGAATGTCCCTTCTTAACCTTTGTTGTCTCCAATACCATATCATTATATACAAACAACTCCATAAACATCTACTAGACTTGTAAAAATCTAACTAATATTTGTTTTTGTGTATCCTGCACCAAACTAACAATACAAGTGTCATTTACCAAATTAAATCTGCTGCCCTCTCCAGTTTTATCTTGAATGACTATTTCAATAAACCTTGCTGGAAATTTAAATCTGCTGCCCTCTCCAGTTTTATCTTGAATGACTATTTCAATAAACCTTGCTGGAAGCTCCTCTATTCACGTGAAAAAACCTGAAATGGCAACAATTGATTAGATTCTATTTATCCAAGGCCTGAAATGGTAACAATTATGGTAACAATTGATTAGATTCTATTTATCATTAATTCGAAGTAATTTTATAACAGCTGAACAACTGAAAAAAACTGAGAGTTCAAGTATTATCCGTCTTTGATTCTATATGTTTTTTAAAGTTTAAATTAAGATCGACTTTAAGGACTGTGTAACTGAAATTGTATCTATGTATTCTTTATAAGTTTAAATTGCATAACAAAATTTACCATTCAACTTATGTTTGTTTTTTTTCTCTTTCTTAAAATAAGAACTAATCAAATTACAAATTTCCATTCAAATTATTATCTTTTTATAAGACACGACCAAATTTGGTTTTCATGGTAGTAGATACGTGCCTAAACAAATACAAAAGTGGTTTCTTGGTAGTAAATACGTGACTTTTTAAAGACTTCAAAAAATTATGACAATCTAAATAATTTTTTTACGCAGCAATCAAATAAAAAATTGACATCTAAGGTTATGTCAAGTCCTCATCTTTAGACCCACGCTTGGCTTTAGTAGTTTGAGTATGAAACCCTTCGAGAAAAATACCCACCTTTGTCACCTTTATCACTTTGGGAAGCTTTTGCTAGAAAACTATTTATTTATAAAAATGATAGAAAAGTTGTTGATAAACAATCTGTTATACTAGCATTTGAAAGAAAACTATTTATTTATCTAAAACTATAGAAAATATATTGAAAAAAAAAGTTGTAACGGGAAAATTACAAAACAAATATTGAAGCTTTGTCTCAAAACCAAACATCTGATATAAGTGTGAAAATTTAAAACAAAAACAGGCCTACCATTGAAAACATGATATATTTCAATCTAAGCAATAACTCACAACTAATTATATTAGTAGGACAAGTCTTTTTATTTACTTATTAAAAGACAATCCTAAAAGACAATGGGATAGTCTTTTTATCTACTTATAAGACAATGGTTTAACTTGGTTTAAATCTTGTAAAAAGGTTTCACAAACTTGGGGACGGGGGATGCGTTTTGGGGATGGGATTTTAGGAGACGACGGGCTATAATACTCTCTATAAACTCTACACAACAAAAATGAAAAATACTAAAAACTCACAGGATCCAAGAATCAACTAATTAGATAACCTTTCACTAGCTCCTAAATTATATATTATTATTATTATTATTTGATTTGGGTAGTGTGATAAATCCCTACTATAGATACATAGGATTGAGTAGTCTCCTCCCAACCATGACCTTTCCTAAACTCAATAGTTATGCTTATCAATAGGAAATTTAACACACACCCATCCCCTCAAACACTCGCCCACACCATGGTTTGAACCTATAATTATATATATTATTTGATAAGATTTGAATTTAAAATTTGTATTTAAAAATTAATAAATATAATCGACTAAACTAATACCATTCAATAAATTTATATTTTTATCATTCATATAACATTCTAATTATATAATAATATATTTTTTAATAAATTATTATATAATAATATTATGATTGTTAGAGTAAATCACTATATAAAATATAGAAAAGCAATTATAGTTTTCAACTTTAAGTAGAATTAACAAAATAAGACAAACAACAACGATTTTAACGTGGTTCATCCCATGTGGGTTATATCTACCAATTTTTAGTCCTTTCTTTCTCAATCCAAGCAATAGAGGTTACAACCTACGCTCGTTTGTATTTTCTCTATATTTTCAATCCGTTTTTTCATTGTATACTTTGTTTTTCCACACAACTATATAGAAGAAAAAAAAAAAACCGTTTTTCTTAATACATTCCAAGATTAACAGGTTCCTAGCACCTAATTTTGGGATAAAAACAAAAACTTTCTTTTTTTCTTTGGTGTGTTGTTTTGGATTTCCCTACTCTTCTAATCTCTTTCTCTTGTTTAGCCTCCTCATAATTAGGTCCATTCCTAACAATCTCCTACTTGGAGACTAATTCCATTGCACCATCCACCAAGCTGGAAAATTATATATGGCCTCTTATTCCTTAAGGTTGGGCAGCTCTTTTCTCTTCACCCTTTGTTGTTTTTGTTGTCTTTTCCTAATTTCAAAGATCCATTTCCCCCTCATCTTGAAATGATACCGAGTTTGTGTGTTTAGTTTTTGATGATTCTTCTTTTTCCTTCTCCTCCACAACCTATTATCCTCTTGCTTCTTCCCCGTTCTTCCATTAGTATTTGCCCAAACCATCTCTTTGCTTTCTTATATCTGGTGAGGGCAACTACATGTTGAGTTTAGAATCAACTAACCGCTCCTCCTCTTATAGTAAGTGCGTGTGTTCCTTCAACCATCAAGATCACCTTCCATATCGATTACAAACCTTTCAAGGATATATTAGAGCCTCAAATTCAAATTTTAAGTTCCTCTCAATACAGTATCCATTTTACCGCTTGCCAATGCCTTTCCTAGATTACTCATAAATTCTCACTACTCCCCTGTGGGCAATGTCTAGTTTGTCGAACCATTGCATACATCAAGCTTCCAACCGGTGCATGAACCTTAGCCATTGCTCTTGTTCCTTTTGTGCTTGGGAACAAATCTTTGTGAGTTTGAAATGCTTTGTCAATGGTGCAGCGGCTTTGCATTGTTCATGTTGAATCTCTTACACTTTTTTTTCTTTAGTGTGACTCTCCTTGCCTCTTGTTATCCTCATACCAGGATTTGTTTGGTTCTCCCAAATCCTTCATGGCAAAGGATTTAGCCAATTCTTCTTGAGCATGTTTATATATTGCATATTTGTTTTGCAACCAACATGTCATCCACATACAATAGCAAATACATAGTTACCATTTCCGTTTTATTACGGGTGATCACTTTGACATCTTTCAAACCTTTGATGAGCCATGAATTATCAAATTTTAAATAACAATGTCTAAGCTTGTTTTAACCCATCTTTTCTTTCATACCCATCCTCTTTACCTTTCCCTCCCTTGGTGCTTAATTTCCTCCTCCAAATCATCATGAGAAATGCTATCTTCACATCCAATTGCTCCGGTACTTTTTTATAGCTATAAGACTCAAAATACTCTAATAGAGGTCATTTTCTCGGATCTCATCAAAATCAATACCTTTTTTTTGAGTGAATCCCTTGACCACTAGTCTTTCTTTGTATCTCTTATGCCCTTCATTCTCCTCTTTTCCCCCATTTATTGGTCAAAGCCCTTTTACCTTTGGTAGCTCAACCAAATCCCAAGTTTGGTTGTGGAATAAGAGTCCATTTTCATTCATTGCAAGCTCCCACTTATTCCTTCCATCTATAATGCTTCTACTCCTCCTCTCTCAAACATAATCGGAGAAACGTTGAGGAATTTTACTTATCCTAGTAGATCTTCTCCCACTTTTGGAGATTGAGGTGCTTGTTGTTGTTGTTGTACATTTTGATCTTCTACCACTTTTGGAGTTAACTTTTCTATGTTTCCATCAAGGTCTATGTATTCGTAATTTCCTCTTTCTTTTCTTTCCCCCATCTTTATACTTTTTTTCATTAAATATGACATCCCTACTTCTAATGAATTTTTGGTTATCACAATCTCATAATCTGTAACCCAAGCCATAAATATCGTAACCAATAAAATAGCACTTTTGGGCCTTAGCATCTAACTTATTTATGTTCTCTTTGTCTATATGCATAAAATCCTCACATCCAAATACCTTAAGGGGGAATAATTTCTTTTTCTGTCCAAAGCTCTTTCGTAATTCCTCCATCCAAGGCACTAGACGGTCCTCTATTAATCTTTCTCTCCCATGTATTCTCATCCTCCTAACATGCTCCATGATGGTTCTATTCATTCTTTCTCCAACCCCATTTTCTTGAGGTGTTCTTCCTATTCTTCTATTTTCCCTTTTTACAACCCATAAATTTACCCTCCCAATATTCTCCACCATTATCCGACTTTAGAAACTTTAACCTTTTTCCAGTTTCATTTTCAACTAATGCTTTCCAATTCTTGAAGGTATTAAAAACATCACTTTTATTCTTAATGCAATATGTTTTCCTTGTTGCATCTGCCCCTTACGCCTCCGTGCTCAAGCTCTCTTTTATATTTCTTCCTTTCCTTGTCATCCTTAGAAATATAACTCTCTTTGCTTTACCATAAACACAATCCTCACACAATTCCAAATCAATCTCTTTTAACTTAGGTAATAACTTTTTTGAATGTAAAATTTCCATACCTTTTCCACTCATATGGCAAGTCTTTGGTGCCACAAAGATGCACTCTCACCCGTAGAAACTAAATTCATGGAGCAAGTGAGAAAAATCGGTAAGTATAAAGAGTACCCACCAATTTACCTCTAGCTACTATCAATGAACCTTAGTAACTTTCCAAGCATTTTCTTCGAATGCAACCGTGTATCCTTCACCATCAAGCTTACTTGCCGATATAAGATTTCTCTTTAAATATGGTATGTGTCTCACCTCTTTAAGAGCCCATTGACATCCATTTGGGGATTTAATCAAAATATTTCCAATACCCATGATTTTACATGGTTGGTCATTTCCCAATAGAACCTATCCATAATATCCAGAAACATAATTTATGAAGTATTCTTTATGTGAGGTAGCATCGAATGAAGCACCATTATCAATTACCCAATAATCATTATTTCTATCAAGAGATAATATTAAAGCATCTTGTAGAATTTGTCCAGTATTCTTCAAGTGTTACCATTATTATCATTACCTTCATTTCCATCACCCTTTCTTTGCCAATCCTTGAGATGACCCTTTTGCCACAGTCCCCTAGCTTTCCTTTTCCACGTGATTTGGATCCGCCTTTGGATTTGCCACGATGTGAACTCTTGCCTCTTTCTCTTTCTCTTCCTCTATTCTCAATAGTTAGGGTGCTAGATGATTCTCTTGTGGTTTTTCTTCTCATGTCCTCACCAGTTATCCAACCCCCTCATCAAATTCTAATTTATTTGAACTCAAAGTAGAGTTACTTACCGCCATTACCAAACTTTCCAACTTTTTGAAGGAGAGCATAAGATTAATAAGGCCCTAAGCTCATCATCAAAATCCAATCCCTCTCGAATGCAATTGATTAGTGAGATTTAAATTCATTTAAATGATCATCCCGGATCCTCTTTCACTCATTTTCATGTTAAATAACCTTTTCATTAAGAATACCTTATTTGATGCTAATTGTTTCTCATACATCTTGGCCAACTTATTCATGACTCCCTTGGTAGTCTTTTCGTCGGAGATGTTGAAGGCTGCGGTGGATCCCAAGCACAACCTCATAGTACCCAATGTCTTTCTATCAAGGAGACTCCACTCCTCATCAGACATAGTTGAAGGTCTCTCTATTTCCCCCTCAACAAGTAATCCTCCATCTGCATATTCCAAAATTGAAAGTTTTGGACATTGAATTTTTGAACTCTAAACCTCCCTTCTTTCGCCATTGCTCCCACTTGATCCAAAAATTCTCCTTCTGTCAAGTGCACCCAACAAAACAAATGCTCTGATACCACTTGTTAAAGTAAATCACTATATAAAATATAGAAAAGCAAATATAGTGTTTCAAACTTTAACAGAATTAACAAAATAAGACAAACACCCGGGAGAAGAGACAACGATTTTAACGTGGTTCACCCAATGTGGGTTAAATATCCACCGAGAATTTTCGGCTCCTTTCTTTCTCAATCCAAGCAATAGAGGGTTGCAACCTACAACATCTTTAATTTCCTCTCTATATTTTCAAGGAATCACACGTATTTTTCATTGTATCCCCTGTTTTCCTCACAACTATATAGAAGAAAAAAGAGAAAAAAAAAAAAACCGCTTTTCTTAATACATTCCACGATTAACACCGAGTTCCCGGCACCTAATTTTGGGGTAAAAACAAAAAAAACTTTCCCTTGGTTGTCCCTTTTCAAATCTTTCTTTGCTAGACTAATAGACTGTAAATATGGAAACTTTCCCTGCCCGTCCTGCAGTAAATCCAGAAACTTTCTTTGTTTAGCCTCCTCATAAGTAGGCTCCATTCCTAACAATGATAACTTTAAAATTATATTATTTAACAAAATTTTAAGTGCTTTTCTCCCTAATTTTAACTTAAACTCACACTTCAAAACTGAAAAAAAAATTAAAATAGCTTTAGATCGATAGTGATTACGCGCTATAATTGCTTGTGGTAGGCCCAATGACAACCAAGAGTATACAAATATTTAAATTCATGTGGTGAGAGATCTAAGAGTATCTTTAAAAGTAAGGGGAACCAACCAAATTAACCGCCAAGGCATTCCCTTTATCTTCAAGCTTTATAGTTTATACCATAATAAAAATATTTGACATAGCTTTTGAAACACAAAATATTTTAAAAAATTAAAAAAAAATTAATTATAGAAAAAACATTTTATATATAAAAATTAAAGTTAAAAAAAAAAAATTAAATTGCAAAAGTGTTTTATATATAAAAATTAAGGTTATATTCAAATTATATTTCAGATTTACTTTAAAAATATATATATTATTATATATATAATATTTCATATGATTATATCTTTTCCACATTTAATACATTAAAACGCAAATTATACATTATATCCGTCTACATCTAATTCATTAATATCTAAACTGGGCAATACATCCAATAGAGTAAAATTTAAACCATAAATATTTATACCATCTGATTATATCATATACACTTTGATTTTAATATATTTTAAAGATATCATAGGAATATGCAAGGAATGTCAAGCCTAAAGATAAAACCAGTGAACCCCTCGCAGTCAGATTCACTCTGGCCATTTTTTCTCGAGGTAGTCACGCTTGAGACATCTTTGCGGCATTTTAGAACAGTGCAGAGCAAAGGTCAGAAGTTCGAATCACGTCTGAGACATCTTTGCGGTATTTTAGAACAACACAGAGGAAAGGAAGTGAGAATTCATAATTGTTTTAGCCGGTTCACGACATTCCCCTATAATAACATTAATACAAGGCACGACCGTGGATTTCGTGTCGACGGGGGCAAATATTTTCGGATTCAGGATTTATATCGTTGAAATTATTAAAACATGTTTTATCTCATAATTAATTAAAAATTTTATTTATCTGAGTTTTAAAATAATCTTTTTACTTAACAAATCAAAGCAAAGTCAAGAGAAGACTGAAAAGAAAAGGGCAAAAACCAAGCTAAGCAAAACTCGTAATTATGAAATTGGAAAATAATAACTTATTTCTGTACATTAAAAAAAAATAACATTTACTTTTTGTTTTAAAAAATAAAAATTTTAAAATGATGAGAGATTTTTTTTTCGAAAAAATCAAACATAATTTCCAGCTGCTATGATACGAATCCTGTTTGTTTAAGTCTTTGAAAATTACATCAATATATTTTTTCAGAAAATCGAGACTATGTTCATATGTTGAAAATTCATAAAACTATGGCCATCTTCTATCGTCCCAAGTTCTATTTACAGTATGTTTATGTAACTTACTGCTTTTGTAGATCTCATCATAGCAGCCAATCTTAACCGTAGAAAATGAAACTTTACCAAGTATTATGCACAAAAATATTATACAAACAATGATATTCTCATTCAAAGCTAAAGTACATAGATTCTATATAAATTAACCCTGTTGTTTCTATTTATTCTGCCAATATATCATAAAATGGGTACCTATAAAACCATAAAGCATTATGCATATCCTACATTCTATTCACCATTTTATATGAAAATGGAAAGGAAGATATACCATTGCCATAAATGATGCAAAAAAATCTTAATATATCAATTTGACCGAACAGTAATCAGAATCAGTTTCTCAGATTAGAGTGAGACCATCCAGCTTAAAAAAAGGCTTTAATAACATTGGCCTCCCTTTGATGATGCTTAAATGCTATATGATCATAGATGATGGTTTTCATATGAGTAATTTACTTAATCATGAACAAAATGGGAAAGTATCCGAAGTACATGGCAGTACACAAATTAAATTGGCAAAATTGCCTTGCTAAGATGATATTGTTGGAGATTGAGCACACTAATTTGGCTCATTTGTTCAAGAAACAACCATTCCTCTGTTTCAATAGAATGCAGTTTGAAGTTATTTGGCAGTTTTTTATTGTTGGGTGTGCACTTTGCCAGTTTGTTCTATTAGTTTATATTGTAACAGTTTTTAGTTGATTGTATTTGTCTTTTTAGCCTGTTCTGGAGATTCTTCTGTTGAAACTCCAAGGCTATATAAATATGTGTAATCATTCCTAAATAAATCAATGAGCATTTTTCTCATTGTGGTATGAGAGTTGTGTTCAGTTGAAAGGTTTGAGTAAGTTTGTGGTCTTCTTTGTAGTAATTTATCAAATTGTTATTTGAGACTAGTTTCTTGTTGTTTGAGCTATGATGGGCAGCAACACAAACTCTCTTCCAATTCCAGAGTTTGATGGAGCAGACTACGAATATTGTAGCATCAAAATGAAGACTTTGTAGATGGGCAAATATTTGTGGGACATTATTGTGGGTGGCTACACTGAACCAGATGATTGGGGTATCTTTCAAATGCTGATAGAAAAACAAGGAAGGAGGCTCAGAAAAAAGAATTGTTTAGCTCTCTATCATCTTCAATCTACACTTGAGAAGAGCATCTTTGCAAGGATTTTTGGTTGTACAACAATTGCACAAGCATGGAAGGCTTTGAAATATGGGTATCAAGGAAGTGACCGGGTCAAGCAAGTTAAATTGCAAACTCTTAGAAGGGAGTTTGAAAATTTGAAGATGCAAGAAAGTGAAGGTGCTGGAGATTATTGTGTAAGAGTGAAGGCTATTGTCAACAAGATGGTAACTCCTGGAGAAGTGTTGGACAAGGAAGTTGTTATAAAGAAGGTTTCAAGAACACTTACCCCCAAATGGAACCATGTTGCTATCATTATTGAAGAAAGCAAAAATTTGTCCACTCTTGAATTTGACTAGTTGATTGGCTCTCTCATGTCTCATGAGGAGAGGCTGAAAGAAACTATTGTTGGTGGTGTTGAGGAGAAATCATTTTCTTCCAAGGATACTGATGCAAGTTCTAGTGGACAAAGGCATGGAAATAGCCAAGGGAGAAGCCAACATTCTTTTAGAGGAAGAGAAAGAGGTAGAGGAAGAAGACACGACTTCCAAGGAAGAGGAAGAGGTGAAAAGAGTTGCAAGCAATGTTAATATTGTAACAAATTTGGACACTTTGAAAAAGAGTGCACACTACGGAGAAGAGGAAGACTCCTCAATTTTGTATTTTTCATATGGCAAATCAGATATGAATTTGAATGAGGCATGGCTCCTAGATACTGGTTGTTCCAACCATATGATTGGCAAGGGGGAGTTCTTTTCCACAATGGACAATTCCTACAAGTCCAAGATCAATCTTGGAGATGATAATGCATTACAAGTTGAAGGTAAAGGAGCTATTGAGGTGCACACCAATGAAGGTAAAAATAAGGTGAATGATATATACTACACTCCAAATCTGAAACATAATTTGTTGAGTGTTGGTCAAATCATGGAAAATAATTATATGCTTGTTTTTTAAGATAGCAAATGTGTCATCTATGATAAGAATCATGGGCATAGGCTTGTCACCACTATTCCTATGACCAAGAATAGATTGTTTCCTCTAAATTTTGGAGAACAAGGAGCTAATTTTGCAAATATTGCCATTGATAACAAGAGTTGGTTGTGGCACTTAATATTTGGGCATTTGAATTTCCCAAGTTTGATACTAATGGTATCTAAAGAAATGGTGTATGGGTTGCCCAATATTGAAGATCACAAAGATTTGTGTGAAGGATGTGCTTTTGGAAAGCACTCAAGAATGACTTTTCCAAGAGTAAAAGCATGGAGAACCTCTCATCCTTTTCAATTGGTGCATTCTGCCATTTGTGGGTCAATGCAAACTCAAAGTATTGGTAAGAATTCATACTTCCTCACTTTTATAGATGATTTTTCAATAATATGTTGGGTCTATTTTTTGAAAGCAAAATATGAGGCATTTGCTTGTTTTAAATATTTTAAGAATCATGTTAAAAAGCAAAGTGGTTGTAAAGAGGAGAATTTTGTTCAAATGAATTCTTGCAATTTTGTAAAGATTGTGGTGTTAAAAGGCAACTCACTGCTACCTGTACTCCACAACAAAATGGTGTGGCTAAACGTAAAAATAGAATAGTTGTAAACATAGCAAGGATCATGCTACAAACAAATAAATTAAGTATTATGTATTGCACTAAAGCTGTCACGACAACCATCTATATTTTTAATAGAAGCCCAACTTCTAGCTTGGATGGCATCATTCCATATGAAACATGGTACGCAAAGAAACCAAATGTAACCAATTTCAAAATTTTTGGTTGTTTGGCTTATGCACACATTCCAAAAGAACATAGAAAGAAACTTGATCCAAAACGTGAAGCATGTATTTTTATTGGGTATTGTGAAAACACCAAAGCCTATAAGCTCTATAATCCAAAAAATCGTAAGACGATTGTATCAAAAGATGTGATTTTTGATGAAGAGGGAGTTTATGGTCATAAAAAAGGCCATATTAAGAAGTCAAAATCTGTTTTGAATGGTGGTATTATTGATGATATTAATGATGAGGAGCCCGCTAATATTTTAGTTCCAAGTTCTACTACTTCTCCAAGCAACCCCTCATCTAGTTCTTCAGTTTCAAGTGCAATTCTAAGTCCACCAAGGAAGGTAAAAATATTAAGTGACATTTATCGAATGAGTACAATTCAAATACTTGAAGAGAACCCAAGAGGTGAGATAGTCAATTTTGCTTTATTTTCACAAGCTAATTTTGAACCATCAAGTTTTGAAGAAGCATGTGCTAATGAAGTGTGGATTAAAGCAATGCAAGATGAAATGAACTCCATCAAGAAGAATGATACTTGGGATCTAGTTGAGCTTCCAAAAGACAAGAAGGTTGTGGGCTCTAAATGGGTCTACAAAACAAAATATAATAGTGATGGAAGTATTGAGAGACACAAAGCAAGGCTTGTGGCCAATAGGTTCACACAAAGGTATGGCATTGATTATGAGGAGACCTTTGCTCCAGTTACAATACAAGAAATAGTGAGGATGGTTCTTTCTATTGTTGCCCATAAAGGATGGAAGGTACATCATTTAGATGTAAAGAGAGCATTCTTGAATGGCTATATTGATGAAGAGGTTTATGTGCAACAACCTCAAGGATTTGAAGTGCAAGGTAACAATAATCTTGTGTATAGGTTGAAGAAGGCCTTGTATGGTCTTAAGCAAGCTCCAAGAGCTTGGTATTCAAGGATTGATGGTTACTTTCATCAATATGGTTTCATGAGAAGCAAGAGTGAGCCAACCTTATACTACAAAAAGGAAGGTAATGACATTATCCTTTCTTGTCTCTATGTGGATGATTTGATTTACTTGGGTAGTAACTCAAATATGAATGATGATTTCAAAGATGCAAGAGTTTGAAATGAAATATTTAAGCTTGATGCATTATTTTCTTGGTATGGAGGTGTATCAACAAAATGATAAAATCTTATTTGTCAAACTAAATATGCCAATGATATGTTGAAAAAATTTGGCATGGAGAATTGTAAACCTGTTGCAACACTAGTAGTTCATGGTGAGTTGTTGAGTAAAGATGATGGAATTGAAAAAGTTGATGTGACCACATATAGAAGCATTGTTGGGAGTTTGATGTTTCTCACCAACACTAGACCAGACATTGCATGTGTTGTCTCACTTGTATCAAGGTATATGAGTCACCCTTCGAATTACATATGAAAGCAACAAAAAGAATATTGAGGTATGTAAAAGGTACAACTGATTTTGGCATTCATTATTGTAAAAATGATGATATAAAACTTGTTGGCTTTAGTGATTCAGATTGGGGAAGTAATATAGATGATAGAAAATCTACATCGAGTAATTATTTCAGTCTTGGGTTTGGTTTGATTACATGGTCTTCAAATAAACAAAGTATTATTGATTTTTCTTCTACAGAGGCTGAATACATTGCAAACACAAGTGCTGGTGCTCAAGCATTGTGGTTGAGAAAAGTCTTTGAAAAAATTGGAGAAAAACAATATGGTCCTACTACTTTTTATTGTGACAACATGAGTTCTATATATTTAGCAAAGAACCTAGTTCATCACAGTAGGTCAAAACATTTTGACATAAAGTATTACTTCATCCGAGACTTGGTTGAAAAGAATGTCATTAAGTTGAAACATTGCAATACTGAAGATAATATTGCTGATTTGTTTACCAAAGGAATAGTGAAAGCTCAGTTTTTGAAGCTGAGGAACTTCCTGGTCAGTCCCCAGAACATCAAGGAGGAGAATGTTGGAGATTGAGCACACTAATTTGGCTCATTTGTTCAAGAAACAACCATTCTCTTATTTCAACAAAATGCAGTTTACAGTTATTTAACAATTTTCTATTGTTGGGTGTGCTTCTATTAGTTTATATTGTAACAGATTTTAATTGATTGTACTTGTCTTTTCTAAAAATTCTTCTGCCCAAGGCCATAGATTTAATCTATGTAATCATTCCTAAATAAATCAACACGCATTTTTCTCATCTTCATTCTCACAAATTAACAAAAGTGAAATTAGCCTATATAGTGGTACTTCAACAAAAATGAAATTAGTCTATATAGTGGTACTTCGACTGAATTGCATCTTTGGTTAGAGTCCACATACATTTGATCCCGAAAGCAGTGGCGGTGGCGGCAGTGTGGTCTGCGGCGGCGGTGTGGGCGACGAGGGCAGTGTAGGCGACGACGGAGGCAGCGGTGGAGTACACAACATCGAAGACGATAGCGATGGTCATGTGGTCCGCGGCGGCGGTGTGGGCGACGAGGGCAGTGTAGGCGACGACGGAGGCAGCGGTGGAGTACACGGCATCGAAGACGATAGCGAGGGGGGGGAAAGGAAAAAGGGGGGAGGGGGGGGGGGGGGGGAGGCGGGGGGGGGGGGGGGGGAGGGGGGGGGGGGGGCGGGGGCGGGGGCGAGGGGGGAGGGGGAGTCGGCGGGGACGGGGGGAAGAGGTGGAGCGGCGGCGAGGGCGAGCGGCAGAGGGTGAGCGGCGGCGAGGGCGGCGCTGGCGCTGGTGAGGGCGTCTTTGGTGGCGGCGAGGGCGGCAGCGAGGAATGGATTGGCACAGGCTGCTTCGGCGAGGGCTCTCTTGGCACGGGCTGCGTTGTCGGTGGCAAAGACTACTTCGGCGCGGGCTCGATTGGCGGCGGTGAAGGCTGGATTGGCAGCGGCGAAGACTTCTTCGGTGCGGGTTGCTTCAGCGAGGGCTTCCTCGGCACGGGCTACATTGGCGAGGGCTGCCCTGGTGCGGGTGCCGCGGAGGACCGCACGTGTGTCGCGGAGGGCCTGGGTGAGGGCGGCGAGGGCGGCGCGGATGACGCAGGCGTCGTAGGCGGCGCGGGCGGCTCTGGCTTCGACATATAAGTCCTCGCAAGATGGAGGCAATGGGGGGGATGAAGACAATGGAGGAGGAGGTGAGGGCGGGGTTGAAGGAGGCGCGGGCGCGGATGGAGGCAATGGAGGAGGAGGCGCGGGCGGGGTTGGAGGAGGCGGAGGCGGCGCGGGGGTGCTTTTGACGAGGTCGTGGTAGGGGGTGGAGATGGTGGGGTTGGGGGGGGGGGGGGGGGGGGGGGGGGGGGGGGGGGGGGGGGGGGGGGGGGGGGGGGTTTGGGTTCGTCATAAAGGTCCTTGAAGGGGTTGAAGATGGAGGCAATGGGGGAGGAGGCGCGGGCGTTCGCGACATCGGCGGTGGCGTAGTAGACAACGCGGTCTGAGGCATCGGCGTTCTCGGCATCGGCGGCGGTGGTAGCTTCGGCTTCGACGTGGGTGTCTAGCCGCAAATCGCTCTCGGGCGCCAGTCTATTGCCGTTTTCCATCGCCGTAATATCACGAGATGATAAGCTGTGATGATAATGGCGACTCTCAGATAAATTCCAACGCTGCGCCATCACTCCGGTGGCAGAGAAAGTGTTGTTATTTTCATCGTCGTCGATTGAGAAATTGGTCTTGGCTTTCTCTCCATAAAGCTGTCGGGCCCCTTCGTCGTAGGCGCGCGCCGCCTCCTCTTCGGTGTCGAAGGTTCCGAGCCAGATCTCTGCCCCGAATTTCCCCGACGGCCGTATCTTCACGCCCCTCAAATGCTTCTCCTTCACCCATTTCTTCACGCCCATGGAATGTTTCAACTTTACCCGTTTCTGTAGCGGCTCGATCTCGCAACCCCCACCCACCGCACTCGCTATTTCCATAGTCTTCCCCACGGCCGTTTCTTCACGCCCCTGATTAAGATTGGACTCGACCTCCAAGCGGTGAATCTCTGACTCCGGTCTGGGTTCCACGGCCGTCAAATCGATGATGTCCTCGAGTCCGTGGAAGACAATGCTCTCTGACTCCACTCCGGATTTCATGGCTGTAAAATCAAAAGATGATAAGATGGCGACTCTCAGATGGATTCCACGGATGCGCCACCAGTTGTTAGTTTCGTAATCGTAGATTGAGAAATTTGTCTTGGCTTTAGGGGTGAGGGGCCCGTTGTTTGAACACACTGGTCTTCTTGCACAGATCTCTGATCTTCGCGGCAAATTTCCCCCACGGCCGATTGTTCACGACAGTCTCTTGCTCGATTCAATGGCCCTCAAAGACAAGCTGTGAGGCGAGGAATAAAACGGTGCAGGCTACAGCATTTTACATGTCTTGATTTATAGTGTAGTACCGACTTGCAAGCGTTGACCCACCTAACCTACGACCACATGTAGCCCTTTTAAAATAGATTATTAGATAGCCAACGTCATGCCTTTTGAATCCATGATTAGAGCTAAAAGGTTTGTAGAACAATGGAAAAAAAGGTTTTAGAACAAATCCCTCTTAACCAACCTTGAGTAAAGTTGATAAGCATAAATCGTAGTATATTTGGAGTGGTATTAGAAAAAAAACAAAGATATGAGTAGAAGTATTGGTTGCCAAGAGTTTTAGACTTTTGAATTTTTTAATATTCAATGTTTTCAAAAGAGTAAAAAGATTTGTAAAAATTTGTAAAAGGTAGATAAATTTTGGACAGGATCATAATAGTTCATGAAATAATGCATTCAATAGCTTCAAGAAAAGAGAGAGCAATGATGTTAAAACTTGATATGAATAAAGCTTATGATAAGGTTAAATGAGATTTTTTTTTGCAAAAGAGGGCAATGATGTTAAAACTTGATATGAATAAAGTCTATGATAGGGTTAAATAAGATTTTATTTTTTTAGTATTAGAAAAGTTTAGATTTAGGAAGAAATTGTTCAAATGGATAAGCTTGTCTCTATAATATCGTATTTAGTTCTCGTTAATGGGCTAGTAACAAAATCATTTAAAGTCAAGAGGGGTCTTATATAGAGAGATCATCTATCACCAGATTTTTTCATTATTATGGTAGAGGTATTGGGAAGGAACTTGAAGAAGGCATACAAAGATAGACTAATAAGCAAACTTAAGGTTAGTAATAACATCAAAACATCAACCATCAACAACCTATAGTTGATACAATCCTTTTTGGGAGGAAAGGGATAAACAAGACCAAAGCTTTGAATAACTTATTAAAGGAACATGAAAGAGCAACAAGACAAAAAGTTAATAGGATAAAAATCAAATTTTACTTCATAAACACTCCATCTAGAATAAAAGGAGGGATATGCAGGTTACTTCAAATGGAAGAGGCAAATTTTCTAGCAAATTGTCTAGGGATGCACTTATTTGAGGAGAGAATGAGGATAAAATTATGGAATCTAGATATAATTAAAGTTTAGAATAAACTATCGACATGAAAATATCGATGGTTATCATTAGTAGGAAGAGGGTAACTAATTAAATCATTATTATAGGTCATTTCAACATTCTATATGTCCTTGTATATTATGCCAAAAGTGGTAGAAAAAAATTTAATCTATATTTTACAATTATTTTTGTGGTCAAGATTATATGATAAAATGAAATTTCCCTTGGTGAAATGGACCATGGTGTGCGAGGATAAAACTAGGGTAGGTCTCATTTTAAGAGTTCTTACGAATGCAAACTTAGCTCTAAGGAAAAAACTAATTTTGAGATTGTACAAAGAAATTCAAAGACAATGGGCAAGAGTCCTTATAAGTATATTGATCCCAATGACCCAAGTTTAATATTTACTACATTCACATTACCAGATGGTTTTGCCCTATGGAACGGTCTCAAAATTCAATTGATTGAATGATTAAAGGTCTAATATGGGTGGTTGAAATTGGAGAAAAATTTTCTATTTGGATGGATTCTTGTTGTGATAAAAAACCACTCAATCTAGATTTAATTTTGAAACCATGGATGAAATTACTTCAAGATAAATATAGTGATATTATTTCAAACATTATAATTATGGATTAAGAAGGAAGATATAAATAGAAAGAATATTTTTTACAAGTATATAGAATATTGTTGCTAGGATATAGTTGAGCAAAAATATAACAACAATGATTATTTTAAAGGAAAACAAGGATAAGATGATTTGGGAGTTGAATAATTCAGGATAATACACAACAAGAAGCATATATAATGTAAAGCACCAACAATATAGGAATATTGCAAGAATATGAAGAGATATTTGAGATAGCTTAAGCATTTCAAAAGTCAAAATATTTGTATGGCTAGTAGGTCATAGGAAAATTTTATCCTAGGATAACCTAGTGAAAAGAGGTTTTCATGGCCCCTCATATTGTGTTCAATGTAAAAAAAAAGGAGGAGAATATAAAAATATCTTGGGACATTGTTTAGTAGTCTAGAAACTATAGCAATAAATTCTTAAAATGCTTGGTAATTGCATGGTGATGAATCGTGGAACTGAAGAATGGTTAAAGCAATGACAAAGCACTTTTAAAAGTAAGACATTACAAACAATATAGGATAAATCGAAAGATATAATACTTTGGATTGTATGGCTAGAAAGGAACAAAATAATATTTAAAGGAAAGGAGAGTAGTTTAAATATAATTAAAAGGAAGATTTGTTTAACTATAGACAAGTCTAAACCAATCCTATCAACTCACCCAATTCTTAATCTTGAAGTAGAGAACCTTGATAGATGGAGTCAAGTCATCAAATAGAATTATAATGTTGGATATAGGAGAAACAAAAGTAAGGGACATAATATAAAGTGGAAACCACCAAAATTGGAGCTGGTCAAATTGAACTTTTATGGAGCATCTAAATGAAATCCAAGACCAAGAAGAGGAGAAATAATTATAAATAAGAGGGGTGACATTTTATCACATTATTCTTTTAATAGTGGATGTAAGACAAATAATGAAGTTGAAGCTTGGGCTATTTGGGAAGGGTTAAAAATATGCAAACAAATGAAATGGAAGAGGTTAGGCAAATCCACGTTGATAATGCATGGAGCCTTGTGCTAGAACCTTACAATATTTATCAAATGTGTCAACTCATGAGTCAATTTGGAAGCCTACGAATGGAGCTGAATAGTAATAAATGGAGAAAAGTCATGGAAAAGTTATAATTCTCCATTCCCATAGAAGAGATCATTCACATGTTCACTAAAAGTTGTTCTAAACACATCTCCTTCTTGCTGCAACTTCAATAGTATCCTTCATTTGAGGAATATTTGGCATAGGCCAAACTCATCGAAGACATAAAAGTAGATGAGGGAACCATTAAACTCTGAAACAAAAAGGAGTGGAACAAGAATGGTAAGAATGACAAGTACAAGTAGAAGAAGGGCAACCCTGCTCTAGTAAATCAAGTCATATTGGCTACACCTAAGGATGGGGGTACACAAAAACCCCAAAACTATCAAGAACATCCCCCACCAGCCAATTACGATCAAAGGAAAAATTAGGGGCAAAAATAACACAAGCCACCTCATTATTTCATGCCTCTAATAGAATCAAAGCAATAAATCTTCAATCAGCTGAGCGAGGCCAGGAGGATCATATTTCTTGATATACCTCTTATATATACCAACCATCGTAAGACAAAAGGATATAGGGAATATCAATTTTACCCTTATCACAGGATACCGAGGCATGACATTGAGGCTTGCATTGGTTTTAAGCATCAAGTGCAAAACATTATTGAGGTGGGAGAACTCAAATTTGACAACCCAATGGATCACAATAACAGATACATAGGCATATACAAAAACCTTTTTCCCAATCATGAGGCCCTTAGAGAGCAATGGACCCAAGTAAATCAGGCCTGAGCTGATATACCTACCCACAGATGCATTGGGATGGTTGAGATTGTTAACATAGCAACCAAGACTAGACGATATGGTCAACCATAATATCCTATAGCTCCCATTAATGTCCTAGTTATACCTAGGTAGAGGCAGGGGCAAGACAACCTTCCAGGTTTGCCAACATGACATGTGGTAACTATCTGAAGTATATTGGAGCAAAACCTATAGATGACTCTGGCTAAGATATCCATGTATGAGCTCATACACCAGTCCCAAAAGTATATGGAGATTTTAATGAAATTTTTAAGGACAATTGAGCTCCAACCACAAGATGCGAATGCATTCACTCATTTTGTGGGACAAGTACAAGAATTCTAGGAACTTGTAATTTGATTCTATGATTATGAGATTAAGACAGTACGTACTACCTTACCAGAAACTCTGCTGAACATTGTGGTATCAATCAATGATTTACCTTTCAAGAGGGTCTTGTTCGATTTAGGTTCATCAATAAACATCATTACAACAATAGCAATAGAGCACCTTAAGATCCCCAAGTCTAATATCGATCCAGAAGCTTATACATTGAGATCTTTTACTAATGATTTATGCAATATTGTGGGAACGATAGTCCTACCCATCAAGGTGGGACATAAGACCATCCATATGATGTGTCATGTCTTGGAAGGGGCTATACAATACAACATCCTCCTAGGGCATCCTTGGATAAGGGCCATGAAGTGTGTTCCTTTGATCTTGCACCTGTGTGTCAAGTATGTGCACGAAAATAAATTCTATGTGGTTTTTGCTGATGAAGAGCCATTCAAATACATCCATCAGGTGGATATTCTGGGAGAATTTGTAATTCCTTATACCCACCTATACGTAGTGCCTTAATCTTCAACCACACAAGTGGATAACAAAGGCAAAGGGGTAATAAAAGACCCATGCACATCAACACCTCCTAGTGAACTTAAAATAGTCAATTCTTCTAAAGTACCATCAAGGTCAAAACCAAAATACAATCAGAAGCTAAAGGCACCCTTAGTCAAGGAAGAAAGGCCTAAGGAAGTGCCAACTATAGCCATTACTGAAATACCAAGTCCTATGGAAGAAGAAGATATTCAAGATCAAGAAGAAGATAGTGATTACCATCTCGCTTCACCAATGTCATCCGTGGGGTCATCCATGTCACATGCATCAATACACTTGGCAAGCACAGGCATAGGGGAGTACCTTATGTAGAACATTACCTTTACACCTCTCATTGAGTCTATACGAGACATGGTAAGACCTAAGGATTTGAGACTGCCATTGGGAATAGTGGTTCTACTTAGAATCACTCCCAACCAAACCAATTTTGTATATGTCGGCTTGGACTGCACCCATAAGTCTTCAGACATAGAAGAGGATTATGAAAAATTATTCATGGTCAATGTTCGTTACCTCTCTAATCCCAAGTTTTCTTTAAGATACTTTGAGCATTGCCATTAGCATGGCTATGGCCTTGGTATATATGCACAGGAGCACAGGAGTCCATACGAGCCATAATATCAACTTCCCTTCAACAAGTTTGGGTTAGGCTATTATATTTGAGGTCGATATGACTCTCTTGAAGTAGCATTGGATAGATTAATCTTAGGGCCAGGAGAAGACATCAATTTCATTTCTTATCACCCCTAAGAACAAGAAATTTGAGCAATAGACAAGTGGCCATGGTGAACGTGCCACCACCAAAAATTTATCATCAAAACATCTTAATTGATTCCACCCCAATAGGGTACAACTCGTGGGATGAAGAGAATGGATATGAAGCAAGTGATGATGAGGTGCAACTTGGCTTAGCCTACCATGGGCCTCACTATTTACAAAGATTCACATGGTCCATCCATAATGAGAGTGGATACATATCGGATGAAAGTGACTATGAATCAAAGGACTCAATGAAAAGAGCCTACTTAGGCCTGACCCATAAACCCCTAACTTTGGGGCAAGAGATAAATGTAAATGGATTCTTCGTAAGTGAAGAATAATATGAAGATGAAATAAAGATGGCCTACTTAGGACCAATACATGAGCCCTCTGTTCTAGGGCCACATACCAATGCTAATGATTTTTGGATAAGTGATGATGACTTTGAGGATGAGACCAATATGGCTTATCTTGGGCTTCACCACTTGCGAAAAGTCAACAAGCTAGTAGAAAGAGAGGCGGCACTACATGCCATAAATCCTAGATTAAGGTTCCTCGGAGGACCTGTTGACTTAGGGGCTATTCATCACATGGTTAATCCCCCTCTACCCACATTCTAAGAGATCCTTGAGCCAAATGACCCCATTCCATAGTATGTGCATAGAGAGAATCCAACCACTCACATGTTGCATAGGGAGGACCCATTCATCTCCAAACCGCTAGAACATCATCATGAGTATGGAAGGGAAGCCCCTGAAACAAGATTACATCCATGTGGTCCTAGAGATTTTATCCCATCCATCAACATGATCTTCATTTATTTGGCCACTCCACTTCAAAATCTAGTAGATCCTACAAAATCATTGCATCTTGATGTAGAGCCTATTGATTGGGATTGTGCTAATTCATCGATAGAGCCTGAAGACCTCTTCTCCAATGAAGAGATGTTACAGCTATTCCATTTTGCATCAGGTTGTGCGTATGACGTCTTCCATGCTTGTTTGGATCCTGAGTCAGTAGGTCCCGTAAATATTGTCAATGAAATTCATTTGATACCCATGCCTCATCAACCAGAGTATGGATCACATATGGCTATAGAAGTGAATTTCAAGGTGGACATCAGTGATGATCCTACACAACCAAGGAAAGTCAAGTTCGAAGAGATTCTATCTCCAGAGAAACAAGCCATCCTAATTCCTCTCCTTAAAGAGAGGCCAAATATTTTTACTTGGACTTACAAAGACATGCCAGGGATAGATCCAAAGTTAGTCATTCAAAACCTTTCATTGGATCCCATGAAGAATCCAATCAAGCAAAAGATGAGGAAAATGCATCCAACCATCGTTTTGATGGTGAAGAATGAATTGCAAAAACTACTAAATGCAGTTTTCATAGTTCCTATCGACTACCCTAAGTGGGTGTCAAACATGGTACCCATGGGGAAACTCGATGAAAGAGTTTGTATCTGCATAGACTTTAGAGATTTAAATAGGGCAAAACCAAAGGATTCATTCTCGTTGCCAAATATAGATGCTCTTGTAGATGCAACCACAGGTCATGAGATGCTCTCCCTAATGGATGTTTTTTTTGGATACAACCAGATCTAGATTAAGCTTGAATATCAACATAAAACTGCTTTCATTACTCTATGGGGAACATTCTGTTACAAAGTGATGCCATTTGGTCTCAAAAATACTGGTGCCACATATCAGCGGGCCATGACATACATATTCCATGACTATATGCATAAGATATTAGAGGATTACATGGATGAATTACTGGCCAAGTCCCTGTTGCAGCAAGAGCACACTGAAGTTCTTATAAAAATATTTGACCACCTTATTGAGCACAATGTCCGATTGAATCCTAAGAAGTGTGTATTTGGTGTAACTATTGGTAAGATTTTGGGATTCATCATATCCATGAGAGGTATTGAAGTCGATCCTACAAAGGTAAAGGCTATATTGGAAATGGTCACCCCTATTAACATTAGGGAGCTAAGGAGCCTACAAGGCAAGATAACATTCATCAAAAGATTCATCGTGCAATTATCAAAAAAATTCCGACCAATAAATCGATTGCTTTGCAAGGAGGTTCTCTTTCATTGGGATGAAGAATGCCATCAAGCCTTTGTAGAGATCAAAACTTATTTGGAAACATCGCTAGTATTGGATCCACCAAGACTAGACATACCATTTTTACTATATATATTGGCTACTGATTTTGCATTGGGTACCATGTTAGCCCAAAAGAATGCACAAAACAAAAAGCAAGCCATATATTACATTAGTCGCACCTTGGTGAGTTATGAGCTAGGATATGTGTATGTCGAAAAGTTGTGTTTGGCAGTGGTATTTGCAACTCGAAAGTTGTGAAACTACATGTTGAACCATACAACCTACGTCATATTAAAACAAAATCCTTTGCAATACATGATGACCAAGACATATCACAATACACGTACCGCAAAGTGGATCATGCTATTAAATTTTTTTTATCTAGAGTTCATAAGCCAAAATTCCATCAAGGGACAAGTCATAGTAGATCAATTAGTAGAGGTGCCTCTTCAGGACAACAAGCCTCTCACCATAGAATTTCTTGAGGATGCAGTCTTTGCATTATCAGATCTGATAGAATGCGAAGAACCTGAGAAAGAAAGATATATGTCATTGTTCTTCAATAGTTTGAAGTGTGAACAAGGGGGTGGAGTAGAGATTGTCTTTATCACACCGCAGGGTGCTCCATTGCCCTTATCATTCAAACTAGACTTCTCTTGCACAAACAACAACATGGAATATGAGCCATTGATATTTGGACTCCAAACAGTCGTAGCAATGGACATTAAAAGATTGAATATCTTTGGTGACTCCTTGCTCATAGTAAACTAGGTCAAAGGACTATTTCAATGTAGGTGCCCACTCCTGAAGACTTACAAGGAACTTGTTGACACCTACCTAGCCCGACTAGAATGGTATGACATCGAGGCAATCCCTTGTATGTAAAATAGATTTGTAGATACCATGGCATCTTTGGGATACTTAATCCCTAAAAATCAATCTGTTGATTTTATAACCGTTCATGTGAAAGTGCTCTCGCACTCAGCAATATGCCATGAAGCTTTTGATAATCAAGAATAAGTCAACATGATCAACATCGAACCAAATTAGGATTGGTCCTTCGTAGCTAGATATTTCTTTCAAATGATACCTTGGGGGTATTTGATTTCCTAAGGACCTATGGAGTGTGGCATAACCATACACCATAGATTTGTTCCTAAATCTATGTTCACCATCTTGGAAATATAGTAAGAGCAAGCTATCTTTTCCATATAAGTCATGGCTTATCAGGATTGGCTTTCCTAACTATGGGACTTCCTAAAACTTGGAATAGTACCTCAAGGTTTGTTGCATACTGAAAGGTGAATGTTCAAACAAAAAGAAACAAGATACATCTTTCTAGGAGAAATCCTCTATAGAAGAGGATATGATGGAGTATTACTCCATTATCTTGAGCCCTGACGAGCATCCTGGGCAATTTCACAAGCTCACAATGACACATGTGGAGGGCATTTCAGTGGCATGGCAATCATTAAGTGCATCTTGAGAATGGGTTACTATTGGCCCACCATGGAAAATGACTACTGCAAGTATGTCAAGAAATTAATTAAGTGCCAGTATCATGCAAACACACCTACCATCGCAAGCCTTGTAACCCATCTAGGAAGCATGGCCATTCTCACAGTGGGTACTAGACTTGATTGGAAAGATCTCATCCCGTCCTCAGGCTTCCACACATTCATCATAATGACCATTGAATACTTCACTAAATGGGTTGAAGCAATCCCCTTAACATCGACAACTAGATCAAGGATTGCGGAGTTTATACTCCAAAATATCATAAGTCATTTTGGGGTCCCTTCAAAGATAATATCGGATAATGGGCCATCTTTAAAGAACAAAAATGTGTGTGCTTTAATGAACAAATACCATATTCAACATAGTTTTCAATGCCTTATTATCCACAAGAAAAAGCCTCGAACAAAACAATAGTCTCCATCTTGAGGAAGATGATGCAAGACAATCACAAGAATTGGCACATGCAGTTGCCTCTTGCACTATGGGCATACAGGACTTGTATACGAATGCCAACTGGGGACATACCATTTTCACTAGTATATGGTACTGAGGCCATCATGTCGCTAGAATTGGAAATTCCAATTCTACGCATAGCATTAAAGGACTTCATAGATGATGATGTCATGCAATAAGACCGCCTTGATTAGTTGATGCTTCTTGATGAACATCGAGTCAATGCTTTAGAGCATCTTCACATTTACCAAGATCACCTTGCGTGAGCTTACAATAGTAAATTCCACTTAAGAGAATTCAAGGTTGGAGATCTAGTGCTCAAAGAAACCCAACCGAATTTGAATCTGTCGTCGCACCTGTGAGAGAAGTTCGTGGTAAATTGGATAAGCCCATACATGATTTCACAAAGAGTTGGGCCTAGATCATATTGCCTTATATCATTAGATGGTGCTGAAGAGCTTGAACCTCTCAATATCATTCACTTGAAGGTATTCTACACATAAAAAAAACAAAAACATTCAAATATGTTAAAAACACAAAAACATTCAAATATGTCAAAAATACAAAAGAATTCAAATATGTCAAAAATACAAACAAATCATAAAAACATAAAAATTCAAAATACAATCAAAGGCTCCAAGGGTATCCAAGTCACTTGGTCAAAATAAAAATTTGAAATGCTCCAAGGGCATTCAAGTCGCTTGGTCAAAATAAAATCAAGATGCTCCAAGGGCATCCAAACGGCTTGGTGAAAATCAACTTAAAATGCTCCAAGGGTATTCAAAGCGCTTGGTCAAATTCAATCAAAATGCTCCAAAGGCATCCAATCCGCCTGGTCAAAACCAAATAAAAAATGCTCCAAGGGTATTCAAACTGCTTGGTCAACTCCAACCAAAAAATGCTCCAAGGGTAATTCATGCCACTTGGTCAAAATCAAAAAGCTCCAATGGTACTTCATGATACTTGGTCAAAAATCAAAAAGCCCCAAAGGCACAATAAGCCCTTTGGTCATATTAAGCAAAAATACAAAAACAACATAAAAATAAAAAACACAAAAACAATTGCATCTCACATCGTGCATCCACATAATTGCATTGCATTTTCATATCCATTACATTCGCATATGTCATGAGAGCCTTAAAAGTGATACCACAATTTGTCTCACAAACCATTCAAAGCCATACCTCCATCAACACATGTGTGTAATTGTATTTTTCAACAAAACCATTATTAGTTGCTATACATAATATACTAATGTTTTTCTGTTATTCAACCACACCTAGTGATCTTATCAACTTTTGTGGAAAACCATCTTGGTTAGTAGAGAATAATGTCTAGTGGTGACAAAGCCTAGCATATCTCAAGATCCCACAACTAATTACAACACTAAATTCTAGTTGGTACACATGAAGATGAAATTCGTAAAGTAGTTAGGTTACATAAAGTGAAAAGGGACATCCTTGCTTATCCCCCTATGCAACTAGTTCAAAAATATTGAGAATTGACAAAAGTACAAGCACCACCCTACCCAAAAATCCCTTGCTTAAGTCAACAAGCAAAAATCCCAGGTTCAAAGTTCAAAAACTTCAAAAGTCACACATCAACACCCATATTCATAGCTCAAAATATCAAAAGGACAAAAGCAAAATAAATAGTGATTATCATCACTAAAGAATCCCTTGCTCATAAAAAAATAAAAAAAGAGAAAATATTAGTAAAAAATAAACAGTGATTTTCATCACTAAATATGAGCAAGTATCCCAAGTCAAAATGAAGAAAAGAAGGGATTGGAGCTTGAATCCCTGGAATTCTCAGCACTATACAGGATTGGAAGAAGAAATCCTTATGCATGATGATATGTCTATCACAAAAGCTATGCATTTGTATAGACCAATGTTTGAATGTGGATGAAATAGCTTTAGGTAATCCAAAACAGCCTAGTGGTATAGTCCAATTGAGTCCAACATAAGAATAAGATGAACACTTGAGGATCCCCAATCTTAGCAATGGGCTGAAAGAATACCACCTGAAATGAAAGGAGATGCATGGGTTCTATCTAAATATATTTATTTGCATACATAGGGATAATGATTATATAAGACCATGATGAACGCCTAATTTTCAAAAGCCTTAAATGATCAGTACACAGTCATTGATAGGATAACTAGAGTGTTTTAATCTCTAGAAAGCTCCAAAATTCTTACATAGAAACAAATCATATCATCATTCACACCATCACCTTCTTTATAAGATTCTATAAATTAGGGGGTATCAACATAATAGGACAGATACCACATATATATTAGAAATAGTATAAATACGACCACTGACTACTTTATATATTTTAATTTACAAAAACTTATCAAGAAAATACATCTCACACCATTACATATTATAATTGAATACTTAATAAATTCTTATGATAAGAGTGATTATTTAAATTCATGATGATTTTTTTTTACTTTTTTTGGTATCACCCATTAAGATTGTTAATGTCATATGCATTCCTAATGTTTTTAAGTGATTAGAGCATACAAGTTCATTTATACCATCCCATAATATAAGTTAGATGCATACAATTAAAGCAAAACTAAACATGCATTTAACAATAACATCGCATCCATAAACACAAAAACCAAATCACCCATCATTACATCATAAAGCACATCATAAAACATATAGGCAATATTCATTTGCATACAATCATAAATTCATCATTTATCAACTCAAAATACATCATATCATATCATCAAATCATATAAGCATCTACACATCCATCTAAGTATCTACAATATCATCTATCATCTAAAATATACATCAAGTCATCAGAATGCCATCATCACATCACATCATAAAGCAAAATAACAACAAAAACATGAGCAATAAATGATACACATAATGAGTCATAATGCAAAGATATCATAAAAGTATGTGTGTCAAGTCCATGGATATACAAAAATACTCATTGAATATAGTCATATAGGTCAGCCAACCTCAAAAACAAAACCAAGTGCACTATCGATCAAATACTGGGATTGCACCCCCTTCAGCAACACCCCTCGTGGCCGATCTTTAGGATAATGGTGTGAGTTGGACCCTGCTAGTCTCTCAGTATGAATTCAGGCCCCATGACTAGATCAGATGGAAGACTACCCTACTGTAGAGCTCCTACTGACCTGTGACCCACCTGTGGCTCCTCTCTCCCTAGGGATGTATTATAGCCTTCTGATCTGTCTCTAGAGAGTGATAGTATGGGCTGCATCCTCAACAATATGTACATCACTCTCATCCAGCAAACCCTATAGATGCTTGATCTCATCCTCGAGATTTGCCCTTGAAGTACCCTCAAGAGCAGGAGGAGCAAAAACAACTTACATCTGGGTAGCTCTTTCCATAGTGACCTGCAAGGCCTGTATCTAGTCTGAAAGCTATGCTATAATGGTATTCCACTGAGCTATGATGGTGTCACGATGTTGCACCTGTATCTTGACCAATTGGAGCTTGAATTCCACATCATGCATCTATGCTCTAAGAGGATAATCTCTCTGCTCAGGCTCCATCTCCTCCTCTACCTCCTCAGGAGCCTCCTACTCCTCCACTTCCACTTGCTCCACCTGTTGGTCCCACACCATAGTCCTAGCATGATCTCCACACCCTAACGGATATACCCCATATTTGCCATCATACACTTAGCCTAGACTACCCTCATTGTACCACACCAGGTCACCCCACCATTGCATAAATGCATCTGTGACTCCACCAGCCACTCCAAGATCAATAGTTGGGGCATCCTCCTCATCAGCTAACTCTGTGACCTATCAGGGAGGGATGTCTCTCTTTGATCTAATGCGCCTGTACAAAAATGATACTAGTGGCACATACTGCTACAAACCATACTAATGAAGAAATCAAGAGTATAAGAAGTGCTCTCGGATGCTAATCTTGTGGTCGATGAGCCATCACTCATGTTGCATCCTAGTAGTAAAACTGGTCGGGTCATCCCAAGCGGGACACCCATGATACAAGTGACATATGACATCTCCAGCATAGAGTCCAATGAAAGTATTAGTATAACGGACACTACCCTAGACTAGGTGTCCTTGAGAGCCTTTGTAGAGTGCCCTCTGAACACCCAAGTGAAAAAACCACCTAATCATTAGTGGTTGAAGAGATGATGGCCACTCTATCAAAAGGGATTCAAAAGATCCTGTACACATCCTCTGGTGTAATGGTCATATCATCGATCGAGAAGTAGAAGGTATTAGTCCGAGGGTCCCAGTGATGGGCCAAAGCCATAAGGTAAGCCTGATCCAACATAATGTGAGACAATTTGGTAACATACTAGAGCTTGTGAGCCTTAAGCCACCTCCAATCCATGTCATCCAGAAGAGGTAGAATTTCATTCATGAGCTTTGGATCTTGAGCCCAAGCAATCAAGATCTAAGCAAAACAAAAGAAATATGAAACATAACTACAAGTGCATCTAAGGCATAAATCCCAATAAAACATGAAAAATCTAACATCTCCTAAATATGAGCAAAGAGGGGGATAAATACACCTAGGCATGAAAAACATGTTAAAAAGTAGTTCAAAATTCCAAAAAAATAAAAAACTATCCAAAAAAATAATAAAATATTTGTAAAATTGGCTAAGGGATTTAGCCACTGTCACCCACAGCGGCCAAAATATAGCATTTGGAGACAGCAGTGGCCAAATCCCAACAATTAAATTTTTCATCGTTGGGGTTCAGACCTAGCCGCTCTAAGTGACAACGGCTAAATTTTTGTCGCTTTGAGCGACAGTGATCGAAAGGCGACACGGCAAACCTATGAGCCCTAGGCCGTAAAATACAAAAAAAATCAAAAACATCAAAAATTGGGACCAACCCACCACATAAAAACCTATGCTAATCCTAGCTATGGATTCTATTCATTACCAATAGGTTTAATGAGGTTCATTTACCATTTACTTAGTGAGGTTCAGTTTCACCCAAAAGAGGAAAAGAGGGTAGGGTTTGAAATAATACCCGAGAAGCTCCAGCTCCTCCAACAGCTAATACCTAACCTTGCACAGCCATATCCTCAATGTAGGTATCTTCCACAACTACAATTGTCATTGTCTCACCAAATCTCAAAAAAGTGAATTGTCAATAAAGAAAATGATAGGTCAAAACCCCTAAAAGTGCATTTTTATATTTTCAAATTATGCCTTGGCTTCTACTAATGTCGGTGGCCCAAACTTCATGGCCACTCAAGCAGACAACAGCCATAAGAAAAGACTCAAAGGCCACTGGACCTGACAGCATCCTGCTCCACAAATGAAAACAAAAGATTCCTTCCATGGGAGATAACAAAAAAACATTAAACAAACGCATTTTGATGAATTAAAATCATCTTGATGATCAAAATAACAAAAAAAATCACATAAAAGCATAATCTCAAGTAGACCTCGTATCCAATTACTTACTCTATCCACTCAGCGATTGCAGTGATTCACACTCCATGCACTTCGATGAGATGAGTAGGTTACCATAAGGCTACTTGGGGCAAAAAAATTTCATTTTGGAATTACAATGTGCCACCCTTCAATCCCGAAGAAGACCAAGATGGTCGGACTGCTCCATGGGTGCGAAAGGATCATCCTAATTCCCCTATGATACCAAAAATATTAAGCCAAAGTGATACAATATGAACATAAATAGAATCACTCATACTAACTCCCTAAGAAGGCTATTGATAGTTGGACCACTCCTTGGGATAGGTATGGATGATTATCATAAACAATTGGAATCACACTTGGATGTGGGATTGCCCATTAAAAGCAATAAATGCTAGAAAGAAACCAAATTAGTCATATTTGTCAAGCTACTTGTCGCTTCATTCATTGTCATTTCTTCACCAATCCATTGTGTGAGGAAGTAGTTCAAAACTTCAACATAATCATAATAAAATCAACAATATATCACTCGATCACATCAAAATCATGTCCATCCTATGAATCATTGCATACAACAATCACAATTTTCCCTTGTTTGTTGGGAACGTAAGCAGACATGACATCTTCAATTGTAGATCTCCTACCAGTAAAAACTATTGTAGCAGCTGAAGCTACCCGATTGACTTGAGGAATGAGTGCAATTTAACATGCCCAAGCCACTAACCTAAGTCCTCCAAATATTGAGGTGATGATTCGAAGGATGCATGCCATCTTACAAAATTGGGCCATTCGACGTTGATTAGACCATTGATCACCATACACCCTACAAATAGATCAATCTATATTTTTTCTCAGCTTTGTGTGTTCCACACAATGCATCGCAAAAAAGGGCATCTACAGACACCTAAAATATGTCATGCTTAGGGGATCTACTCACATAGACACATTCATAAGATCATATGACATAATCTTGGACTTTCCAAGCATCAACAATGGTTCTCACCACTCATTTTGGGCATTTTCAAGCCATCCAAGCCTAGCCGCTCAAGCCTGGAGTGACCATATCTTAGCCACTCAAGCCTAGAGCAGCCAAACCTTAGCCATTGCAGATGATAGCGGCCAGATCTTAGTTGCTGCAAACGACAGCGACTAAACCATAAAAGTAGTTTTTCCAATAAACATGCCTAAGCATAGGTGTAAGTGGTAGTATGCATGCAATAAAGGTGAGTGGGAGTAACTTTGCATTCCCTTTCATGACCAGTTCACATGAGATACTTGATTTTGCATTTAGACTTTAGTTAACTGGTATTTAAACATGTAAAAGACAAAAATCTTCTCATGCTAACTCTCACTACGCATGAGGAATTCATTCCTAGGGCTTGGACATAGACCTAGGGTTTCACACTTTAAAAGGTGCAAGCCTAAGAGCACCAAGAATCGATATTTTATCTAATAAAGAATTTATCAGGATAGGTCATTAAAGAGAGCTTTTGAGACTTGGAGAGTTCCCCTTGGGGATCACATTTACGATGAAGCCCTGACAAATTAGAGAGCATAGCAACCATTATTTCAACATCGGATACAAGCTTTGATCGATATATTTGTATCAAAGAGTATGAGAGCCACTTTAGTGACCTCTATCTTGGACAGTGGCCCGCAAGCCTAAATTAGGGTTTTACACATTAGATTCATTATTTTGTTTAACATATCACTAGCATAGCATCATTTCATTCATTCGTATTCATAGCATTAGTTTAATTTGCACTTGCTTTCACTTGTTATATTCATTGCTAACAACCTCATATGGGGAGGTATTCTTGGACATCTAAGCATGTGTTGTTGTTTCATTGCTTACAGGACCACAGGCTCATCAGACGAATTCTATAACATATGAGAGCAAAAGGGATCTCTCTAGGAAACAAACCTGGAGAAGGAGGCATCTGTAAGCCCTCATACATTTCCATGTGCAAAATCAAGAAGCTTTTGAAAGCGCACCACCTCTTTATGAAAGGGGCACTCTTTACCTATTTGTAACCTTATTGTATTGAATGGGTATCCCTAAGAGGGACCAACATGTAACCTGGTTTCAATACAAATAAAGAGATCCATCTTTGTTATTTCCGTGTTATATAATTTTCATTGTCTTCCATTCCATTTTTGGCTTTTAATACATTGCAAGTAATGTAAAAAGAGCGGTGCGTGCATCCCGGGGTCGCTACAAGATGGTATTATAAGTGGACTCAAAGCTAGTAATAACATCAATAACATCACACATCAATAGTTTGTATATGATACGATCCTTTTTAGGAGGGCAAGGATAATAAGGCTAGATCTTCTAATAACATATTAAAGGAATATGAAATAATGACAAGGCAAAAAGTTAATAGGTCAAAATTCAAAATATACCTCCTAAACATCCCATGCAATATCAAAGTAGAGAAATATGGGATACTTCAAATAGAGGAGGTAAATTTTCTAGTAACTTATCTAGGGATGCCCTTATTTGAGGGGAGAATAAGTATAGAATTATAGAATCTGGTTATAAGCAAAGTTTAAAATAAACTACCAACATAGAAAGGTATATGGTTATCATTAGAAGGAAGAGTGTAACTAATTAAATTAGTATTACAGGCCATTCCAACTTATTATATGTCCTTGTACAATATGCCAAAATTGATAGGAAATAGCTTAATCTATATTATGTGATCCTTTTTGTGGTCAAGTTTATATGATAAAAGAAATTTTCCTTTGGTGAAATGAAGCAAGGCGTGTGATAATAAAAATAGAGGTGGTCTAGGTTTAAGAGTTATTATGGATGAAAACGTAGCTCTTAGGGATAAAGTAATTTAGAGATTGTACAAATAGAGTCCAAGATAATGGATAAGAATTCTTCAAAGTATTTTGAGCCCAATGACCCAAGATTTATATTTACTATATTCTCACTTCCAAATGGTTTTGTTTTATGGAACAATTTTAAAAAATCTATTGATTTAAAGATTAAAGGTCTAATATGGATGGTGAGAACTAGAGAAAAATTTTCTATTTGGATGGATACTTGTGATAAAAAAACCACTAAACATAGATCAAATTTTGAAACCATGGATGAGATTAATTCAATATAAATATGGTGATAGAGTTTCAAACAATATGTACAAGTATCGGGAAGGAAGATACAAATGGAAAAAATAATTTTTTACAAGTATACAAGATAATGATGCTAGGAGGAAATTGAGCAGAAAGACAACAACAATAATTATTTTGAAGGGAGACAAAGATAAGCTAATTTGGGATGTGAATAGCTTAGGAGAATACACAACAAGAAGTGGATATAATTTTAAGCACCAATAAATAAGAATATGGAGGTATATTTTGGATAGCCCAAGCATTCCTAAAATTAAAATGTTTGTTTGCTTAGTAGGTTATAGAAGAATTTGATCCTAGGATAGACTTATGAAATAGGGTTTGCATAGCCTCTTACAAGGTTTTCTTTATAAAAATAAGGAGAGTATAGACTATCTCATGGAACACTGCTCAATTGTCTTGAATCTATGGCAATGGATTATTTATGTGTTTGCTAAATGCATGGTGATGAATAGTAGAATTGAAGAATGGTTAAAGCAATTGTGAAGCACCTTTAAAATTGAGGCTTTATAAGTTAAATTATATTTTCCTTTGTTAGAGGAAGTAGAAGTTTAATTAAAGTTCACAATAAAATTTTGAAATGAGCAAATTGAAAATAATGTTCTAGAGGATTAAAAAATGTTTCAAGGGATCCATTTATACATTAATGCATTGGAGGAAACTAGCAGTCCAAATTTGGTAAAGCAGACTATGATTTCATAAAGTGAGTAGAAGTTTGATATGCTAAATCATATGGAATTCATAGTTGAATGAATTATTCAATTTATTGGTTGGATTATGGGATAAATCATGAATTGAAACTTTTAGCTTTTTGAGACTACTAAACTATTTATTAAAATAATACCATTATGATTTTTTAATATATCATTATAATATGAATAAAGATTCATTTCATAACTCATTATAATAATAAAATATTTTTCTATTGGTTATTTAAGATTAAAATGAATTCAACTTGTATTATATAATGACCCATAGTTTAGTTATTATGCATATATTCCTTGATAAGATTTAATCGTGAACTTTCAACTTTTTGAAGTTGCTAAACTATTTATTACACTTCTTGTGGTTGCACTTTTGCCTTGGGAAGAAAACTAGGAGTCTAGATCTAGTAAATTCAACTATGATAACACAAGTTTTTGGATAACTATAATTGACCAAGAAAAATATTAGATAGTCAATCGATGAAGGAAATTATGTAAATTTGTGGTCTGATGCTTGGTTACAGCCTTATCCTCTTATCTTTGATTAAAAATCACAACCATTGGCTTGGATGACTAGCTTATGAAGGACCAAAGGTCAAAGATTAGATTATTGTGAGAAATAACTATAGATCACGGATTTATAATAGTAGCTTGGTTAAAGGAGATAAACTCAAGCAAATTGCATAAGAGATTTAAAATATGATTCAAGAGTTTTATTTAATTATTTACAAAAAAATATGAGTTGGTATGTGGATACTTTGTCAAGTTGGGATACTACTCCCCATGATTTCCCTTGGAAGAATTTTTGGTCATAAAAGGCTTTTCCTAAGGCCTTAACATTTCTTTGGTTAGTAGTTCCAAGTAAGATTCATACATGAAAGAGTCTACAAAGAAGAGGATATCATTGACCTTTAAAATATGCCTTCTATGAGAAGGATTCAAAAACATCAAACCATTTGTTTCTTCATTTTCCCTTTGCTCACACCATTTGGGGTTACCTTTTTAAAAAATAAGAATATACTGGGCATCTTCATTAGAATTAAAAAATTTAATAAAATGTTGCATTAATTATTTCAAATCTAATAAATATGTATTCTATGGAGGATCGGTCCTACCATTATTTGATGGAATTTATATATTGAAAGAAATAGTATTTTTAAAAATAGATCTCAAAGTTATTGAAGTTTAAAATTGTTATATTGCCTCTCTTGTAGAATATATACAAATATGGTACTCATCATGGGAAGTCTCAAGCGTAGAAAAGAGGTGCTAACCAATTGGTTATAGGATATATATATATATATATATATATATATATATATATATATATATATATATATATAGATTCATTTGTGACAATGATATTAAAACAGAGGATATAATCTAATAAATATGTATTCTATGGAGGATCGGTCCTACCATTATTTGATGGAATTTATATATTGAAAGAAATAGTATTTTTAAAAATAGATCTCAAAGTTATTGAAGTTTAAAATTGTTATATTGCCTCTCTTGTAGAATATATACAAATATGGTACTCATCATGGGAAGTCTCAAGCGTAGAAAAGAGGTGCTAACCAATTGGTTATAGGATATATATATATATATGATTCATTTGTGACAATGATATTAAAACAGAGGATATTCATTGATCTATGGTAAAATGAAAATACCCAAAAAATTAAGTTATCAAAATTAAGTTTGATGGTACTTCAAAAATAAATCTAACAAAAACTGGTGGAGGTGGTGTTTTCTAAATAATGAAGAAATTTTTTTCCTCATGTAGTATCTTATGGAGCTTCCACTAACAACTATATGGAAACTAAGGCACTTATTAAGGGATTAAAATTATAATTAAAAAAAAAAAGATGAAAATATATTTTAATTGAGGGAATTAATAAATTACAATTAACGCTATCAACAAAGTGTATGTACGGATTTAAAAATAAATTATATTATTGTTAATGTTCATTGATTATTATGGGAGGTAATCTCTTAAAAATGCCAGGATATATCTAAAGAAGGAAATTGAGTAGGAGATAATTTAACCAATTATAATGTTTTTCTTTGTTGGATAAAAAGGGGTTGTAGTCAACTCCCCCACCCTTGAAAAAACACAACTCTCCCCTTTATATCTTGATAGTTAAAAATAAATTAAATTTTCATATCGATTGAGTTATTATAGATAGAAACCTACATCGTTTTTCATAAAAAGTTTGAGTTCTTGATTTTCATTTTCTAGATCTTCAATTTTCTTTGTAAATATAAATATTTCAAAATTCAGCATCCTTCTTCTTGCTATTTTCCTACACCAACATTAACAGTACAAAAACTCCACCACTTATTTTCTTAACTTTCCATTATCACAGTATGCATCACCAAATCTAGACTACTAGTTTCCTTCATGAAGCATAAGTGTAATTGTAATAATTATAATAAATAGTTTATATCAAAATACATTAATGTTATAAAATAAAATAAATATTATCAATAAAAAATATTCAAGTAAATCCTAAAAATTATTTGATTCAAGTCAATATTTTATTTCCAGTTTCAGCTAAACTTACTACTTCCTCTAACCATGGAAAATATAACTTAGCTTCATGATGCTCTATTAAAACCCCTCTATTAGCTTGTCTATCTACACATTTGTTTCCTTCCCTTAATGTATGTGTAAACCTGATTTCTTCAAAATCTAAGCAAGGTCTTGTATTTCCATAATGATCTCTTATATATTTTTTGGAACCTTTACTTTCCTCAAAATTACATTTATTACTATTACAGAATTGCCTTCCATCCATACTCTATTCCATTTCATTTGTCTACATATTTTTAACCCTTTCAAAACTTCCCAATATTTGGCTTTATTATTTGTCTTAAAACCACTATTGAAAGCATACTGTGACAAAATATTACCCTTAATATTACTAATTATTCCTCCTCCTCTTGCTAGTCCTATATTTCCTTTAGAAGCTCCATCAAAATTCAATTTTACCAACTCTAGTTCTAGTGGATTCCACTTTATATTATTTCCCTTCCTTTTGTTTCTCTTGTACCCAACATCATAATTCCATTTGATGAATTGACTCCATCTATAAAGGCTCTCTACTTCAATATTAGGGATTGATTAAGTTGATAGTGTTGGTTTAGACAACTTTATAGCTAAACAAATCTTTATTTCCATTACCTCTAAATTATTTTCCTTTCCTTAAAAATTCTTTTTTTCTTTTCTAGACATATAGTCCAAAGTATTGTATCTTTCGATATATCCTATATTTTTTGTAATGCCTTACTTTTATAAGTTATCTACCATTTCTTTAACCATTCTTCAATTTATTATTCATCACCATTCATTTACCACATATATTAAGAATCCATTACCATAGTTCTTATATTATTGACCAGTGTCCCATGACCTACTAGGTTACCCTAAGATAAAAGTTTTCTTTGTCCTACTAGCCATACAAATATTTTGACTTTTGGAATGCTCAAGCTATCCCAAATATCTCTCCATATTCTTATGGTATTCCTATTTTGTTATTTTTTTACATTATATCCATTTTTTGTTGTGTATTATACTAGGTTATTCAACTTACAAATCAACTTATCCTCAACTCCCCTCAGAACAATCATTGTTGTTATTTTTCTACTCAACTTCATCCTAGCAACAACGTCCAATATAGTTGTACTAAAATCTTCTTACCATTTTTATCTTCCTTCCTAATCCTTGTAAATATTGTTTGAAACCCTATCACCATATTTGCCTTGAAGTAACCTCATCTATTTTTTCAAATTTATATCTATATTGAGTGTTTTTATCACACCAAGTATCTATCTAAATAATTTTTTCTTATATAATTCCCACCACTCATATTGGACCTTTAATCACTAGATAAATTGATTTTTCAAATTGTTCCATATAGTGTAGAACCATTTGATAGTGAGAAAGTAGCAAAGATTAAGCTTAGATCATTAGCCTCAATGTACTTAGAATAATTATTGCCTATTGTCTTTGACTCTCTTTGTATTAATTTTTCCCTTAGATATAAGTTGCATCCGTACAAACTCTAAAACTAAGATCTATCCTAGTTTATCATCACAAACCTTGCTCTATTTCATCAAAGGAAATTCTTTTATCATCTAATCCTAACCATAAAAAAGATTGCATAATAGAGACTAAGTTCTTTTTTCTATCGATTTTGGCATAATATACAAGGACATATAATATGTTGGAATGGACTATTAGACTAATTTAATTAGCCATAGTAATATTTTTAATGATAACCATCTACCTTTCCATATTTTTAGTATAGTATTAACTTTATTTATAACTATAATCCACAGTTGCATCCTCATTCTCCCCTCAAATAAGGGCATCTCTAGATATGTTATTGGTAAATTTGCCTCCTCCATTTGAATTAACCTTCATATCCTTGCTTTGAATCTAGGTAGAATTTTTAAGAAGTAAATTATAGATTTTATCCTATTAAATTATTGCCCTAATGCTCTTTCATATTCCTTTAATAATTTATTTGAAAATTTGATCTCGTTTATCACTGCCCTCCCAAAAAGGGATATATTATCTACAAATTGCTAATGGATGATGTTGTTGATGTTATTACTAACCTTAAGTTCACTCATTATCCCATATATATATATATATATATATATATATATATATATATATATATATATATATATATATATATATATATATACCTTATTCAAATTTCTTTGTAATACCTCTACCATAATAATGAATAGATATGGTGATAGAGAATCTCCTTATCTAAGACCCCTTTTGGCTTTAAATAATTTTGTTATCAACCCATTGTCTACAATTGAATATGATACTATGGAGACACAAGATTTAAACCATCTAACCCATTTCATCTCAAATCCAAACTTGTCTAGTACTACAAAAAGAAAATCCTATTTAACCCTATCATAGGTTTTATTCATAATAAATTTTAAGATTATTACTCTTTTTTTTTGAAGTTGCTAAATGCATTACTTCATGAGATACAATTGTCTTGTCTAGAATTTATATTCCTTTTACAAGTCCTCATTGCTCTTATAAAATAATTTTATCTAATATTGGTCTTCACTATTTTACCATTGCTTTGGATTTTATCTTATATGACATGTAACATAGGCTTATGTGATGATCAGTTTTGCCTCAAAAACTTACCCAATATTTTTATTAATAATTGATAATATTCATCACCTTTACAAGATAAAATATTACATGATAAGATTGAATTGAATGGGTTTGTCAAATACTTTTATAAGAATATGATCCTATCAAGATAAGTTTTTATGGGCTTGACATATATTATCAGATATTTTTCATAAACATGCCAAATTATATGGAAACCAAACTAATATTATTTAACTATAGACACCTAAAACATGTCATGTTTAGGAGACTAAAATATTTTGTGCATACCATATGAATGATATTATACCTTTCCAAGGCAAATTAGTGGTTCTAACCACTCAATTTAGGCATATTTAGCCTACTAAATCTTAGTTACAGATGGCATCCGTAGCTAAGGTCTCAATCGTGGCTAGGATTCTAGCTATGCTTAAGAGTTGTGGCTAGCTTTGCAACTATATCAAACTCTCGATCCATGCCAAAATAAGTTACAATGGCTATGTCAATGGATTTTGGATGGTTTAAGGCGAGGAAGCTTATGGATTCTTCCTTCCAACTACTCCAACCTCCTAGTTCTTGATCTTGGCTTCTCAAGGAAGCTAAGATGAGGAGTTGGGAGTGCTATAAGACCCCCATTCAAATTGGGGAGAAAGTCTAGAAGATATTTCAATTGAATGCAGTGAAGCCCTACAAAATTGGAGAGCCACATACAACCCTTGAGGAGTGTCTACATGTTGTCCATTTGGAGAATCATGACTACATTTGAAGCAATGAAGATCATAGGATCTTGAGGAGCAAGCTTTCTCAATTGAACCACTTCCATTGCAAATTTGAGTGAACTTCCTACAAACCTATTAAAAAATGAAGAGGCAACCCTTGATCATCAATTCCTCATAGGAATTAGAAGTTTCAAGCCTTGGTTGCAAGAGAAAGAGGATTTTCCCCTCAACCATGGTTGTCAGCTGCAACTAACAGAGCTAAGTGCATTTGAAACCTATGGCTAGGTTTTGAAGCTCATTTCCCTCCATTTAGCCATAATATTTCAATTTTATTCATGCAATTAGTTATATCTAGCTTATATTAACCTTCATTAGCACATTTGTATGGTTAATTCAAGAGATTAGAGGTAGCTTTGCCTTGTTTTATCAATAATTGCTAGATTTACTTTATCTTCTTAGATAGCCTTATTTCATGTTCTTTCTTGCAAATTGTAGATTAAATTAGCTAGATCTACTTATTTTCAAGCATACTTTATATTATTTTAACATTATTGCACATATATTTGCTTACATTGACATATCTTTATATTTTATTACAAGTTTTATCACATTCTTTGCAAATATTCAATAAGAGCCTCATCATGAGAGGCCTCATATGCTCCTAATTGTGCTTTGTTGTTTTTTGAATAAATATTATAGATTCTTGACATCTTTGAAACATTATTGGCATAAATTTCCTCCAATAAAGTGAGAATAAGGTATCCATAAGTTCTTAAGAAATTGTATCAAATCTAGAAAATTTGTGGATTGTACCACCCCCATTTAGGGGATTCAAAAAATTGTATTTATTGTATCAAGATTTTCGTATCTCTTAGAGGAACCTACTTATAAACTGAGATTCACCATGATTTAATAAAATAAATCACATATTCTTGTTAATTCATTATTTTACATGATTTATTGCTTTATCTTAGATATTAATGATACAATGACTTAGGTGCATGTTTTCTAGGATCTTGTACAGATGGCGATCATGACATAATCCCCACAAAATTTGTTGTATTTACTAATTTTTTTGTGTTTTGTGTTGTATTTCTTATCCATGCTTGAAATTTGTAGTGCACAATGTCAATCACGTTTAACACCCACGACTAGCATCTCAACCACACTTGATAGTCGTGCCTAGCAAAAAATAGAGAAAAAAATAGTAGATAGTCTATATCTTCATCAGATGAGCAATTCCAGGTAATTTTCCCTTCTATGAGATTTCAATTCTTTTTTATTTTTCCCATAAATAGGCTAATTAGATCATCTAGCCAAATTTTAGAAGGAAAATCATGAAAACTACCTTATTTTTTGTTAGTTGTGGTTGACAATAGCAACTAGCACTGTTACATATGGTTGTCACCAACAGCTAATATTTAGTTGTCTGTTAGCTATGGTATAGAACAACAGCTAACTTTAAATAGTTGTGTTAGGATTTGCTTTCTTGGGGTCTGTCTAAAGACCAATATCTCATCTAATTTTGCATTCTCTAATTTAGAAAATAGTATTTAGTTTTGCATATTTTTGAATTCAAAACGTAAATTTCCTAAGCATATAGGAAAAATTATGGATGCTCTATGATGCATTTTCCCTTTTATGCAAATTTAAAATGAACCCTCACACACCACATAACATTTAAATATTAGTGAGTTGGAAGTCATACCCAACCATTAATAGAATACAATGATGGTGGGTGTCATATCCATCCATTGGATCAAATCCCACGAACCTATTCTATTGGCTAATATCGACTCCAATAACAATCCTATCCATGAAAAATAACATGCATTCCTCTTTTTAGGGGTGTATAATTGTTCATAGTGTGTAGGTGAGGATCGATAGGACCTGTGTTCCCTAACTGGATGTGGGTTTCATCTCCACACTTTGATGTATTTATGTGACCATGAATTTCATTTTCTATTGTCGAGCTACGAGCATAGGTGAAAACCATTAAACTAAACAAGTATATCATCAAAAAATTTGAAAACACAATGAGAGTTAGTTTATGATACAACACACCTGAAATACACTGAAAAATTTTAGGGATCACAAAGAAACTTTAAAAGAGATAATCACCCTTATTTGCTTTGTTTTCTCTAAAATTTACATATGAGATAATACAAACTATGGTTAATACACGGAGAGGCCGATATCAAAATATAACTAAGGTTGAGGCTAAAGATCCAAAAAAAATACAAAACAACATGTTGAACTTTCAACCACAAGATCCTCCTGAATGATGTTTGGTGAGTATTAGAGGGGACAATTCAATGCACTGGGATTCTATCTAGAATACCCCAGTTAGAGGAGGTAACACATACTCCTAGAGAGATAGATATAAGGGTGGCTCAAGGCCCCCATCATCCTAGGATAGAAAATAAGAAAATCTACCCAATAAGGGATAGGAGGAAAGGGCTGTATCAGATCATAGACCCGTGAAGACACCAAACCCTAGTGGACCTAGAAATTTCACTATATATTTGGCCACATTGGGAGCTAATGGTACGCCCCCAAATCAACCATGGAGAACTAGATAGCTGGATGGACTAGATCAAGTCCTAGACCAACTGGTTATAAAGCCTCAACTGCTCACTCTCACTCTACAATTTCATGTAGCACAAGCACACACAGACAAATTATTAAGCTAGGAGAGTGCTTGAAGTGCTCTCAAAGAGCACATTCCCCATATCTATAAGGAGGAAAAAATAATAGACTACTAAAAGACATGAATGTTATCTACACGGATAGAGGTAATAGTATTACAGATAAGTATATTGAAGCTTACACCAATAAAGCCCCTAGAATTGAGTTGAACCACCAGAGGCTACACACTACGGATCTTATAAATCGATCACAAAAATAGGTTTCAGAGAAAATACAATGAATCTTACAAGATCAATTAGAATATATGCATGCATAGCATGAGAACCTCGAGAATGAGGATACTCAATGACAAAGATTGTTAATGCAACATTTGTATGAGTAGCGCATGTGCAAGCAACACATACTTGACAAAAAAGAGTGTGAAGAGAGAGAAGATATATTAGCTCATGCCAATTTACCTCCTCAAAGTGAATATAGGGAGCACCATCATAGATGAGTTGAATCATAGCCTAAATTGCATCCTAAGCATAATAGAATCATACTCATTATACGGCCCAAAACATTTTACAACACTAAGAACTCAAACAACATGGACACACTCAGTACAAGGAAGTAGAAGGAGATGACAAATATCATCAGTACCCAAAGATCTTCTTAGTAGACATGGAGGATGAGCCTATTCCTCCACCTTAACCGAAGAAGAATCTACCTCCAAAAGATCCTTAGAGACCTCTCAATGAAGAGGAGATTCTATCTTCGCAGGCCTACAAAGCCTTGGTAGAAAAGGTAAGAGCCATTGAGAAACAAGGGACCACTTATCAAAATCCTACATTGAATAGAATACACAATGTGTCTCTATGCCCCTTAGTGCCTACTCCAGGGTATCTCGATCATTTTGAGATGCCAAAGCTGGATAAATTTTAAGGAGATGAATATGCATAGGAGCATGTCATGAGTTTTATGAACATGTAATTTTAGATACAAAGTGATGATATCTTATTATTGAGAACCTTCATCATGACTCTTTTGGGCCCTACCCTGGAATCATTCAACTAGTTAAAAAGGCATAGCATAACCAACTTCGAATAGTTGGTGAATTTTTTTCTTGAAAAATTCTCATTCGGCATCAAGAAGAAAATAAATTTATCCAATTTGGCTACTTTAATGCAATATGATGATGAGCCAATCATGGACTATAGAAAGAGATGGAGAAAATTAATGGCCAAGCTACCCTTTTTTATTCCAAAAATTGAACTGACTCAGATGTTCACTAAGATTTGTACAAAACACAACTTACTATTATTGCAATTGCAACAATATCATACATTTGAGGATGTCTTGATGCAATTCAAGGTTATTGAGGATATCAAGTTATAGGAGAGTAACTTGAAACTTCGAACCAAGAAGGATTGGAACAATAAGAACACTAAAAATAAAAATCACCAAGCCAAGTCGACCCACATGAATCAAGTAGTTTTGAACCTCCAAAAGGGGAAAAGGGCCAACAACAATAGAATTATCAAGCTCAACCTCCCCCTACGTAGTATAATCAACACAATAATAAGAAACGGGTTAAAAACAAAGAACAATGCCCTCCTCGCCAGTTTATGCCATTGTCAAAGACAATGGCATCAATTTTTCATCAATTGTGTGAGGCTAAGGCCATCACCTTACCCAATATTAAACTACTCGATCCAAAAAAACCTAGATCGAGAGGATTCATAAAGGATCAATATTGTTCTTACCATAGGTAAAAAGGGTATGACATTTAAATATGCCATAGTTTTAAATATTTGGTGCAGACCATGATTGAAAAGAACAAGTTAATAATTTATAATCATCGAGCTCCAAACAATTAGAACATGGGGATATTCAAAAATACCTTGCCCAACCATGATCCTCCAAGGAAAAATGTCAACCAAGTGAATCAAGTGTGAATTGATCTGCCTACACAAGGATTTGTCAGTATGGTGAATGTTGTCACTAGGAATAGGAGGTACAATCATCCAGGTTCTCCTCCTACTCCAGTTAGGATTCAAGTTGTTCCCCCACAAAGGCCAACACAGAACAATCTACCATACCCACCAACTAGATCAATGGTGACCATAATAAATAGGCTCATACAAATCTTACATAAGCCTTAGTAAAGGTGTCTATTTATGAGATAATACAGTAGTATCCTAAGCATAGGGAGATGCTAATGGATATTCTAAGCTCCACAGAGGTTCAGCTCCAAGACCTAGAAGCATTTAAAAATTTCATGGGACATATGCAACAGTGCTAAGAGCTTGTGATTCAATTTTATGATCATAAAATTAAAGTGGTCTCTAATATTGCAACTGATCCATCACTTCATATAATTGTATGTGTCAACCACGCACCTTTCAAATGAGTATTGATTGAAACAGGGTCTTCAATTAATATTATTACTATAAAGGCTTTACCATATTTGAAATTTCCAAAATCGCATGTTGTGCCATCGACCTTCACACTACGAGCATTCAATGATGCATTGTGTTCAATAGTTGACAATATAGTCCTACCTATTAAGGTAGGATTGAAGACCATCCTGATTATATTTCACATGTTAGAAGTTGCAATGCAGTATAACATCCTCTTAGGTCGGCCTTGGATAAGAGATATGTGATGTGTACCCTCAATACTACATAAATATATCAAGTACATACATGAGGGTCAAGTGCACGTGGTTTCTTTCGATGAGGAGCCACTCAAATATGTGAATTAAGTATATTTTCTTGGAGATTTCATACTCCCTTCAACACATCTATAAGTAAGACCAACATCGCCTATTAAGCATCCAAAAGGTAATTCAAAGGAAGTGTGTGCTAGACCTTCGACATCAGCACCACGACCATATGCATATACAATAGCTACTTCGGCAAAGCCTACAACATCGACGATGTTTATAAATGACCAAAATCTTAAGGTAGTAATGGGAGAGAAAGAGTCAAAAGGAATTCCCAAAGTGATGAGGCCTAGAAATACCTCATTATTACACTATGTTTGACATATAAAAAACTACCATATTACCAAAAATGACAAATTTAATTACAAAATAGTTGATTATAATATATTATTTGTTAAGTATTTACATGATTTTATGTTAGGAACACTATATCCCTATTTTGACTATTTTCAAGCATTTTGTGACTATTTTTTACATGATTTTGTTGGTGAAAATAACATAGAAAAATAAAGTAGACAAGCATGTTCAGATATTTGGCTAAATACAACATGTTTGAAGTTTCATCCCATTTTAAAACCAAATTTATCAAGTAATTTGACATAAAAATCATCTCTACTGCAAAACAGGGCAGTGACAAGTTTTGTGCAGCCTACAAAAATTAGCCAGCTATCACATTAAAGAAGCACCTTGAAGTTTTCAGACAAAGCAAGAAAAATTGGATGGAATGTATTCACAAAGACCAAATAAGACTTTTGATTTACTTGGGTGCATTCCCACTTGGTCTAAATGGACAACAATAGGGCATTATAAAACAGGGACAGTTGTGTGCTATTTTTTGCACTATTTCAGTTTGATTAAATTAGCAAATAAAATATGTATTTCAAAAGTCCAATGTTGTGTATTATTGTTTATAACATCACAATAATATTTGAATTATTTTACCTCCTTCCAACTGGTTTGAAATGCAATTTGGCACCAATTTTCTATGACTACAACAAATTGTCAACTATAGAAAAACAACCATATAAAAACTAGCAAGTTGTAACTTTATTGATGAATTAGAATTTGTCAAATTAAAGAGGATTAAAATGCTTGGAAATAGTTGATTGAGGTTAGGGATGACTCTTGCTCCACCTGGAAGAATTTCCACACATTACAAATGGCAGCAACAAGACAAAAATACTGAAAAGCAGGAACATTTGGAAAATGCATACAAAAATTAGAATTATGCAATTATAAAGGAAGTCATAGAATTTATCAATGTAAATGGATGGCAGCAGTTGGAAAAAATTTCTAAGGGATAGAAGAGATGTCCCATCCACTTAAAATCCACTTATTACCCATTTTTATTGCATCTAAGCATAAAGTTATTTTACAGCCAGATATTCCGAAGATGCTCTGAAATAAAAGGGAAAAGTGGCTAGTTTGAGTCAAAAAGATATTTGAGCATCCAAAATAGTAGGGAAATGATATTTTAAGGTGGATACATGTGTATAAATATATTTCTAACCTCATCCAATGCACGCCCACCACTAGAGATGCATTTCAATGGCCAATAAAAGATATTGCAATAATTTTGTCTTAAATTAGACTTATTCAGATTCAAAATTATTGGTAAATCACTAGGAAATAACATCTAATTGATATTGAGCATGATGCAATTGTAATATTTTATTATAAATAAAATATCCCTTAGTTTGTTGAGCGAATTAGAATAGAGGAAAGAATTAGAATATACTATAATTGATTTTAGCAATTAGGAGGAATTTCCTGCAACATTGTAATGTTGTGCAGTAGTTAATAAAAGTGTAGTTTCTTTATGAATTTGTATTGATGAGTGAGTGTGAGTGTTAATTAGTTAAATATAAATTTTTCCACCTTCTTCTATATTAGGAATCTTGGGCCCACTTTTAGGCCCAAAAGGAGGACTATTATGATAGGTTTGTCTACAACTTTTCTCTAGCAGAATTAGCAAAATGCTTATTAATTTTTATTTCTTGTTTTACGTTAATGTGATGTTTTCAAATGTTCAATTGTTTTTTTGTGCAGCCAATCTATATGTCAGCTGATAAATTATATTGGACCTATGTTTTCCCCTGTTTTCTCTGTTTTCCATATTTCTCCTATTTTCATGTTTTAGTAACTTTTATCAGTTTTTTCAATAGTTACATTTTACTATTAGTCATTGTAGCAAAATCTTGATGACCTTATATAGCAAGAAACTGACAGGTAATTTTAGAGTAAGTAATATTTTCAAGCATTATTTTAATTTTGCAAGAGTAAACTAGGTTTCAATTCTGCAAATGTAATCTAGGATTTCAATTCAGCAACATTTCAATTTAGCAATTTTAATTCTTGTACTTGTAGTTAACTTTCAACTTCTAAAATTAGAATTAGTTTTCAATTATTTCAAGTTAATTTCCATTCTACATACTAGGTTTAGTGTGACATCAAAAGGCTAAACCAACATCTATTTTACCAAATCAATGCTTGTAGTCTGAATTTCTGAATTGTAATCTACCCTAACCTTCTATCGTAGACAACCTTGGACACCACCCTAGATTGATAAATCATAATATTAAATGATGCTATTAATGACATGCATCATTTTGGTGTCATTTTTTGGAAACATGATGTTGTTAAGCCCAATAATTATTAATTGTGCTAAGTTGTGAACTTTAGAGTGAAATCTAGATAAATGACTAGTATAAGTAATATTTTTTGGTAATTTGTATTTCAATCCATTTAAAAAACCACAGGGAGGTGATCTTCACATTTAGGAGGTTGAATTTGCCTATGTTTGAAATTCCTGATAAAATTGAAATAAATTCATCATCCTCATTGTCAAGAAACATAATATCTCTTGAGAAATTAGAGGAGCCATCGATTAATACTACCATTTTTGTATCCATATCATTAGGGTAGTATAAAAAAATTGGTACCAGGTATTGGGAAGACATCATGGTAGATATACAAGATTATCCCCTAAATAAAACATCTATATTAGCTATTTGTAGCCTTTGTTCACAAGGACATATCACTTATGAATGTCATTTACTTCCACAACTCAAAAATATCATAGAAACACAAAAATTGTTACCTAGTTCTACTCAAAATTCTTGTTAAGAGAGATTCCAACAACAACAAATAGGGCAGGTAAAACAACCACCACTTCCAACCCAACCTGTAGCCAATATGAATAATACAAGATAGGTATCCCCTGTCTATGTAGCTAAATCTGGTAAAAATACTACAAAAAATATTATTGACTACAGCAACATCCAATTGTGCTCAAACAAGACCTTAACAGAGCTTGAAGAGATAAAATTCAATGGAGATACACAAAAATACTTTAGTCCAGACACACAAAAATCAGCCTTGGATAAAGGAGAAAAACTAGAAAATCTACACAAAAAATTTACTTCCATTGAAATCCTTAGTAAGCAATTACAAAGGGGTAAATTTTGTCCTCCTAGGAATGAAACAAATTGAAGTAGACCCCAAAAAATTCTTTAACATTATTAGTTGGCTAACTTATGAACAAAAATCAAAATTATTTATGATTTTGAAACAATATTTCAATCGCTTTGCATGGAAACATAAGGGTATGACAATATTTCATCTTGATGTATGCACTCATAGGATATATATTGAAAATGTTAAAACTATGAAACAATTTCAAATGCAATTAAAGTCTGCCTTAAGATATATTGTCCAAAATGTAATAAAGAAACTCTTGGAGGTTAGATTCATTTATCCAATTTTTGATAACCGATGGATTCCTCTATTAGTTATTATTCCAAAGAAAAATAGGAAATTGAGAGTGTGAGAATATTATCAAAAATTGAACACATTCACACATAAGGACCATTTTCCATTTATTGATCATATGTTAGACATACTTAGTTTCACACTGTATGAACTAGTTTTTGATAAGAAACCATATTTTCCTATTAAAATTGAGTTACTAATGATTTTAACATCTTTGGAAGTTGGAATTGAATTTTTGCAAGTATAGATTGATAGGATTCTACAACTTAAGGCATTTTATGAACTTTGGTTGGATGCATTGCATCAAACAAAAGTGATTTAGGAGAAACAAAAGTTATGGCATGACAATCATATTCAGCATAAAAAATTTTAGCAAGAAAATTGGGTTTTATTGTTCAATTCTTGTTATGAAGATGTTCTTGAGAAGTTGTAGACAAAGTGGCATGTACCATACTTAATTGAAGAAGTATTCAGCTATGGTGCAGTGCTTCTTTCTCTCATTGGTGATTTATGAAAGAAGTTAATGGTTAATGACCATTACCTTCGGGTATACCATGCACCATTAACTGAATAAGAGTTCTTGAGAGAGGTTGAACAATTGTATGTACATAGTATGGAGGAGAATTTCTCTTCCATATCAGATTCAAAGTGATGATAAAAAGTTTGAAAAAAAGAAGAAGAAGAAAATACAAGAAAATCAAAAAGAGAATAATCTTGCTTGTGAACTTCCTTCATGGGCATAAGCAAGACAAGAGAAAAATTTGAAAAATAAAGAGAGAGATAGAAAAAAAAAAGTGAAAGAGAAAAAAAAGGAGAGGGAGAGAAAAAAATTGTAGCAAAAGGCATGTCCTACAAAATGAGGATACATGAGGACAAGCATAAATTTTAGCATGGAAGAGGAACAATGGAGTCAATACTTCATTTCCAGCAATAAAGGAGGTAATGATGACATAAGCAAATTCTTCTTGCTCATCTAGAAAGGATGGTTGCACCATTGTTGCAGGTTTTAGCAGAAAAAGATGATGTTTTCATAAAAAAATTGATATGTTTTTGCAGAATAAGAATCATTTTTATTCAAATAAGAGTGAGAGACATTCTCTCTCATTGTATCCTCATGAGAGATATTCTCTCTCATTGATTAAATTGAAAATAAAAGAGACAAATTTTGGTTGAAAACCAAAAATGGTAGCCTCTTCTGATGAAAAAAATAGAATAATTTAGTAGTGAAAACCTCCTTGGAGGTGTTATTGAGTTGGATTGCATGAAAATTAAATTTTTGGCATGCATTGCCTTGTTGATCCACCCATCATTGTTCCACCATTGTACAAATATCACACTACACATGTGTTATGTTTATGTTTTCAGATAGCTTGCTAACAATCATTGGAAGCAGCTTGTAAGGTGCATGATAAATTTTAAGGACAATAAGGTATGTGTTTCTTGCATTTAAGTCATAGTAAGCATTTAATATATGATAATCGGTATTTGGCATAAACTATTTATACAATATTGGCAAGTTAAAAATGTAATATGTTCAAAATGTCAAGAAACACCCCCTTCTGCTCTTAGTTGCATGGAAAATTCAAAACTGTGCAAAAACCTAATTTTGGGACAAACATGGTAGCAATTCTATTTGAATTAGCAGGGCAAGTTTTAGAAAGAGAACTGCAAGTTTATATCTCATAATTACCTCATAAATTTGAGGAGGATAATCTGGAAAATGCACCTAAAGATTTTATTTTACTACTACTGCAATAAAATAACATACAAAATAAAGAATAACATCTAAAAAAAGGGTGGAGAAGTAATTTTTGATGTTATGAAAGGCTTATACACTCTAGATATGGGCCCACAATAGAATCTACAGCTAACTTTTGCATAGGAGGCCATTTCGATATTTTTTTACACATCTTTGGAACAACAGTCTCATTACGAAGCATCTTTGGAACAATAGTCTTATTCTGAAGCAAGATTCAAAATGAGAGAAATTATGCTAGAAAATTCTTGAAAATACTATAGAATAGAAAAAATAGTAGGGCACATCAAATATTGAGGTTCCTAAAGCTCTACCACAAGTAAGTACATCCTTCAAGCATTTAAAAATTAAAATTTTGTCAATTTTGTTTCAAAGGTGAAAACAACAGAAATAGATATCCATGCTGAAATATTGTTAGGATAGAAAATTCCACCAGTTTTAGTGCATCTTCTAGATATGGTTCCATTTGAAAAACACAATAAAGCTATTGCAAGATGAATCATATGATATCAAGCCTTTAAGAGGTACCTTGCAGCACTAAAATTGGTAGAAGGGCAGAAAAAAAAGTCAAAGCTTTAGAAATTACAGAAATTACAATATTGAAGGATGAAAGTGCAGAAGTCAAAAGGATTGCCAATTAAAATGAAAAAAAAATGCAATAAAGAGCAGGTAAAAAAAGGGAAGAAAAGAGAAATTGCAAGAACTACAAAAATTGAAAAATTTTAAGAAAAATGAAATTCAGGTGCTTAATTGCAAAATGTTTGATATAATGTAGCAAGGAAAAATTTCTCAGGTAGCAGGTGGCAAAGGATACTTTTCGCAAGGATAAAACCTACATATTACTATGGCCTACTAGGATGCATGAGGGCATGCATCAGTTCAAGTTGGGGGATGATGAGGCCTAGAAATACCTCATTATTACACTATGTTTGACATATAAAAAACTACCATATTACCAAAAATGACAAATTTAATTGCCAAATAGTTTATTAGAATATATTATTTGTTAATTATTTGCATGATTTTATGTTAGGAACACTATACCCCTGTTTTGACTATTTTCAAGCATTTTGTGACTGTTTTTTACATGATTTTGTTGGTGAAAATAACAAAAAACAATAAATAAAACAAGCATGTTCAGATATTCGGCTAACTCCAGCATTTTTGAAGTGTCATCCCATTTCAAAACAAAATTTATCAAGTGATATGGCATAAAATTCATCTTTGTTGCAAAACAGGGCAGTGACAAGTTTTGTGCAGTATACAAAAATCAGCCAGCTATCACATTAAAGGAGCACCTTGAAGTTGTTAGAAAAAGCAATAAAAATTGGGTGGAATGTGTTCAAAAATACCAAATAATACTTTTGACTTACTTGGGTGCATTCCACTTGGTCTGAATGGACAACAATAGGGCATTACAAAACATGGACAATTGTGTAGTATTTTTTGCACTATTTCAGTTTGATTAAATTGTCAAATAAAATATGTATTTCAAAAGACAATGTTGTGTGTTGTTTTTTATAACCTAAAAATAATATTTGAATGCTAATACCACCTTCCAACTGATTTTAAATGCAATTTGGCACCAATTTTCTATGACTGTACAACAAATTTTCAACTATAGAAAAACAACCATACAAAAACTAGCAAGGTGTCACTTTATTGATGACTTGGAATTTGTCAAATTAAAGAGGAGTAAAATTATTGGAAATGTTTTAGGGAGGTTATGGATGAATCTTGTTCCACCTAACAGCATTTTCATGCAGTACAAATGGCAACAACAAGACAAAAAGACTAGCAAGAATAGTTGGAAAATACATACAAAAATTAGAATTATGCAATTATAAAAGAAGTCATTAAATTTATCAATGTAAATGGACAACAGTAGTTGGAAACAATTTATAAGGGGTAGGAGAGAAGTCCCATCCACTTAAAAACCACTTATTACCCATTTTTATTGCATTTGAGCATAAAGTTATTTTACGGTCAGATATTCCAAAGATGCTCAGGAATAAAGGGGGAAAGTGGCTAGTTTGAGTCAAAAATATATTTGAGCATCCAAAATAGTAGGGAAATGATATTTTGAGGTGGATATAGGTGTATTAATATATTTCTAACCTCCTTCAATGCACTCCCACCACTAGAGATGCATTCCAATGGCTAATAAAATATGTTGAAGTAATATTATCTTAAATTAGACTTATTCAGATTTAGAATTATTGGTAAATCACTAGGAAATATCATCCAGCAAATATTGAGCATGATGCAATTGTAATATTTTATTATAAATAAAATTTCCCTTATTTTGTTGAGTGAAGTAGAATAGAGGAGAGAAATAGAATATACTGTAATTGATTTTTAACAATTCGCAAAAATTTTCGACAACATTGTAATATTGTGCAGCAGTTAATAAAAGTGTAGTTTCTTTATCAATTTGTGTTCATGAGTGAGTGTGAGTGTTAATTAGTTAAAGATAAAGTTTTCTACCTTATTATATATCAGGAAACTTGGGCCCACTTTCAATTATGACAGGTTTTTCTGCAACTTTACTGCAACAGATTTAGTAGAATGCTTGTTAATTTTCATTTCTTGTTTTAAGTTAATGTGATGTTTTCATATGTTCAATTGTGTTTTTGTGCAGCCAATGTGTTTTTCAGCTGATAGAGTAGTTTAGACCTATTTTTTCTCATGTTTCCTCTATTTTCTATGTTTCCCCTATTTTCATGTTTCAGCAAGTTTTTATCAGTTTTTTAATTTGTTTTTATTTTACTGTCAGTCACTATAGCAAAAGCTTGATGACCTTCTATAGCAGTACACTGATAAGTTTTTTTAGCATAAGTAATATTTGCAATAATTATTTCAATTTTTCAAGAGTAAACTAGGTTTCAATTCTGCAAGTGTAATTTAGGATTTCAATTCAGCAACATTTCAATTTAACAATTTCAATTCTTGCACTTGTAGTTAACTTTAAATTTTTGAAATTAGAATTAGTTTTCAATTATTGCAAGTTAATTTAGTTTCCATTCTATAGGCTAGGTTTAGTGTGACACCAAAATACTAAACCATCATCTGTTTCACCAAGGCAATGCTTGTAGTCTATATGTCTAAACTGTAATTTGCCCTAACCTTCTATCGTAGATAGCATTGGACACCACCCCAGATTGATAAATTATAATATTAAATGATGTTATTAATGAAATGCATCACAAAGTAGCCACTACTAAAGTCTTTAATCCCATGGATGAGGGACACACACAAAATGAAGTTGAGGAGGTATAGCACCCTGCCTCGTCTATTTATTTTGTTGGGTCATCTGCACCGTAGGTGACCATACATTTGGTTAATATCGGGTTAGAAAAATACATAGTGTAGAATGTTACATTCACACCTTTTATCAAAATTCCACAAGACATGGGTAGACCTCAAGCCTAGCTCTTTCCTGTAGGGATGGTGGTACCACTAGGGGTGCCACCCAACCAAACCAATTTCATCTATGGAGGCCTTGATCAACATGCAGATCATACACCTATGGATAAATATTATGATGAACCATTCAATGTCAATGTTCATTATCTATCCAACCTAGATTTCACCTTGCAATATTTTTAATGTTACCATTGGCATCGTTACGGTCTTGATTTATTTGAGTGAGGGTTCTAAAATCCCTATGAATTACAATCAGTTGTCAATTGATTAGTTTAGGTTAGGCTATAATATTAGAGGTTAGGATGAAATTATAGTAGCATCTCTTGATCTCCTAAATCTCAGCTTAGGGGATGACATGGATTGGAACCCCTACCATCCTAGCCCTTATTATTTGTAAAAGGGCAACTAGCCAGTGACCATGGTTGCTATCGAACCACCTAAAATATATCATGATAATATTATGGTGGAGGTTAATCCATAGGATATTCGAAGAACTGACTTGGTAACCAAAATATATGAAGATGCCAAAAACATTGGCATGTAAATTTAAAATCTAGACTTAACAGTAGCTACTAAATCAAAAGTTACTTATAAGGAAGTTAGAGTAGAATCCATTTCGAAAAGAGGGACTAGAATGCGATTCTTAAATTGATGATGATGATGAGTCCTCAAACAACAAATAATATGAGGATGAGACAGAGATGGCCTACCTTGGGCCCCACCATTTATGTCATCTTAATGAGACAATGGCTATGAATAATAGATACTTCATAGATGATAGTGATTATGAAAATAAGATCAAAATGACCTACCTTGGGTTGTGACACTTACATCATTGTAATGAACCATTCAACATGGATGAGATATATCAAAAATTTTATCTTGGCCCTCACCTTAGGGGAATATCAACTAATGTAGATGAAATTTATTGCATAGTATTTCTTGATCCTCCTACATATAGGTAGATCCTTGAGCCAAATGAACCCATTTTTCAATTTGTTCAGAGATCAGATCCTAAGATCCCCATACCCCCAAATCCACATATTAGGTATGAGAGTTACATAAATAATGTAGAGGTGTACGAACATGGTCTTGGAGATCTCATGCATTCCATCAACATGATCTCCATTGATTTTAAAACTCCACTCCACAACCCAGTAGATCCTTCTAAACTATTGTCTTTATCTAGATGCTATTTATTGAGATCATGCTAACTCACCTCTAGAGCATAAATATTTCTTCTCCAATAAATAAATGTTACAATTGTTTCACTTTGCACCAGGTTGTGCACATGATGTTTATAACATTGAGGGTAATTTCGACATGGAACCTTTAAACCCAATGGATGACATCCACATGATTCCTATGTCTCACTAGCTTGAGGAGGGATCGCACATATCAGTAGATAAAACCTTTCATGTAGATATCAATGATGATCCCACTAATCCTGAGAAGGTTAAGTTTAGAGAGATTATATCTCCTAATGAGTGTGCCAACATCATCCCTCTATTGAAAGAGAGACCTAATATCTTTGCTTGGACATACAAGGATATTCTAGGACTAGATCCAAAAGTGGTTACCCATAACCTTTCACTAGATCCCTCTAAAAAAATAGTCAAGTAGAAGCTCAAGAAAATGTATCCAACAATCACTTTAATGGTCAAAGACAATTTGTAAAAATTATTGGATGTATATTTTATCATATCCATCAACTATTCGAAATGGATATCAAATATGGTACTTGTAGGAAAACATGATAGAAGGATCCATATCTATACTTATTTTAGAGACCTCAACAAGGCAACACCAAAGGATTCATTCATGTTGCCCAACATAGATGCTCTCATAGATGCAACTACAAGTCATGAGATGCTTTCTCTTATGGATGATTTTTTGGTTACAATAAAATTCAGATTAAACCCAAATACCAACATAAAATTGTATTCACAATATCATAGGAAAAATTTTGTTATAAGGTTATGCCATTTGGTATTAAAAATACTAGTGTCACATATCAATAGGATATGACATACATATTTCATGACTAAATGCACAAGATTCTAGAGAATTATATCAATGACTTATTTGTGAAGTCATTAATGCATTCAGAGCATGCTAAGGTTCTCAAAAAATTCTTCGATCTCCTAATAGATCATAATATCAAGTTGAATCCCAAGAAGTGTGTATCTTAACTTCAGGAAAACTCTTAGGATTCATTATTTATAAATGAGGGATTGAATTTCACCCAACAAAGGTCAAGGCCATACTCTAAATGCATCCTCCCACCAATATCAAAGAGCTAATAAGCTTACAGGGCAAAGTAGCATCCATAAAGCGATTCATCGCACAAGGGAGTCCCATTTAATTGGGATAAGGACTGTCAAGAGGTATTTATTGAAATCAAGCAATACCTAGCAACACTATCAGTACTAGCTCCACCAAGACCAAATGTGTCATTCCTACTTTATATATCAGCTACTAACTTTGCACTAGGAACCATGTTAGCCCAAAATAACATGCAAGACAAAGAGAAAGCGATATATTATATCAGTCGCACCTTGGTGAGTTATGATCTAAGGATGCATACATAGAAAATTTGTGCTTAGAAATGTTTTTTTCAACAAAGAAGTTGTGCCACTACATGCTAAGTCATATAATGTATGTGATATCAAAATAAAATCCTTTTTAGTATATGATTATCAAGACATATAATAATACATGAGCAAAGTGGATCATGCTACTGATATAATTTGGCTTAGTATTTATTAGCCAAAAGTCCATCGAGGGATAGGTCATTGCTAATCAGCTAACAGAGACACCTCTTGAAGATAGTAAGCCTCTTGTCATAGAGCTTCTTGATGATGTAATATTTTCATTATTGAAGTCTCTTAAACCCAAAGAACTAGATAACAAGGCTGACATGACTTTTTTATTTGATGGTTCAAAGTGTGAGAAATGGGGTAGTGCAAGAATTGTCTTTTTCATGCCACAATGTGCTCTAATACCCTTGTAGTTTAAGCTAGACTTTCATTGTACCAATAATAACTCTGAATATGAGGCCCTAATATTGGGTCTCCAAATAGCAATCACCATGAAGATTAAAATATTAAACATCTTTGGTGACTCCCTTCTCATTGTTAACCAAGTTAAGGTACTATTTCAATGTAGGTGTCCTATCCTAAAAGCTTATAAATTTCTTTTTGACACTTATCTAGCCTAGCTAGAGTGGTATGACATCGATACAATCCCTCGTACATCAAATAGATTTGTATACACTATGGAATATTTGGGATCCTTGATTCTTCAAAATTCATTAGCTAATTTTACTACCATTCATGTGAAGATGCTTTTGCAATCTGCGATGTAGTGTGAGGCTTTTGATAATAAATAATTAGCCAACATGATTCATATAGAATGAAACCATGAGTGGTTCTATAAAGCCAGAGACTTTCTTAAGAAGGCACCATAGGGGTCTTTGATCTTATAGGTTCCTATGGAGAATGGTACCACAATTCACCATAAGGTTTTATCCCAGTCTGCATTCGTGCATATCAAATCGTAAAGGGAAAAAGTCATCTTCTCATTCAAGACTATAACTTCTCAAGAATGGATGTCACAATTGCATGAATTCCTTAAGCTTGGATTAATCCTACAAGTATTTTTGTATGCCATAAAATGTACATTAAAAAAAAAGTGATAAATTTTATCTTGTTAGGAGACATCTTGTACCATCGAAGCTATGATGGAATTCTCCTTCATTGTCTTGAACTCCAAGAATCAGCCTGGGCAATATCACAAGCTCATGATGGTACATGTGGTGGCCATTTTAATGGCATGGCCATCGTAAAGTGCATCCTTTGAATGGGTTATTATTGACCCACTATGAAGAAGGATTACACCGTGTATGTCAAGAAATGCATCAAATGTCAACATCATGCTAATCTTACGCACTTGCCATCACAGGCCTTACAACCCATTCAAGCGACTTATTCATTTGCTTAGTGGGACTTTCATCTAATTGGTAATATCTCTCCTCCATCATTGGGCTAACATACATTAATTATAACGGCTACTAAGTACTTTAAAAAATGGGTAGAAGTAATCCTTCTAAAAATTACAACAAGAGCACATATTGTGGAGTTCATACTCCACAATATCATATGTTGTTTTTGGATACCATCCAATATCATATAGGATAATGGAATTTCATTCAAGAACAAAACTATGATGGCTTTGACATCCAAGTACAATATACAACACAGTTTTTCAACTCCATACTATTCATAAGAAAATAGGCAAGCAAAAGCTTCTAACAAGACTTTGGTAGATATCTTGAAAAAGACTATTCAAGAAAAAAACCATAAAGATTGGCATATCTAGTTTCCCCTTGCATTATGGGCTTACAGAACTAGTATACTAACGCCCATTGGGGTAACCATATTTTCACTAGTATATGGCACTAAGGCCATTATACCCTTAGAGTTGGAAATTCCAACCCTGTGCATCACATTGAAAGATATTATTGATGACAACACTGCGTGACAATCTCACCTCGACCAATTGACACTTCTTGATGAACGTCGCATGAATGCCCTTGAGAATCTCCACATTTATCAGGAACACCTAAAGCAAGATTATAACAATAAATTCCAACTAAAAGACTTTAAATTTGGTGATCTTGTACTGAAATAAAATAAAAAAAAACTTAAACTTGTCGCCACACTTACAAGATAAATTTACGACCAACTGGTTCAGTCCATATATCATCTCAGAGAAGATAGGACCTAGAATATATCACGTAACATCGCTTGAAGGTGTTTAAGAGCCTAAACCTCTCAAAATACTTCATCTTAAGGTGTTCCACACATAAATTCAAAATTCAAAAACATGCAAAATAAGAAAAATTTCAAAAACATGGAAAACATCAAAATCCATAAGAATCAAAAATCAATAAAATACAAAAACATTGCAAAACATCTAAAATACAAAAACATTTGTATTATATATTTTAATTTGCACATGCATTCATTTACTTGCATCGCATTAGGTATATTCATCCATTGCACTTGCATTAGGATATGTTGTGTTTGCAATCCTATAAGTGACACCACATTTATATCTAAATCCCGCCTCTTTTTATGAGGAATATACTAGGTATTTCTAGTAATTCAGCCATACCTAATGATCTTCTTAGATTTTGTAGAAAGATATATTTGCTTTTGTAGATGAGATATAGTTTTGATAGCACCTAGCATATATCAAAATTCCATCACTAATCAAACACGTTAACAATCATAATCAGAACAAGGAAGGATGAACACTACAAAGTGATCCTAGTCACCTTAAGTGAAAGGTTTTTACTTGATCATATTGTGATGCGCATGGTCTAGGGTGTTGGTCATTGACAAAAGGACAAGCTCCCCCTACCCAAGAAATCCCTTGCTTACATAAAAATGAGCAAAATCCCAAAATCAAATCAAAACCCTTGCTCAAAGTAAAATAAAATAAAATAAATCAAAATAAACAATGATTTTTATCACTATATATGAGAAAAATTCTAAAATCAAATCAAATCCCTTTCTCAAAACAAAAGAAAAATAAAAAAATACAAAATAAATAGTGATTTTTATCACTATATATGAGCAAGTATGCTAATAAATCAAAAGAAAAGAAGGGGATGAAGAGCTTGAATCCATAGAATGGTCACTACTTAAAACCATAGAGTGATCCCCAATACGACAATGAGCTGAATGAATCCTGCCTGGCATTGGGGTAAGTCTAAGCAATTTATAAATGAGATAGCTTTTAGGTGGCCTGTATTACCTAGTAGTCTAGTCGAACTGCATCCAAACTTAGGATCATGGTGAAAATTTGGTGATCCTCATTACAGAAATGGGCTGAATGAATCTCACTTGGCAATGAGGTAGTCTTATGTCTCATCTAATATATTCATTTTCACACATAGGGATAATGAATATCTTGGTTTTCATAACAAAACTTGGTATTTCAGGAGTTTAGTATGGTCATTATACAACTTTTTATAAGTCAAATAGGATGTTTGAGTCTCATGGAAGACCTCAAAAATTTCTCATAGCAACAAATATTCTCATCTCAAAAATCTTACATATCTTTCAAACTCATAAGTTCATATATGGATGTTAAAATAATTAATTCTTATGATAAGATTTAACATTTTTATTCATGATTTTTATACATTTTGTGGTGTCATCCATTAGATTGTTAAACTTATATTGCATTCATTCTTTATGTTTTAAGTGATTAAAGCATACATGTTCATTTACAATAGATTACCATCATGTAAATAATGCATTACACACGTTGCATTTATCATATCATAATAATAAATTAGATGCATATAATTAAATTAAAATTAAAAATGCATTCAACATCTAGCATTGAATCCATATATGCATACATAAGTAGTACATCTACACATCTATATCATATAATCTGACAATACATACATCATCTAGATAGTGCATGTCATCAAAATATCACATCATATAGCAATAATCAAATCATGTAAGAATTGCATCCGTGTGCATCTCATAAATATAAAACTATAGCGATCCTGGGGAAGCGGCGCACCGTCTACTAACTACTCTAATTTGCAATTTAATTGAATCCTTTAATGTTAAACATGTAGTAAATGAAAGGCATAAAGAACATATAACCAAAATGAGAAGAAATAAATGAATGAAAGATTTTGTATTGATATTTCCAAGATCTGATTACATATGAATCTCTCTAAGGGATACCCTTCATTTGATACATGATTTTACACACAAAGAAGGCAGTAAGTGTATAAAATATCCCCTCACAAAGAGGACATGCTTTAATAGGCTTCTCGATGATGCACACAAAAATGTATGAGGGCTTATAGATTCCTCCTTCTCCAGGCCTGATTCCTAGAGGGATCCTCTTACTTTCATATGTTTTGGATTTGTCCAATGAACCTATGGTCCTGTGAGCAATGAAACAACAACACATGCTTAGATGTCCAATATTGCCTCCATGGATGAGGTTGTTAGTAATGAAAATGCAACAAAACTAGTGCTATGCAATCAAGTAAATGAAGTAAATATATGCTAATGATATGAAAACATAATGAAAGTAGAATAAAAGAAACTAATGTCTAAACCCTAAGCTAGGCCTTCGGGCCACTATCCAAGACAACGATCACTAAAGTTAAATTTATCTTCTTTTCTCTAAGGCTAAGGATCAAATCTTGTATTCGATGTTAAAATGGTGGTTGATTTGCTCGATGTGTTGAATATCCTGTATGTGTTAAACCCTTCATCGGCTAGCACTTCGTTGCTCCTCCAAGGTGCTCCAATGTGCTCTCCAATACGATAGGGCTTCACTATAAAAGGGATCCTGAAGGGAAGCTCTCTAAGTCTCGAAATCTCTCCTCAATGACCCGTTCTATTCAATTTGTGATGATTTTGATATATGATGATCAATTTGGGTCCC
>JAQPPZ010012764.1:0-64433 GCA_028583015.1 Wollemia nobilis | reverse complement strand
GTAACACCCATAGCTCCTCATTATTATGCATTACCAAATATTAGCGTCTATTTTCACAACTCCACTTTGTTGAGCATTGATGAAACATATATGAAACCCAATTGTAATGACTATGCAATCTGTTGAAGCATCTATTTTCATAGGGATTTATCTTATTATTTTATCAGTAGTTTTTGAAGGAATAAATTGTAACATTCTCACCTATTTTTCTATCTACATTTCATAGTCAATATTATTTAAAATTACATGCATTTACTTTTGGTCCAGGCTCAATATTAATGCATAGGCTGCTTACTTTGACTTATTCCACAAGATTCCTCTAAAATTTATTACATCCTTTAAAAATGTTCTCTCCTTTGATTTGGTGATATATTCTTAATAATGATAGCTTCTTCACGCCTTGATTCCATCAATTTATAGGATGTAACTAGCCTTTTTCTTCCAACAAATCCCTAAAAATGGGTGTCGCTAGCATGCGAGGTGTTAGTGGTTGGTTGTCATTCCAAGCAAATCATATTGCCACCCTATTCATGATATGTGGTGATAGACTATATAAATCCAGTAATATCCTCAAAAATGCTTGCGATATTTACTTAGGTAAGAATTAGATAAACAATTAGGTAAAATCATGCAATAAAAATGTTTGATTTTCACCTTCCTTGTTTCATGGCTTCAACAATATATCTCATGAGTCTAGTGCCACAATATCCTTTCCCAGTGGTGGTCAAAAAACTATGCTCAGAATGTGACATCTATATTGCTAATTGATTTATTTCATAGTTTGCATTGATATTGTCTGTGTGTACCTTTACCATGTGATATCGATGAGCTTGGTCAAACACAATCAAGGATTTTGATTTGACAATGCTAATAAACTAGGGGCCATGTGGAGTGGTGTTATCCTTGACCTTAGCTACTTGTGTGCCCTTTGGGCTATGTGGAGCATGTATTTATACTCTGAGTTTACTAGGACTTGGTGGTTTCTCTGTGACTACGATGTTTAGTTATGCCGTGTCCTCCAATCCACCTCCTATTTTTCCTATATCTTGTGATGATTCCATATCTCATGCAAGGTGGTCATTTATCCCTTGGAAAGGCCTTCACTTATTAACATGGTACGCTATAATCCGATGGATTTGCAAGAACTCAGTCACTTCAATAATAAAATAAATAAGATAGTGTCAAGCATCACTTCTTCAAGGTATAAATATAGAGTTGATAAATATCACTATAGTTATGAACCCCTCAATAAGAAGAATATCTACTTATTCCATTGCGTAGGCCCTAGTAGTAGAGATCATGATCAAGAATCAAGCACAGATGCATATGAAAACACTACAGTTATACTATGAAAATGAACCACTCAAGGGTTTTATATAGATATTGTTGTCATTCAAGTTGGTAGCTCACACAAACAAGACCATATTGCATGTAAAATTATTTTATTATGTTTTTAGTGTTGAGATACATTCTTATTGAAAATTTTCATATTTCTTTACCAATCAGATGGTATAAATTACACAAATATTTATTTCCTTGATCACGGGCTAATTATCCTGTTATATTTTATAGCAATATTGTGCAATGAAGTTGGTTGGTTTGATAAATATGAGAATGGTAGCCCTCGAAGCTCAATGCATTTGTCCTCAAATGGAAAAAATTTCAAAACTGTAATTGAAGAAGTATCTCTTATTCTTTAAATTTTGATGAATGTTTTTGGTTCTTTGGTTATATGGTTTGCAATATAGTAGAAATTGAGTTCCATCCTTGTAGCTATATTTCCAATACTTGTTGTAGCCCATTTTGCACTGATACTTTCACTTCATTTGAAAATATATTGACTAGATGAAAGCCTTAACAATCTATAATCAGTAAATCAAATACACTTACTCAAATTCGTTTACCTTCACGCAATAAAGACTATCATCCTACCACATTTCCATGATATGCGGTAACACATTTTCTAAATTTGGTGTTTTCTAAGTTTAAGGGTCCTCTAAAACTGGTGGTTAATGTACTGCATTTTCGTAGTAAATTTTGTATTTCCAAATAAATGATAAAGCACGTGGCACTTTGCTATCATATTTGGAGTAAAATAGAGTGTAGGTGGAATCACTATCTAATTTTATTTTTAGGTTTCATGGTTCCTACCATTGGACCTTCTACCAAATTCAGCCATGGATGACGATTGGGGTGAGTTTTCCTTTTCCTTTTTTCTCTTTGTATACATTCAGTTTTTCTTTTCCTCTTGAAATTTGATCTATGTTTTTTATTGGTCCTCCACTTTAGAACGAATGTTAAGGCACAAAGTCACACATTTATATTTGTCTTTCATGATTTTAGCTCTTATATTTTGAATATTGCATGATGCATCTTGAAATTATTTTCAAAATGGCTTTGAGAAATTGTTGATGCAAAGAATTTTCTTAGCAGTGGCTACAGATTCGATTCATGTCAAATTCATGTCACCCTAAAAGTAATCTAGGGTTTCAATCACTTAGGTTTTAACCATTATTTTAAAATCACGAAATGGTAATTAGAATTCTTCCTACATGTAACACATGGTCAATATTTATTTTTTAGCATGAAATTCACAAATAAGGGACCTAAAAGTGACAACCACCTTTCACATGTAGAAGAGAGTTCTCACAATTTTGGGCCTATGTATATGCGAATTTTATACAGTATAAATTTTCAGTCCTTTTGATAACATGCTTAGTTAAAGCAAGTTGATCTAACATGGAGTATGTCATACAATCATAGGAATGAATTGGATATTACCCGTACATCATGCCAATATGTGCAATTCATGTATATTCCGTAATTTAGAAACACATAAATCAAAATATTAATTTAATGTCAAAATATTGTTGTGGAGGGAAATAAAACTAATAATAATAAGTTATAACAACTAATTAGCGATGTGCAAAATAAACTTTAACAACCAAAATTTTATGTATATAAATGTTAAAATAGGAAGCAATAAAAACAAAGCAAGAAGAATGGTAAACCCGCATAACCCTAGATAAAAGTACAAGATTTCTAAATTCATGTTTAGACATCATGGTAAATTCATGATTAATATTATCTTTATGAATAACTAAAAACTTGATGATGATTTTCTAAATGTTTGTTTTTTATAATTTATTTATTTATTATTATTATTTTTTAAATCATTCTCATAACAACTTAGAATTTTTATGAAAGTGTTCCCATAGAAGCACAATTGAATTTATTTTAATGAAATCGTGCCCACGGAATCACAACTAAAAATATCTGCAAAAAACATCTACATAAAATATGTATGAAAACTATCTACATAAACAATCTACAAAAACTATCTATAGAAATTATCTATAGAAAATGTCTACATATTCTTTAAATGTAGAGTTAAATAATATTGTACCTGATTCTTCATTCATTTATTTTCTTTTTCTTCCCCCCTAAAATTTATGATGAATTTTGAATGAATCTTTTACTTACCTCCCCCAAACTGTATTTTTAGTTATATAGCCAAAACATGATAGAGAGGATTTTATTTTGTAAAAATTTATATATGGAAAACCTTATACATAAAATAATAATATGTTTTATTTATTTAATTAAGGATATGAGGGATTTAATTATATATTATTTATGTTTTTCAAGCCATTAAATAGGCTTGTAGAATAATAAACCTTTTTACAAAATGTACTTACCATCTTGGCTTCTAAATAAATGATCCCCTAGTTTTGTTAACAATTCCTTCCAATGCCCTAGGGATGTTATTTTCTTATTGTGCTTATCTTAGTTTTATTAAGGAGTTCCATGTGAGAAAAAAAATGAATTTACCCTGATATCAATCATCAATATTTGCAAAATATATCTTCATCAAAGGCTTAGGTGCTTTCAAAACTTGTTTTGGAAGAGAACAATAGGATAGTCATTCTAATATCATCTTGATGGCCTTTCCTATAGAAATGTGCATCTATTTGGTATTCTTATAGAGGTGCAAAGCTTTGGGAAATTGGATTCTCAACCACTTTATCAAAGTTCTGATGGGAATTGCAACCCTATCCTTACTGCTTTGTCCCTATAAGTGAGTATTAAGGATTTGGGAATTCAAACCATATTTTTGTACGCTAAAATGGACTATGATATATGTATGGCAATGTGATGGTGGTATGGGATGGAAGCTTACTTATGAATATGTTTACCTTAGGTATAAATAATCTAGAGTTATTTTACAAAGACTCAAGCATCCTAGTGATCTTAAACAAATTCATCTATTCATATCACAAATCGATATGATGTTAAGGTTGTCCTAGTGGTTTCAAGCATCTTAAGGACCAACTATGTGTGTAGTGAATATTTATTTCTCATTATGAGTAAGGATTCACTAATCCATTGGTCACTTATGACAACAAGCTAGCTTATCTATGAGCATCCATAGGTCTTGTACATACTTAGCGTCATCGCGTAAGGATATCTTATTACTAGGAAGGTTTCATTCAACCCATTGCTATATTGAGGATCACCCCATGGTTTTCAAAACACTAAGAATTCTAGGGATTCAAGATCCTTTCCCTTCTTTTATTATATTTTATTTGGCATACTTACTCATGTTGAGAAAGAGCAAGGGGATTTTTATTGTTTTTTGGGGTACTTGCTCATTTTGAGAAAGAGTAAGGAAATTCTTATTGCATTTTGGATACTTGCTCATTTTGAAAGAGAGCAAGGGATTTTCTTAAGAAGGGGGAGCTTGTCCATTTTCAAATTTGTTAACTTTTTAGACCATGAACATAATTGGATAAGCAAGGGAAACCGTTCACTTTATGGCAATATTAACCTTATGAGTTATTCTTTTCAAACTTCACAATATTTGTATATGTTATAACATGCATAGTCCAAGAGAAAACTTGATTGACCTGAAAAAACCTATGGCACTTTAAGGATTGTTCTATTTTCAATGAAGATTTTCCTTAAACACTAGGGATGGTTGAGTGATTGAAAACACCTAAATATTTTTTACCAAAAAAAGTGTTATGCAAGATGTGGTAGTAATTTCCCTACAAGTTTTCAAACTCATTTAACTAGAAGAGGTGTTTCCTCTGGAGCTTTTTGAAATAATATTGAGACTAAATATTGATGAAAAAAAAGATGAAAATATTATAGATATTGGAACTCCATGATGAAACAAAGGAAGAACATAGAGTGATCTTTAGTTTAGTTTCATGATAATCTTCTTTCATTGGCCAAGTAGTATAAATATTTCTTCCATCCATATTTTTTTTGACTGGTGCCTTACTCTTCTAGACAAGAGGACTAATTATACTACATTCCTTTTTAATGATTGTACTTATTTATATAGCAACAATTTTATTTAGTAGATAGTATTTTTTTGCTTTAAGATAGAAAAGAGAATTTTTTATTTAATAGTAGTTGATTGCATCAACCTGTTGCTTAAGATGGTTTATGTAATGCCTCTAATCCCATTCTTTTTTTTTTATATATATATATATATATATATATATATATATATATATATATATATATATATATATTAATAACTATTATTATTATTTATTTATTTTTATTTATTTTTTTATTTAAAATACCCAACTCTTTTGACCTAATTGAATTTACTCTTTCCCAGTAGAGTAATTTCTTGTTCTAGTAGTAATTTCCTAAGGTTTATAAATGTAGAACAAATAATGCAACTATCCACCATTAGCAACTTTTACTTCTCTTTTGTTTTTTTTTTGGTCTCTTTTTTTTTGTTTTGTTTTTGTTGAAAATTTAAAGCAATCCTACTGTTGTTAAGATTCAATCTGCAATTCACAAAAAATGACTTTATATAGCCAATCATTAACACAGTACTAGAAAAATAAAAAAAAATTATTTCTAAAACAATTCATACTACCACTAAAACCAAGTATGATTTTTAAGACAATTTTGGCATAGTAATTTTAAGCAAAATTTCTATTCTTAAATAGTTTTTACTACCACTAAAACTAGGTCTAATTTTCAACCAATTTTAACACAGTAAGGGAAAGTAAAAATTCTATTATAAAATAGTTCTTACTACAACTAAAACCAAGTTTGATTTTCCATCCTATTTTGGCACAGTAAGGGAAAGTAAAATATCTATTCTCAAATATTTCTTACTGCCACTAAAACTAGGTATGATTTTCTAGAAAATTTTAGCACTGTAAAGGAAAGTGAAATTTCTATTCTAAAACAATTCTTACTACCACTAAAACTAGGTATGATTTTCCAACCAATTTTAGCACAGTAAGGGAAAGTAAATTGTTGTTCCTACTAATTGATTTTTAGGAACATATCACTATGATTGTGTCACTCAATTATACCTACTTTCTTATTTTCAAAGGTCATAGAACCCAAACCTTAATCTATAAACTGTTGGTCATCAAATCCACACAGAAAAGGAATTTCGGTGGGTTTGCGCGCCCTGGACCTGTGACCAACATTGAAAGGCCGAGGGGAAGAGATGCCCCTCTTGACAATCTCTGAAGAAAGGCCGGCTCCTATACTACTCTACTTTTGGGTTTTGAGACAAGAGTACAAGAAAGAAAGAAACAAAGTAAGGGTTAGGAAAAGAAATAAAAAAGGGGTAAGGGTTAGAGAGAGAAATAAAAGATAAGGTTAGAAGATATATTTAAGGAAGAATGAGAAGCACAATAACTCGCAACAACTCGAATAGCAACAAGAAATACTAAGAATAACACGAAGGAAACGTAATTCCAAACTTCCTATTATCCTTTACGGTTTTCTCCTTTCTCTCTACTAAATGGTTTGTAACAACGATTGAGATAAGGGAATAACAAAAGCCTCGATCCACCGAAACATAAAGGAAACGACGGGTTTTCCTCTCCTATTATCCTTCGATTTCGTTCAATCCCATCGCACCAATTCAGATTCTCTCTCGCAAACAAGAAAAACAAAAAATTAAGCACAAAAGGCAGCATAAAAAAAAATAGAGCACAAAGGTCTTAGATTAAATTAGGACATCAAGTACGTAGCTTCTAGGAAAGTTCCCCCTTTTACATTACAAAGCCTAGGTTTTTATAGAGACCGACCCTCTTAATATTATCACAAAACGTGGTCGTCTTGGGCTCGAGAAATGGCCGTGTTGTGCGGTTTCAAATTGGTTTCACTAGCATGTGAATGGGTCAACCATGGAACATTCATTAAGCTGCGTGTCCGCTTTTGGATGTGTGCTTGGTGTCATTACGTCCGTTGGTTTTACTGGTTTGTCCCTTTCATTTCCAAAAATGGTCAATAGACTATCGAAGAAAGGGGGCATTTTAAGGGCTTCGATCCCTTGGAAAGTGCCCTTGAATTGGCCTTGTTCACTATATCTTGTCTCCACCTTGGGCGTGTTTCTCCTTGATTTGGCTTCACATAGGGCTTCGAAACCTTGGGTGTGGTGCCGAGCGGATTTCATCTTTGAAGTGGGGCCCTCCGTCCTTCGTTGGCGAAACTGCTTCGGCTAGAAAATATTTTGGCCCGATTCTTTCTCAAAACTACGGTTTGGGGAATTTTTGACCGAAGCACTTTCATTCTTCTCGGCTTCGATCACTTCGAGTGAAACTTAGCAGTAGGTCTTGAAACACTTCGGGCCGAGTGGTTTCCTTACCTTAGCTGATTTGGATTATCCTTCCTCCTTTGGTGAAGTTGTTTGGATGCCACTTAAAAATTTGCCCGAAGTGTCTACTGGAATTGCTTCGGGTGCAACGCGTTGTCTTTGTATTTCCTTCAGCGATATTACTTTGCAAGGCTTTCACACGAAGTGGTGATTTGAAGTGCTTCGGACCTGAAGCTCTTTTCACATTCTCCTTCTTTTTTATATACAAGGGGGCGATAGCGAAAGCCAAAATGCTGTAATTTAAAATTAAAAGAAAAAAATTTCAACAAGGAAATATTATACAAAATTTTACTATTCTTCTACCCCTTGTATAATGTGACAAAAATGTGTCAACATTCTTGGCGGCTCGCGAGGTGACAAGCTCGTCTCAGTGGAAGAGCCCTTTGGTCTTGATCCATTGGGCTACGGAGTCACTGGTCTCCCCCAGATTCTTCTCTTTTCCATATCTTGGGGTGTTTCTGCGGTATGCCCTCCCTCTTACTCTTCTTCTCATTCTTCTTCTTCTTATTCCTCTGGCATGACTTCTAGCTGTGGCGATGGTTCGAGGTGATCACGGATGTGCTTCATCATTCTTCGGACATGAGCCCAGGCACCCTTTTGGAATGGTTCTTGATCTTATGCCTTTACCAAAATGCAAAACTGATCAATCGCCGATGTCAGCATGTTTGGCCTTGATGAATAAATAATTTAGGCATGCTACCATCTTGTAGTATTTCAATATGAAGTTTGTTATCTGTCCCTCTGAGATCAGCTCCTCCCACCCGTCTATCTCTGAGACATCACTCTCAAACTGGAGCCAAACTGGCTTGAGGTCATCTTTAGTCAAAAGGTTCCCGCATCATGGAAACTTGGGAAACCCAAGGAAGAGAGGTCCTGAAAATAATTCATCTAGGCATGCTGCTCGTTGTCAAAAATGTCTTGGAGACTTCTGAGCTTTTCGCACCTTTGAAAAGAAGGCGGAACTATGGGGGACCAATCCCTAGCCGTTTGAGTCATTGCAGTGACCTGTAAGTCCTGATATTTTGCATTCTGGATGTCGAAGGATAACTTGAGCCTGCTCCTGGATTTTTGCATGACCTCATCAATGATTGGCCCTCCTTCGTCAATACACGGCTCGATGAGTAGGTTAGTATTGTGAGGGACTGAACACCGAGACCTAAAATTCTTGACCAAATGGGCATGAATCTCCTTAATTCTGCTCCTATCAAACACTGTCAGGTCTTCCTTCTTGTACATCTGGGCTTGCATTTGTGCAAATCTACCTTATAGCTCCTTGGCCTTTAGATCATTTTTGGCTTGTCTCTACGCCTGATTTTCTTTAGTAATCTGGAGCTATAGAACTTGTAGCTTTAGGGCGTGTGTTTCCTTTTTTATAGCCTTGCACTGCTCCTCATCCTCTGCCAAATTGGAGCAGACCCTCGCCAAATATTCCTCTAGCTTAACATTGGTAGCCTCGGCCTCAATCTTGTGCTGGTTGGCGATGACTACATGAGCCCTAAAGGTCTTAATTTGGACATGCATGGATGCCGATTCGTTGTCTACATTTAGATGCACCAGGTCCTTGGGTGTTTCTTGGTAGTCATAGTTTGTATTTCATTCGAGGCTTGATATTAGGGACCTTCTTGATTTTGTGCATCTTCCCAACTTTTAAATCAAACACAGCGCATTTTTCAACTTGAGTCATCGCTTTCCCTCTTTTCTTTCTTGCCTCATTCAATATTTTGTCGATATTCTATCGGGATTGGAGCAGCTTCTCGACAAGGGGGCACTCCTTGATCAAGGACATTTCAGACTCAAATAATTTTGGGTCACCAGCATTTCGACAGTGGGGGCCACTTCATGTGAGATGGGGAATCGAAGGGTGGTAGGGCTCGGTGTCAAAGCGATACCTCTTCTTATACTCAGAATCAAGGGAGGGGCAGCGTGAGTGGGCAAAGTGACATCAATGGACTTATCTCAGCCGAGATCATGGGATGGACTTGGACTAGCCATAGGTGACGAGGGGAGAGGGCTCGGGGGAACCTTTAGCCATGCGGACATGGGTGAGTCCTAAGCAAAGGTTGGAGAATGCGTACCTGAGTTTCCTCCTAGAGAAGCGATTGTAGTGACTTCTAGTGTAGCCGTCTCTTGTCCTTCCTCTGCTTTGACATTTTCATCCTCCATGGTTTCTGCCTCCCTTTGGATTGGAGGAGTTCCTCCACATTGATGACATTGATATCGGGGGTTTGGCGGCCCTTCATGTTTGTTTTTGATTGGGGCCCGGGGCTTTAGTGTTGGGGCATAGAGCCTTGTTTTGGCCTCTTCCTTTTTTCTCACCGTTTTTTGTTTGAGCTCGTGTCTTGGCCTCCCACTTGAGGTGGTTTACATGGTGTGGCTTTGGCCTTCTTCTCCTTCTTTGGCCCTGGAGTCTTATTTTCTCTCTTGGGCTTTTGCAAACTTGGAATAGCTAGAGGAATGAGGTCAGCGAAGGACAGAGGCTTCCATGTCCCGACATTAGCCTCATAGAGTGCCATGAGTACTTTCGTGTGGATTCATCTTTGACGATGGCCCTCATTATCCACCACTCTCTTGTGGGCCACGTCCCATTTCCTACCTCCTTCACTCTTTCCTCGGGGTGGGTTTTTGGGGCAGAGAGGGTTCAAACTAGATCATATGCCTCCATCGTGGACTCATGCGGGTAGCGTTTCCATTTTCTCCAAATGCTACTCCATATCCTTCCCATTAGGATTGTTCCTTTGCTCCACAATTTTTGGATAGGGGCAAGCATGGAAGTTCTTAAATCGAAGATTGTCTCTCATTACCCCCAAGGGGTCATAGATCCATTTGGAGCTAGACATGGGAGTTTCTCCTCCAAGAACATTTTGTTTGAGGGCAAACACCTCGATAACTCCCTTTTGAAAGGGAACCGGGTGTGAGCCCATTTTCATCCATGGCCTAAATGGCGTTTGTTGCCGCTCTCGGGCGACCTCCAATGCGAACTACTATTCGGGATGGGAAAGGCTTCCTACGGCATATGTGAATGTCTAAAAAGCTCCCTTTTTTGTACCACCTTGTCCCTTAGGAGGAGGGAACCAAGGGGAAGACCAGTTGCATGTGCGTCCAAATTGTTGGTTAAAATAATAATAGGACTCGTCTTAATAGGAGAAGGGTCCAGTACGGGGAGGATTTCCATCTCGCCACTTGTGTAATAGCAACATAAGGGGAACTTTTATGTACATGAAAGAAAAATAACCAAAGAAGAGAAGGGGAGAAGTACTTATTTTCCCATTCTTCATGTTGGTGAGCCAGTGGGGTCCTGCCACCCATTCTACATAGTCAAAATTGGGGTTGGTGTTCCCGAGCATCGGGGCATAAATTCCCTCCGAAATACACTCACCAAGACACTTGCGGGTGCACGGGTAGGCCACCCATGCAAGATGGGAAGATGTCGCATTTTGAAGGCCTCCAAGGGTACGGGCATTTGGGGAAATTTTCTTGAAGGGATCCCGCTTTTGAGGCTCTATTGCAAAAAAATGATCATGTAGTTGGAGGACATGAACCTCTCCATTTGTTCACTAAGAATAACGTTGCAAACTATGTACCCTTTAGGAGGGCCCTGCTATGGCGCAAAGTTTGCTCGGACATCTTCCTTTAGAATGGAGAAAAGCTTATGGGGGTGATCCACTTTCTTGGGTTTTGTCATGGATGGGGGGAAGTTAGCGGTTTTTGTCTATGCTTTGACTCGATGGTGTCGATTTCGGCTAGCTCCTCGATAGCTGTGGTTCTTTGATCTATCCCACACATCAGGTGGTTCTTGTTCCCGTCTCTCTTTCTCCCTGACTTGTTTCTTAGGACAACATCTAACATAACTTTCTTACTTTGTCATGGCCCTTTGTTGGCTATTCGGCGGCCACTGTCTTTCCTTTCCTTAGAGTTCTTTTTACCTGGTTGATGCTTAGGGGGTGGTATTATCAGCAGTAGTTCTCCTCTGGAGTCTACATTATATAGCCTTAGAAGGCAACCACTAGTATTTATGGACTTGCCATAATTTTATCACTTCATCTAATTTCTGGGTGGTGGATTCTGTGGCCTTGCACTTTGTACCGAGCATGAAATTTTCTCTTGACCTTAAAGGACGTACTCACCACCTTTTCATTTAACTCCCTTTGCCGATGTCCCTAGGCACAATTTAAATGCCCTTGCCTTTTTCGTTGGGGGGTGGGTGATGCTTTAGGGACCTTTTTTTGTGTTCTTTGGTTTTAGTGCTTTCCATTCGAGAGTGGTTCGTTTCTTCAATATGTTCTTGATTCCCTTGGAGAAGTACCTCTCGGTCCTCAGCCTAAGTCTTGCTCGACCAACAAAATTTGTTGCGAGATGTTTTCTATCAGCTACTTCATATGCCTAGTTCCCAAGATTCTCTTCTCTTTTTTTTTTTTGGGCTAATATTTTGAGAACACCTTATTTACTTGACTATTTAAATTTTTTTTTTTTTTTTTGGGCGGGGGGACTCGCCGCGGGTTTTGCGCCTCCCCCTATTTTCTGGGACTATTTTCGGGTGTTTCACAATTTTTTTGCGGCTAATCGGCATGCCACCACCATGGATTCAGTATTATCTAGTAACTTGGATCTTATTGTACTTTAGCATACCTTGGTTGGTTTGGTGACCCTTGGCCTATATGTCTGCCTCTTAGGCATTGCTTAGGATTCATCTTGATTTTCAAAATAAATGTTGGTTCTTCCATCCAGATATGGTAACAAGGTTCTCCGATGAAGAGTAGTCCTCATCCTTCGGGCTCATCCTCTGAATTAGACAGGCTTGATGAGCTTTGGATGAACACTTGCATGCCATCTCTTGAGATACAAAAAGGGTGCAAAAATGTGTCCTCTTTGTTCTCAAGTTCTACCACTTGAGCCCACTCCTCTCCTTGGTTCATCTTTTGATGAAGATCGCAAGCAGCCATGTTGTTCATTGGGTGGGCCATGCTTGCGTACTCCCATTTTTGGGTCGCCTCCTGAGCTCCAAATGATTGCATCTCGGCCTAAAATGTGGAGGAATGCCCCATGATGATTACTATGTTGGGGGGGCGGTTTGGAGGAAGTGACAAATTTTCTCTCAACTACCATTTTCTTGGCGAGTCGTTCTCATACTACCTCCTCAAATATTTGAGAGAATCTTTGTTCCCTAAGGGGGTGGGGGAATAAAAGATATGGGCTTTGGTCGGTGTGATTGGATCTCTAGTGGAATTCTATTCCATTGGTCGTGATACCCTCCGAAGGTGCTCTCTTGATGGTGGAGAGGTATGCGAAGAGATGGAATGGGTCCCAAGAGCCATAGAACATTTTTATCAATGCCCCCGCTAAGTCATCCCATGCCTTCGTTCCTTCCGAGGATAGAACAAGAAGTCTGATCATGACATATTCATGGATAATGTCATGGAAGGTCGCTAAATCGACAACATCTTCAAGGTGTTCTCAGGCCATTCCCATGGTGCCACTGTATTTCTTCAATTATTTCAAGGCGCTTTTGGGAATATTGTGGTAGCTTTGGATATTTAGGGGGCCTGGATCATTCTAGCTAGGAAAGCTTCTCCCAGCCATTATGACAGCAGCCTATGGAAATTGCGGTTGTCACCGTTGGGTCAGAGTCGTTAGGTGGACATTCTTTCTTCACTTATGAGGTCAATGCTGCTCAACAAACCTTGATTCCTCTGGGATATCTTCTTTCAGATTTGATAGGTGCCTACGACCAGGAAATATGGATCTTCAGCTCGACTGAGTCGCTAGGTGATTTTATCGGATGAAGACAAGCTAGAGCTTCACCGAACTTGAACTTTCTTAAAACATGGGGGCTCCTAGTTATGAAAACCAGGTTTAGGTACTGGTCTTCATGACTTCAGAGATTCTTGGTTAAAATAGAGTCACCAGATGCTAAGAGTCTTTCGATAATGAGGGCATCGATTCTCACTACTACTCAGAATATGAGACTGACCAGATCTCACCGGGAAATTGTTAGAACTACTGGCTCTGATGAATACGGGCTAGAAATTTTCTCAAATATGGGACCTAACGTCCCATCGAGCGTGCTAGAAACTGTTGGTCATCAAATCCGCATATGAAAGGAATTTCAATGGGTTTACACACCCTGGACCTACGACCAACATTGAAAGGCTAAGGGGAAGAGATGCCCCTCATGCCAATATTCGAAGAAAGGCTGGATCCTATACTACTCTACTTTTGGGGTTTGAGACAAGAGTGCAGGAAAGAAATAAAAGGGTAAGGGTTAGAAAAAGAAATAAAAAGGGGTAAGGGTTAGAGAATGAAATAAAAAGAGTAAGGGTTAGAAGATGATGATTTAAGGTGGGAGAGAATGGGAAGCACGATCACTCGCTAAAATATCAAATAGCAACAAGAAATACCAAGAATAACATGAAGGAAACATAATGTCAAACTTCCTATGTATCGTCTAGACAAGTTTGTAGGGCTCTCCTTTCTCTCTCGTTGGAATTCAAGGTTCAGAGTAACAACGATTGAGATAAGGGAATAATAGAAACCTCGATCCACCAGTCAGCATAAAGGAAAGCGACAAGGCATTTTTCCTCTCCTTGTATCCTTCAGGGTGAATTTCATGGGTTCAGTCCCCGATCGCACACTGGATTCAGGATTCAGAGTCTCGATACGCAAACGAGAAAAGACAAAATAATCAAGCATAGAAAGCAGCATAAAATAGAGAAATAGAGCATAAAAGGTCTTTAGTATTAAACGTAGGACATCAAGTTACAGTAGCTTTCTAGTAGAAAGTTCCCTCCCTTTTACATTACAAAGCCTGGGTTTTTATAGAGGACCCAACCCTCTTAATCATTATCACAAAAATAGTGAAGTACGTCCTCAGGCTCTGAGAAATTGGCTCCTCGCGGTTGCTGCAACTGAGTTTTCAAATCAATTGCCAAAACTGGAAACTATGACTGGGTCAACCATGGAAACATTCATTTAATGTGTCGCCCGAGTGTCCCTGGCTTCTGGATGCTGTGCTTGAGTGATAGTTACACCCGTCGGGTTTTACTTCAAGGACTGTTATGTCCATTTTGTTTGCCAAAAATGGTCAACGGACTTATCGGGCAAGAAAGGGGGCATTTATAAGGGGCTTTCGATCACCTTGGGAAGCTGCCTGCCTTGGAATGTGACCCAAAAAGTGCTTCACTATATCTGTCTCGCCAAAGCCTTGGGCCGAAGTAGTTTCTCCTTGATTTGGTCTTCACAAAATAGGGTTTCGCAAAACTACTTCGGGGGTGTCGAGTGCCGAGCAGATTTCATCTTTGAAGTGGGGCCCTCTGTCCTTCGCTGGTGAAACTGCTTCGGCTAGAAAATATTTTGGCCCGATTCTTTCTCAAAACTGCGGTTCGAGGAATTTTCGGCCGAAGCACTTTCATTCTTCTCGGCTCCGATCGCATCTGGTGAAACTTAGCCGAAGTAGGTTCTGGAAACACTTCGGGCCCGAAGTGGTTTCCTTACCTTAGCTGATTTGGATTATCCTTTCCTCCATTGGCGAAGTCGTCTGGATGTCGCTTTGCAAAAATTTTGCTCGAAGTGTCTGCTAGAATTGCTTCGGGTGTGAAGCTTTATATTTGTATTTTCTTCGGCAATATTACTTCGCAAGGCTTTCGCCTGAAGTGGTGATTTGAAGTGCTTTAGACCCGAAGCTCTTTTCACATTCTCCTTCTTTTTTATATACAAGGGGGTGATAGGGAAAGCCAAAATGTTGTAACTTAAAATTAAAAGAAAAAACTTTCAACAAGGAAATATTATACAAAATTTTACTATTCTTCTACCCCTTGTATAATGTGACAAAAAGGTGTCAACAGTAACAACCACATTGCGATGAAAATTAAATTTACCAAAAGTAAAAGTATTGAAATAAAAGATTAAATTGTTATCACTTCTTGATTTTAAGGAATATTTCACTATGATTGTGTCACTCAATCATACCTACTTTCTATTTCCACATGTTAGAGAATCCAGACCGAAGCAAGCAACAACAACCACCCAATGCTTAGAAATTTGTTGAAATCAAAATTGTTGAAATCAAATATTAACTATGAAAGAAGTAAAATGATTCTAAGAAAAAAGAACCTAGAAACATTTAAAAAAGGGGTTTTTTGGGACTTCTTGTACCACTTTGACTCTTATGCATGCCAAGGACTTGTACCTCTTCGTACATACAAGTAAGGCTCTCTTCTTTCACAACCAACACCCTTTGATTAAAACTTATGGCATTGCTCTATAGTTGCTTACATTTAAATTTATCAATCTGGGTTAATCTAGGTTAGATTTAAATAATAGACAATCATGTATAGATTATTTTGTAACCATTAAGTATCTTACTTTATATAATTTATTTATCTAATGCATATCATAGTTTTATGATATGCAATTTTAATAAAGTTTATGTTCTAATTTTACTCTATGTTCTAATTCTATCTATCATGTTTGTGGGGGAAGAGATTTAGGGCCTAACATTTTGGAGTGGGTCCTACCTCTAGAAGATTAGTATTAACCTCCTCCCCTTTCTCTACTCTATTTTAACTTTAGTAATTTATTTTCATTTAAATTAATCTAATGCTACATAATTTATGTGTGCAAGAAATAAATAAAAGTTACAATAGAAAAAAGAAAAACATAAAGAAGACAAAGAATGATTTTACCATACTCATAGGAGAAATAAAATGATGCTAATTGTATTCTTTTATTCCAATATGCATGACTCGTACAATGTAAAATGGTTGTAGAAATATTATTTTTTCTTTCCTATGTATCCATCCTCTATAGCATAAAGAGCTTTTTAATTTATAGCTTTACATTATGCTCTTTACAATAGAAGCTACAACTTCTCTTTGTTACACATTGAATGAATCCCAATTGGACTTCTAAAAATACGTAACAACATAATCACTAATTTAGACTTAGTACAACTACATAACAACATAACTACTAAATTAGACTTATTACAACAACTACGTAACAACATAACCTCTAATTTAGACTTAATACAACATAACCACTAATTTAGACTTATTCCAACAACTTTATCATTTTCTTTAGGAAAGGACATATTTATTATAAGCATACACGTAGCTTTATAACAAATATCATAACAACTTTATATACCCAAATAAATAATTATGAGTCATCCCATGTGGCATTTGAACTCATCCATGTTTGATTCTCCCACTACCCATGTGGCATTTGACCAAGCTATAGCATATGTGGCATATTTATTATACGAAAAAGGTTTTTCGAAGATATTTCCAGATTTATGTAGCACCTTTCCATAGATCCACCTTTTATTCATGATTTACCATGAATTGGGAGAGCTTGTAGCAAAACTTTAATCATTGTAAGTCTTCCTCCCAAGTTGAGCCATTTATGTGTCTAGTTTCTCAGCTTAGCTTGAAGTCTATCAATCAACCCTTTCCACCCTTTGCATTTTATTTTATTTTCAGATAAAGGCACTCCTAAATACTAAATTTATAAAGGAGTTACCAAGAAGTTCAACAACTATATAATTTTATCTCTCATCCTATTCGTTGTATTGAAAAACTATTTGAGACTTTTTTCATTAAAATTTTGCCTAGTAGCTTGAGTATACACATCTAATTTTTTTATGTTTCTTGCTACTAGGAGATTGGATTGAATAATAAGAGCAGTATTATCCATAAATTGGAGGTGATTTCTCTCAGTATGAAAACTTATTTTTAGACCCCTTAGCCTCCCCTCTTGTCTCTCTTTTTTAATAGTCTCCCTATATCCTCTACATAAAGTATAAAAAGGTAATGGGATAGAGGGTCCCCTTACCTCAACACCCTTCCTAGTGTGAACATGGGAGATGGACTACCATTTTCTAGAATTAAGAAAGATGTAGTCTATCTACAAGATTTTACCCAGTCTCTTCACTCCTCTACAAAGCCCATTTTTTCTACAATACTTTGCATAAAGAACTAGTCTACTCTATCATAATATTTAGAAATGTCTAATTTAATAAACATACATAGGCCATTTTTATTGGACATTATGTGCATAACCTCCTGGACCACTACTATTCCATCTAGATTTTTTTTGCCTTTATCAAAACCACCTTGCTCACTTGAAATCAGATTTGGCAAATAAGGTTTTTACCTCTCTACCATAAGCTTTGTTAATATCTTGTATACTACATTACATAGTGAACTAGGCCTATAGTTCTCAATTATCTCACTAGATGGGCCCTTAGGAATTAAAGTGATAAAAGTATGATTCAAGAATTTTAACTTTTGCTTACTCTTTTTTATTTCCTCTAGTTCCACCACCACTGCTTAGCCAACAATTTCCTAATAATTCTAATAAATTTCAATGGGGAATCCATCTATTATTGGGGTCTTTCCTGTTTGCATTTTTTGTATGATTTGGGATGTTTCTTCCAAATAAATTTCATCCATAAATGCATTATTGTGTTTAGGTTTGACTAAATGTGGAATTCCATCTAGTATCTTCTCCTGCCATGTTGCATTCAACTTTTTTTTTCTACTAATAAGAGTATGGAATATTTGTTATGCTATAGTTTTCATTTCACTTCCACTATTTTTTATATGACCCATCATATCTATAAAACCTATAATTCTATTCCGTTATATTCTAGTTGTTATCTTATGAAAGAAATATGTGTTTTGATACCCCTTCTTTAACAATGTAACTCTAGCTATTTTCCTTCAATATATCTCTTCTTGTTCCTCCAAATATTCCTCTCTCCTAATAATTTCTACCTCATGTTGCAAAAAATATCTTGTAGTAGTTCCTTGTCTTATCTCTTGAGCAATATTTTCCTTTCGATCCTTGATTTCGTTATTTTAGATTCTATTGATTTCCTCATGTTTACTCCACTCCTTTAGTTGGGTCCTCACATATTTTAGTTATTTATGGAGTTTGAATTGGGCTATCCAAAATATTGGTTTCCCTAATTCCCACCATGTTAGGATTAATTAATAAAATATGAGCAATAATTTAATGCAAAAATAAAGTACAGAAGAAATAATGCAATACACAATAGACACATATTTATGTGGTTCACCCAATATGGGCTACTCCATGGAGAAAATAACCAGGCCCTTTGTATTCCATCCAGAAAACCCTTATGTAAATAGTTGCACACCACATTACAATTAGCTGCCATACAACATCCTCTTATAAAAGTGCGTTACAATTTTAGGGCAAAATCTTTCCTAAAATCTACTGTCCGATCTGTGACCTAATATCAAATGGTCTATATTTACGTAGAGGAAAAAGCATCTATTTTTGGTGATAGTAGTATGGGGCTAATGCCCCCCTACACCCCCCTATTTCACATAGTGGATCCAAGTGCATCTGAAATTAGGACCTCTAAATTAATTAGGATCCACAACCAACACACCATTCCTTTATGTGGTCCTCCAAATTCTCATATTTCAGCCATCATAGATCAAATTTAAAAGTTCTTGCAACTTTATGATTATATTCCTCTATGGTACAGCTTATAGGAAAATGATCTAAATAAATCCTATCCATGACCCTTACTTGATGCTTGGTATCTAGGAAAAATTCCTTCCCTATGAAGAAATGATCCAAGTAATATTTGTATGTATCCCCTTTATTTCTTCTATTTTTCCAAGTCATGGAGTTGTCCACAATTAAAATATCTATTACATTCATTTGGCATGTTATTGCTCAAAATAACCTGTCCTTTTCCCCCAACATGGATCTACCTCATTGTTTGGTAGGGTACCTAGGAATATATATTTGGGGATATATTATAATATTGTATAAGGGTTGGCATTGGCCACACATAACACAAGGTTGATTGTATTATAATATTATATTATATTAGTAGTAGGCTCCCCAAAGTAGAATAAGAATAAGGATATATAAAGAAGAGATATTTGTTATTGTAATCATCATTGAAGAAGAATCTTATGTAATCGTCTATGCCCACGAAGTGGCCTCTCACCTTGGGATATCTTGTTGAGTTATTCCTTCCTTAAGGATTATTATTGGTGTTTCCATTCCTTAAGGGTATTATATATCTCTCTCATTTGTGGATTGTTATTGTGGATAATTATTTGTGGATGAATGATTTGATATTTCTGCATATTGGTGAATGATTTATATTTAATAATAATAAAGTTCCGCAACAAGTGGTATCAGAGCAATGATTTTGGCAAAGTGGGAATTTTTGTGTAAAATTGTAAAATTGGGGTATATATATATATATTGGAAAAACATCTCATCTTTCAGGAGCCATATCTTTGCACAAGGTTATCCGATTCAGGAAATTATTGGATCAGATTGTGCAAAATTTGAAGAGCTTTAAAATTATTGGTCATATGAAGGAATCCAATAAGTATTGAGGGAGATACAACCTTTTGAAGTTAGTCATCCAAAATAAGAATAGTGACTAATTTTATAGATTTTTTTAATGGAAAATCATCTTATCTTTCAGAAGTCATATATATGTGCAAGTTTATCCAATTCAGGTGATTCTTCTATCAAATTGTGTAGAATTTTAAGAGATTTAAAATGAGTGGTTATATGAAGGAAACCAAGAAGTATTACGAGCAATACAAAATTTTTAAGTTAGTCATATGAAATAAGGATAGTGACAAATTTCATAGATTTTTTTGGAAAAACGTCTCATCTTTCAAAAGTCATATCTCTGCGAAGGTTTATCCGATTCATGGGATTCTTAGATCATTTTGTGCAAACTTTGAAGAGATTTAAAATGATTGTTCATATGAAGTAATCCAAGTAGTATTTATGGAGATACGACATTATGAAGTCAGCCATCTAGAACAAGGGTAGTGACCAATTTTTAATTTATGAATTTCTTGAAGATGAAATTTATTTAGTTCGGGTAACCAAATCATTTGCACTTTATTTTGTTTGGAAGAAAAATTGCATATATAGTTTTATATATGGATTTTTAGCTTCAACTCGGTGGGAAGATATTTATTTGCATAAAAACCTAGTTTGCATTAGGGTAGGATATATATTTTCAAAATAAAAACCCTAGTTGCATTAGGGCATCAACTATATCATTGGAAAATTTTAATGGAGAAAATGATATTCATACTATGTCAGCAGAAAATTTTAATGGATAAAATGATATAGATGTGAGAGAGTGGTTTAAAATAGTAAAATCTCAAGTTAGTGAAAGGATGTTAAAATATGGTTGGCATACTTTGTTTATGGGGAAAGCTTTACAATGGATAAAAAGGTTTACATGTGATAAATTCTTGTGGTATTGGGATCAAATTTAACCAAAATTCTTGAGCACATGGGTGTCTATTCAATTACAAAGGAAGTTAGATATTTCTAAGATAGATCTTGAAGGAAGGAATAAAAATATAGATAGCATTTTGGATGTCATCAAAGACCTTGAAAATAAAATACAGGGAATTCAAAATGAGCAGAATGAAATAAAAGGAGAAAGGGAAGTTTTCAAGAAACAAAATGAAAACTATGAAAAAGAAATAAAATTACTCAAGAAGGAGAAAGAGGAAAATGTTAAGGAAGATAATGAGAAGAATGAAGTCACATCGTTGAGTTTTTTTTAATTCAATTAAAAGTTATATTTTGCAGGTTTAGGGAAGCATTCAAAAGGAACGGGTTATTATTTCCATTGATCCTAGTAGCAGATATAATTTTATTAATATTGCTTTGGCTAAGAAGTTGCAAGTTCAAGAAACAAAAATTAAGGACATACAACTAGAGGGTCAAAATGATCAGATTTTTGAAGATCTGGATATCACCATGGATAAATATGTTTTACATTAAGATTTTCATGCTATTCAGATGGTTGATGAGGATATTATTCTTGGTTATCCTTGGTTATATTATTTGGGTACTATTAACATTAATGTGCAAAATAATTTTATGAAGTTATGGTACAGGAAAAATAAGATAACATTGCAAGATATTTATCAGTTTAAGCAGCAAGGATGCAAGGAAAATCAAGAAGTGGTTGTACAAAAAAAATTGAAAAACCTAAAATAGAATCTAATAAGGTAGTAGTAGCAACAAATTCCATGGAATAAGTAGCAGTAACGAAGTTCGTGGAAATAATAGTAACAGATTCCAAGGAAGCTTTGATAGAAGAGAACAAGGACACACCAAAAAAAGAGGACATGAAAGGAAAATGTATAGAATAATTTAAAACAATGGAGCCAAATATTGAGAAGTCAAAGAAGGTAGAGCATCAAGTTAAGGTTGCACCATATCGCCATCCACAACACCATAAGCATCAACAATCTTGTAAGTATGGTTCAAGGCAACAATATTATGGTTCTACATGGAATCAAAATGGCACCAACTATGGCAGTGTTTGGTAGATAAATCATACGTATCCTAGTTTTTAGAGTGGATCATTAGCATCAAGGAAAAAGTGGACCCATCATTCAAGTTATCAAAATACAAAAACAGAAGTATGGAGCCAACAAAGTATATTTGGATACTCAAGTAACAAAATGGCATACCAGCATCAACGTGTTTCACTTGGATGGATGGATGATAAAGATTTGTACCAGTTTCTAATATTGCTTAGTAAATCATATTATCATTTTTCTTCATATGTTTCGAGGGCAAAACATTTGTAAGGAGGGTGGCATGGTAGGGTACCTAGGAATAGATATTTGGGGATATATTGTTATATTATTTAAGGGTTGGCATGGGCCATGCATAACCCAAGGTTGATTGTATTATAATATTATATTACATTATAATATAATATTATCTAAGTAGTAGGCTCCCCAAAGTAGAATAAGAATAAGGATATAAATAAGAGATATTTGTTATTGTAATCATCATTGAAGAAGAATCTTATGTAATCATCTATGCCCACAAAATGGCCTCTCACCTTGGGAGATCTTGTGGAGTTATCCCTTCCTTAAATATTCTTATTGGTGTTTCCCTACCTTAAGGGTATTATTGATCTCTCTCTCATTTGTGGATTGTTATTGTGGATAATTATTTGTGGATGAATGATTTGCTATTTCTACATATTGGTGAATTATTTATGATAATAATAATAAAGTTCTGCAACATTGTTTCTCTATTCTAAGATTTGAATTGAAGTCTCCTCTCACAATCCATTGGCCCTTTGGATAGTTGTCTCTAAAATTCTATATATCTTCCCATTGATCCCTCTATAATCTGATTTTTTGTGCTCCATAGAAATTAATTATGGTCTAGTTTTTCCCATTTTTCCTATTATGTAATCAAAACATCAACACCCCTCTCACAGAGTCCCCATATATTGCTAGGAACAATTTGGGATATCGCATAGTGGCCAATCCACCAGATTTCCCCTATGCCGATTTAGTAAGGATCTCTCATTTTTGACATATCCTCCTATTTATTTTTTGTAAGTCTTCTCCTTGCAAAATGGTTTACTATAACAAAATTATATCTGGACTCATATCCATGATAATAATTTTATTACATTTTGTTTGGGGTGGCTACCTAAATTCCTCACATTCCAAGTAATTAAAATAATTGAGAATAAGGAGAGAAAAAATAAGACATCGATTTTACTTGTCCATTCTAGCTCAAATTTCTTCCTTGTTCCTCCATATTTTCCTTGTTTCACTTCCTCCCTACATATTGGTTCAGTTTTTTTCTTCTCCACTTTATGAATCCCTAAAGTAGGGATTTATTTGTTCTTATTTCCTTATTTCATCTATATTTCTTGAGTTAAGACTATCTTCTACTTTGATTCCCCTCCTATGGTCTCCCTCGTGGGTTGAATCTCCTCTTCCATGAGAGAGGTTGTGTATGGTTTTGCTCCTTGCTTGTTTTCTAAAACAATATAGGAGTATTGTTCCTAATCCACTAGTGTGACTTGTTGAGTATCCTCCTCTAATATTTCCATTTGAAAATATCATTTTATTTCTAAGCTTCCTAGTTGTTTGAATATCTCATATCTATTATTTGTTCTTCCTACTTTTTCTCCTTATCTCTGGTTATTGTGTTGATTTCTTTTGTTTGGACTTATGATTACTTTTTGGAATATATCTAAGTTTTTTGGGTCTTTCCTTTCCTTCTGATTTACCTTTTTCTAAATATATTGACCCACCAAGTTAATATATGCTTTTATACCCTCTTATCCAAATTGATGATCTCTAACTATTGGGCACATTCTAGCTAGATGTCCATGAATGTGGTACACTCGATATCTGAATGGAATACAAACATAATATAGTTGTTGGAGCTAGAAAAAAACCCCTATTTTTAGGTCTATATCTATTGTAAGAGGTTTAATAAGATCCATTTCTATGCAAACCCTAACAAACATTGTTGATCCTCCTAAAATTATTTCTCTTATTCTACCTTGATAATGCCTGAGTAAGTTGCCTATTTCCTTGAGTACCTCCTCTCTACAAAATTCAAGGGGAAGGGAAAACAATCTTACTCATATTGGTATTGTAGTAGGTTCCATACTTGGTTCAAATCCCATCTTACATGGTTGTAGGAATAGTCTTGTTGGCTCGTGATGATATGGCCCTTCCTCAAATACTTTTTATCGATCTACCATTGATGTGAACTCTATAGTAAATACCCATTTAGGAGAGTTAAAATTTCATATTCTCCTTTCATATGCCCTTGTTTTCTTATCCACATATGGAGGAAGTGCACAGATGGTCTGAAACCCATGAATTTACCTATTAGGTTGTGTTTTATCTTATAAACTATATCCTTAGCTATCCAATCCTCTGTTATTTTCAATATTGGTATTTCTTTTTCTTGTGGTAAACATCTATTCACTCTTCCAAGCAAATAATCCTCCTTTATTTTTCTTTTCCATGGTGGTTATTATTTTCCTTGCTTGTGTTTGAAAATCATTAAAGTTATCTTGGGTTCCACATAGCTTATCCCAGTATGATATTCCTTGATTTGGAGGATCTGGTAGTAAAGTACCTATGTCTCCCATTCTTGGCCATTATCCTTACTATTAAAATATCCTCCAATATGATTGATCCTATCTAATGGTGTTTTTTGGATGAAAATATTCTCTAGGACTTTTCCCTAGCTTCTAAAATCCTAGTTCTATTCCTTAAATATTTAGCATTCATATTATTACTTGCACTCCAATCATTCAAAATGCTACTATAATGACATAGATCTCAGAAACTCCTCATTTTAAACCTTGGTTTGATTCTTCAAGTCTTTGGCATTCCTCCTCTAAAACCCTAGTTTGTTAGGCTAGGCCTATGATTTAAATTGAAATAAATGATTAGAATCACTAATTGGTATGAATTGAAATATTAATTTTGGGCTTGTTTTCTTGCAATACTTGATGAAAAATATTTTTTAGATCAATTTTCTATTACTAAAAACTATTATAATTAAAAAATATAAATTTATTTTTTTTTTTAATTATTATTATTGATTATGTTGAATTTTTTATTTTTTTTTCTCTTTTTTTTTTTTTTATGTGTTAAAAATAGGGATCTTTTTTTTTTAAAATAAAAATAAGTAGAAAAATAGAACAATCAAATAATATGGGTTATTCTTATAAAGGATCACATGCATTCATGTGGATGGTAGAACAAGAAATACAAAGGTAAGGAAAATAAGGATACACTATCTTACGATCTTAATGAACCTTCTATGATAAAATCATTATAGAATATTTATGAATAGTTCATAATTCTAAAGAGAATTTTTTAAGACCTCAATGAAAACAGATATTTAGTGCTCAATTTCACAAAAAAAACTCAAGTACCATAAAAAATGATCTATTATAATAGAAAATACAGTCAAGTCAAATGAATACTATTAATTATACTAAACCAAGGATGATGATCAGGTAGATAATATAGTATACCAGTGGGCTACTATGTTGGGACACTTACCTTTATATTAGTCAATAGAAGAAAGCATGGGATAATAAGTTTTTTATAGTAATTCAATTCAATCTAAAATACCAAACTAAATGTTACTCTTAGGACCTAGAATAATTAACCATCAAAATGATGAAGAGTATTTTCAATTAGCATGATTAGAAAAAATAATTTTTAAAACTAGGTCATTGTCCAAATAGGATCAAATAGGTAAGGACATTAACCCAAAGGTGCTTAAAATGATAGTCCCTATAGCTAGAATTTAATAGAGGGAAATTAATATTATATCTAAGATAAATCTAAAAAATAATATAGTCAATAATGTGATGAATATTTATGCTCACATTTCTTTGTTAATTTACCATAAAAGTATCTAGAACAAAAATAAAACATGACTTCATTTAGAAAGAATGCTAAGAGAATGCAAGGCAAGAAATTAATAAGGGGGAAACTTCATGATATAGCTAAACATGTAGCTGATAAGCATTCCTCTTTTATGTATATTTTTATTGAAGATACACGTTTAAACAATTGTATCATAGACTCAATTATATCTAACAAAATTTATTGGAGATATTAGATTATTTGGTAGCATTGTAAATATTATATTAGAAAGTGTGTTAAATATTTAGCTAATGTGAGGTGTGCACAAGTGTCATGTGAAGTGTGCAAGTGTTTAATGTGAGGTGTGTCAATATGTGAGGTGTTCACAAGTGTCATGTAACAAAGTGTGCAAGTGTTTAATGTGTGAAAGTGTGCACATGTATCATGTAAGTCAACGATCATTGTGGTAGGTGTCAAGTAGGCAAGTGAAGAGTTATGGAAGAGAAAATTTCAAGAGTGCAACACATGAGGAGTCACATGTGATTATTTTTTTTTGGTAAGTTAAATATTTTAATTAAACGGGGCATTTGAAAGGCACCCCAATGTCTTGTACGTCAGCAAAATAGGAAAAGTTGTAAAGGAAACATAAGAGGAACAAAAAGAAAATACGTAGACTTTGAACCACCAAAAAGTACAACAACCTTTTGAGGAAAGGAACAAAAACAACATGAAACAACTAACAGGAACAAAATCCTCCTGAGTGAGGGAACAATAGCATAACAGGCTCCATCCAATAAATCTAATAGAGCAATATCCTGACCAAAAAGAAGGAACATGTTGGCATTTTTGCCACATTGGAATTTTGTTGTAGTGTACCACATTGACATTTCGTTGTAATCATTGGTGCCACATTGGAATTTTGTTGTAATCTTTGTTCGAAAATAGTTTTTTCTTTTTTAAGTGTTTTCACACATTGAACACTTTTTCCTATGGATGTAATTTTGGGTGAAGTTTGGTTTAAATCTTCCTCGAAAAGAGATTAATATTGATAAATATAATTCTTGAGGTGATATGATCGCTGAAGCTACCAAGTTTAAGCATGTTCTCTTGATTCTAGTGCAATATTGTTCATTTTTGAGTTATCAACCACTTCGTGGGCATTCATTTCCAAGGCCCCACCATGGAGATTGCAACTGGACCGATGATTTGTGTTGAAGCTTGATATGCCATGTGATAAAATCATCAGTTATTTTATTTGGCATTTGCTCATTGGTTAATTGTTGTGGTCAAGGATAAAGTTGTTGCTATTGGTGGCTGAGTGGCCGACACTTTGCCTCCACATGTATTTAATGAAAGAGGTGAAAACCTCTATAAATACTAATCAAATTCTTATTGTAAAGGGAGGTTAGATATTTTGCAAAAAAACTCTCTAAGTTCTCTACATCAATAGAAGAGACTTGGCTTTTGAAATTTGCAAGCATTCTTATTTTTGTGATTTCCTTTGTTTTTAAAATCATTTCTGTTTATTCTCATGCTCTTGTTGTTAAGTTTTGAATTTTGCATTCTGAATTCAAATGTTGTTGGTTAGTGAGTAGATTTTGAAATGCGATCCGGGGGTTATCTCTACAAAGGTGTGAGTTAAATTCTATTGCTTTCCTTTTATTATATGCTATTATAAAACTTGGTGGAATTTTTGCTGTTAGTCTGCCCCAAATTCTACACTTCGGCCTATGGCTATATTTCCATTTCTTTTAGTTATTTTTCAATTTCTTTCCTGCATCCCTAGTCTTCAAATAGTGTAGAATTTAGTAAGGGAACCAGCCCTCTCTGGAGATCGGTTCGAAGGAATTTTCTTTTTCCCTCGGCCTTTCAATGTTGGCCGAGTCTAGGGCGCACAAGTGATGAAATCTTGTACTTAGGCAAATTTGTGACCAACAATTTTTGGCATGCCCGGTGGGACCCTGAAAGTTTCACTTTCAATAGTATTGAGGTTTAATGTTTGCCTTCATGCTGTATAGTTAGAACATTTGGTGACTCAACACTACCCAGAAGCCTTCGAACATGGATACAGTGAGAGTTGTACTTCATGATCACAAGATTGAAGGCCAAAAAATTTGAAAATCTCATCGAGTTTTTTGAACATGACAACCAAAAATTAAGTGGATACCCTAAGTTGGTCTCCCCACCACTTACGTCCTCTACAACATCCTCACAAATTACTGGTGTATTTTTTGTTCCTTCAAGTTCTATTACTGCTACTAGTTTTCCACCTCCTCAGGTACACACACCAGTCCAAATGGCCTAGAATCCTCCACCATGGCAGTTCTCGGCATGGAATAGTTCAGGAGCCTTGAATTTATAGGTACAAAATCCAGTCCCTCAAGCTTCTTTGAAAGCTTTGCCGACCTATTATAGTACTGGTAAAACTGATTATGAGCATATTCAAGATGTAGCCTCTTTGGAGACCATCCATGAAATAATGGATGAAGACGTGATGATAAAATTGTTGGTGTTGTCACTAAGAGGGAAATTTTTGTATTGGTATCGATCATTGCAACCAGGAACTATTGCATCATGGGATCAATTAGGAGATCTGTTAATCAAAAACTTTCATGAACAAGTCGATCCATTTTCCTTGTTGCATCAATTTAATGTAATTCAAAGGCATCCGCAGGAGGAGATAGCGGACTTCAATGTCAGATTTACCAGAAGCTGGCAGAGAGTTCCTAAAGGTCTTCGGCCCACTCATGAGCAAGCTACATTCTATTATCTTAGAGCTTTTAACATAGACATTGGCTTGGCTATCCGACAGTCCAATGTGACTACATTCCCAGAGTTGTTCGAACAAGCACAAAATGCGGAAGCAGACTTGATTGCCATAGGTAGGCTTCCCCCAAAGGTAACAATGTCTATCTTACCTGATCTTCCTCAACATTTGTATTTAGGTTAATTTTAACAGTATATGCTTTCCATGTATCCTATTCCATCATGGAGCTCAAGTGCGCCTTAGATCGCACCCATTCCAGTTCCCTAGCTCCCTACTCCAACTATTCCATAATTTCCTGCACCAAGCATTCTGCAATTACCAGCTCCCACTTCATTCCTAGAATTACCTGCACTGCCAGCACCTCTACCTATATCGGCACCTCCTGCACCCTCAAATCCTGATCCTTACACAACGCTATTACAAGAGGTAAAATCTACTAATTCAGCTATAAGAGCAATGGGAAATAAAATCACAATTATTGAAAGAAAGCAGGCCGAGAGAGATTTCCAACCCAAGAGATTTCAACCTTCGCCAATCACTAGAGAACAAGTGACTTCAACAAGCAAAGTGCCTAAGAAGAACCCGATTGTTTTGACGAATGAAGAAGCTGGCCCTGTAGAAAGAACATATTGGTGCTCTACATGTAATGATCCACACGGTGAGGAGAATTGTATGGTTCATTTGAACTATGTACAAACATTGGCCGCAAGATCTTTTGGAGGACAAGTTAACATGATTACTGAGGTAGATCATAATTTTATGGTTCCATCTGAAGAAAAAGTCTCAGTTCTCATGAGAACTGGGAAGAAGCCAGTCATGGTAGATCCAAAGAACGATGGAACCATTAAGGGTACCGGCTGATTCGAAGATGCAAAATTAGAAGAAACAAGTAAAAGTGAAAGCTCTTGCTTCAATACCAAATCCAGATTCACCTATTCTATTAAAATATATTTTGCCACCATGAGAAAAGGAAAGATTGCAAGAAAAAGCCTTAGCTTCGCAGGGAAGAGCTGAAACAGAGGAACAAGCCAAAGAAAAGCACAAGTACCCATATTTGACTAAAATACTGAGGGTAGAAGCCACTTAGAAATATCGGAGAAAATATGAAGCCACTGTTGAAAAGAGGGATTTTGGTGCATCTACATACAATATTGTTGAAGAATTGAAGAAGATTCCAGCCAAGGTTAGTCTCTATGATGCATTACAATTACTTGGGCAAGTTGATTTGTTACAAGAATCATTGAAGTCTATGAAAGATAATGAGAAGAATCCTACCCAAACGATTTTTGCTCAAACATTAACTACTTTAGCCACTGGAAAAAATAGACCACCCCCATTTTATTTGTCACTCAGGATGGAGGGTTGGATAGTGCACAACTGCATGATTAATTCTGGTGCTGTGACAACTGTCATGCCAAATGCAGTTTGTGAGGTCATGGGTATGGAGTATACAAGAAGTAGCCTTGGTGTCTTGCAGTTGGATGGGGATCTCATGGAAATAGTGGGTGTAATCAAGGATATTCCTATTTTTTGACATAGTATTCCTCAAATTACAGTAATTCAGGAGGTAGTTGTGGTTGATTTGGAACCATATTTCAGTATGTGTTTGTCAAGAGAATTCACTGCCAAACTGGGAGGCTACCTTTCTCTAGATTATTCTCACTTGGATATTCCTTTCAAAGGAAGAAGAATTCAGATCTACAATGAGAAGCCTTCTACTTTTCATATAGATAATATGGAAGAAGAAAATTCCACACATTCTATCAACATGATAACTGAAGAATTGGAAAATCTTGATTTGATGGATGAAGTCCTGGATGAGCTTCACTTAGAGGATGAGTTTTCAATGCTCAATTTTAATGCCATGATGGAAACTGAAATTGGTTGTTACTCCATTACAAAGCCTAAAGAGGTTGAAATAAGGATGCCTCTTGATCAAGATGATCAAGACTCTGTGCCCGATCAATTATGGAAGTTGTATTTGGATGGAGCAAGATGTAAAAATGGTGCGGGAGTAGGGATTGTTATTATTTCTCCCTCTCGTATACAAAAAACATATTCATATCGACTGACCTGGAGTTGTACTAACAATGCTACCGAGTATGAAGCATTGTGCCTAGGTTTGAAGAAGGCAAAAAAATTAGGGATTGAACAATTACAGATTTTTGGTAACTCTGAATTGATTGTGAATCAAGTAACGAACAAGTGCATCTCCAAGCAGCATTATCTCAAGGCGTACCGCAACAAAGTTTGGTACCTGTTTGAGGTTTTCATAGCATTGAATATTCAATCCATTTCATGAGAGATGAATAAGAATGCTGATCTTCTAGCATATCTTGGAGCAAACTTCTCACTGATTGAGCATGTAGTGAGGAAACCTAAGACTGTAAGGTTAGTTTACAGACCTTCGATCCTAAACAAGAACATGTATTGGCAAGTATTTGAAAGTGATGAGAAGATTGTAAATTTTTTGATAAGATAAGTGAGTATTGTGGAAGAGAGAACGCTTGATGAGGAGGAAGCCAAAGGGCTTATTCAACTAAGGAATAATCATATCCCAAAAGGATTGATTACACTTGAAAGCCTTTTTGATCAAAATTATAGGGCATAGAAGCATAGGATCAAAGTAGATGAGAAAGAGTATACTGAACTAGAATTAGGTCCCCAAAAATAGATAAATATTGGGACAAATTGTACTCCCAAGGATTTAGAACAAATTAGAGATTTATGTCATGAATTTCCTAACACAGTTGCTTAGAGTTACCATGATTTGAAGGGATATAACAAAGATGTAATACATCATACTATTGAGTTGCATTATGGGGTGAAACCCTTCAGACAAAAGCATATACCAGTTAATACCAAGATTGAAGTACTGATGAAGGTGAAGCTTCTTAAAATTTTGGATTCTAAAATCATTTACCCCATCAAGCATTCAACTTGGGTGGAAAATTTGGTCCCAGTACGGAAAAACAATGGAGATATTCGCCTATGTGTTGATTTTAAAAATTTGAATCAAGCCTCGCTAAAATATCATTATCCTCTACCTCAGATTGACCATATTATTCATGTGGTTGCGAGAGCTCAGAGATTCTCTTTATTGGATGGATTCTCTGGGTATAACCAGATTTGGGTCAGGGATGAGGACCAACATAAAACAACATTCACCACAAAATGGGGAACCTTTTCTTACCAGTGAATGCCATTTGGAATCTCAAATGCTGGTGCAACTTTTCAGAGGGCAATGGATGTGGATTTTGGTGAGTTGTTTTTTTTGTTTTTTTGTTTTTTTGTATTTACATGGTGGAATCAATAGCCGCCACAAATCCAGGTAGGCTGTCCAACTTTTATGGCTGCCACAGTATTCTGCGCTATCCACCCCGGAAGCCGCCACACAGATCTTCACGCAGTCCGCCCCTATAACCACCATGCCATAATCATTTTAAACCTTTTATGACGTTGAAAGCACCAGGAAAGGGACAATCGTTCAGTTCGGCGAGGCTCGAGATTTTTGGTGAGTTGTTAAATCGTATTATTATGATTTATTTGGATGATATGACTATTTTTTCTCACAATAGGGAGGAGCACGGATCTCATTTAAGGTAGGTATTTGAAAAATGTCAAAAATTTGGCATATCTATTAATCCAAAAATGTCAAATTTTTTCTGTAAAGGAGGGAAATCTCCTAGGACATGTAATTTCAGAAAATGGCCTAGCAATTGATCCATCTAGGGCCCAAGCTCTTTTGAAGCTTCCATTGCCAGCCAATAAGAAGGATTTGCAATATTTTTTTGGGCAAATTAATTTTGTTCGAAAGTTTGTTGTAGATTTCGCTCAAGTAATAAGTCCAATGACAGAGCTTTTACAGAAAAATGCTGAATTTAAATGGACCGAGCAGAGGAAGCAATCATTTGAGGAGATCAAAGAAAGGATCACTCAAGCTCCGGTCCTGGTGAACCCTGATTATTCCAAGGATTTTATCCTTTATGTTGTTGGTGAACAAGAAGCTTATGCAGCAGTGCTTACACAGAAGGAAGATGATGAAAATGAACATCCGATTGCTTTCCTAAGCCAAGTCATCCAACCACATCAAGAGAAGTATAACTTCATTGAGAAACAAGTGTATGCGGTAATGAAATCTCTAAAGAAGTTTCGGCACTTTGTTTCACAGAGTAAAACAATAGTTTATGTTGTTCATCCAGATGCCCAAAATTTTATCATATAAGGAGAACTTGGAGATAGGAGAGCTGGCTGGGTTTCTAAAATTCAAGAATTTGATGTTGAGATCCGACCAACCAAACTTGTTCGAGGTCGAGCATTGTGCCAAGAGCTTGCAAATAATACTTCCTCTGGATCCACAATTCATGAGTATGAGGATGTAGTAGATAATTGTAATTTTGACAATCATTCTATAGTGGATCAATATTGGACAAAGGATCTGATTGAATATTTTTATTCTGGGAAATGTCCTTCACATCTGAATGCCTCGTAGAGAAGAATATTTAGACTGCAAGCCCTCAAGTATGTCTTGCTGCCAAATAGCTTGTTTCATAAGAATATTGATGGGGTTATTCTTAGATGTGTCAAAGAATCAGAGAAGAAGAAAATTTTAGAAGAATTCCATTATGGATTATCAGGAGGTCATTATGCAGGTAGACCCATGACATTAAATATTATTAGAGCAGGCTATTTTTGGCCTACTCTTTTTGGAGACGCCTTCAAATTTAGTCAAAAATGTGATAAGTGCCAAAGATACATCGGTAGAACCAGGAATGCATCATTAACTCTTCACCCTATTCAAGTAGAAGTACCATTTCAGCAATGGGGCCTACACTTTATCGGGGTCATTGATCCTAACTCATCTGCTGGTCATAAGTTCATCTTGACTACAATCGACTATTTCACTAGATGGACTGAAGCAATTCCAACTAAAAAGGTGGATCAAGCCATGGTCATCACTTTTCTTGAGGGGTTGATCACTCGCTTTGGTATCCCAGATGCGATTATAACAGATAATGGAACTCCTTTCATAGGTGCCAAAATCAGTGAATTTGCAGGTAAGTACGGAATTTATTTGAAAACTTCATCTAATTATTATCCGCAGGGGAATGGCTTGGCCGAATCTACAAACAAGAATTTGCTTTGAATTTTGAAGAGGACCCTTGGCGACAATAAGCGGATTTGGCACCTAATTTTGAATCAAGCATTGTGGGCTGATCGCATCTCGGTCAAAAAATCTATCAAGACATCCCCTTATTCATTAGTATATGGCAAAGAAGTGGTTTTGCCAATTCATATTGAATTACCAACCCTCTAGACTTGGCATTTGATTGATGATGAGGATGATGAATCTGATTCTATGAACATGAGATTAGCTCAACTTTTACAATTGGAAGAACGGGAGAAATCATACCAGGATTTTATAGAACATGCTAAGATGACAAAGAAATGGTTCGGTAAAAAGGTCTCTGAAAGGACTTTTAGGGTTGGCGATCTTGTATTGAAGTGGAATGAAAAGAAATCAAAGCCTCGAAAACATCACAAGTTCGAGGCAATATGGGAAGGTCCATTTCAAATCACAGGTGTCAATCAAGTTAATTTTTTTTATTTGAAAGATATGGATGGTCATGCACTATTAATTCCAGTTAATGGTCTTCATTTGAAGGCCTATTATCAGTAAAAAAGAGAAAAAATAAAAAACAAAAATAAAAATGAAAAAGTGTGCAGATCCCGGGACTTCCCAGGAGGTCACCCATCCGAGTACTACTCTAGTAAGGTTATGCTTAACTAGGGAGTTCTTTAAAAACTTGAAAACCAAAAAAATCAAGTTGGATGAGGTGTTTAGGGGGTCCAAGGTTTTGGAGGTGTTAAAAAAAAAAAAAAAAAAATGCTCAATTCGAAATTCAAATTTCCGAAATTTGAATTTTCCCTCCCAAACCCTTTTTCTTTAAAAAAAAAAATAAAGTAAAAAAATAAATAAAAAATAAGAAATAAATAAATAAATGCTCAATTCGAAATTCAAATTTCCGAAATTTGAATTTCGAAAAAAAATAATAATTTAAAAAAAAAAAAAAAAAATGCTCAATCCGAAATTCAAATTTCCGCTCCCAAAAAAAAATAAAAAATAAATAAAATAAAATAAAATAAAATTGCTCAATTCGAAATTCAAATTTCCAAAATTTGAATTTTCCCTCCCGAACCCTTTTTATTTTTATTTTTAAATAAGAAAAGGCATAACCCAAAATTCCTTTTTCGGGCCTCCGAAATACCCTTTTCGGACTTCAAATAAAATATTATAAAACTTCATTCCGTCCCTCCCGATCCTTCATGCCCGAAATGCCATTTTCGGATCCCGAAATAGTGTTTTTGGGATCCCGAAAACCTTCCCTCTCGCCCTTTGACTAGTCAACCGAAAAAAAAATAAAACAAAAAAATAATTAATAAAAATTTGCATGCTTCCCGAGCTCATTTTTCTCCCGCCCCAATTAGCCTTTTTGGGTCCCCGAAAACACTATTTCGGGTCCCAAAATTCCCATTCCGTTCCCCTTCCATTATTTAAAAAAAAAAAAAACGTGCTCATGCATGCCCGAAATTTCTTCCTTTTCCCCCTAAAATAGCCTTTTTGGGTCCCCGAAAACATTATTTCGAGTCCCGGAAAAGCCCTTTCGGACCCGCCAATATACATGTCTTCCACCACTCCTCATCCGCAGTCTTTGTTATCCTTTCGAAATATTCATTTCGAATGCCCGAAAACACTATTTTGGGTCCTGAAATTCCCATTCCGTTGCCCGACTAAACCATTTCGGCCATTTAAAAAAAAAAAAAAACCAATGATACTAAAATAAGAAAAACCATTATGCATTTAAATCCTTTCGCTTGTCCTTTTTCCAATGCACCCCCCATCTCCATGTTGTACTATCCATAAATTCCGCTCATTAACATTTCTCACTTCGCTCACTCATTACACTTTCTAAAAAAAAACTACCACTTATCGCATTTCAAGAAGTGGTAAGAAGCATAAAAAAAATAATAAATAAAAACATCATTGGAATGCATGCAGGCTCATGAAATTAGAAATCTTTCCAACGGATGTGTATGGAAATTTATAAAAATGAGGCCCATCCTTTTGTTTTCAATCAAAGCATTTGCAGGGTTCCTATATCAAAGTCTTGCGAATCCCTTTTGCTCCAGGGTTTGTTGTTTATTGCTGCATATTCAAAGGAAGCTGAAGATGGGGAGGAAAGCTGCAGAGGCCAAGAAGGTGAATGTACAAAAAATGCCTAAGATCGCGAAGAAGCCACGAAGAGCTCGAGAAGAAAAGGTTGAAGATATGGAACTGAAACCTTATGATGATCGCTTGGGACAGATTAAAGATTGCAATATCACCAACAAGGGAGTAGAAATACTGCGTCTAGATGTTGAGTTTGCTGCACAACATATGTCTGCTGGGAGTCCCCGTACTATAGCATTCCATTCTCATCTCTCCTGGTACTTGTGTACACCTGTGCATCCACGTCCTGAGCTAATTTGGGCAATCACACAATGCTACAACACTTCTGCAAGAACTGTCCAAAATGACCACATAGAAGTATTGTTTAGTATCTCGGCTAGTTCCATACAGGATGCGTTTGCTTGCAGTGCACAACTTTCATATTTTGCTACATTAAAAAAATTCAGTTTTAAGGAGGAGGAGAGGTATCAATCTACCATTTAGATGCAACAATTCATGGAGAGCCAGTTATTCAAGACCCCATGATTGGGAGAGTTGCCAAAAATACTGACACCATTGAAAATTTTCAAGAGCCTAGATTTGTATTCAATGATAGCATGGCTAACAAGATTATATTTAGATTTTGAAGTACAAAAGTGGCAAGCATCGTTGGTGCAATTCATTTCACATCCAAAATTTTATGCTCCAACTACCGCGACAAAAACTCCAAATTCAATTTTCTTTGATTGGGCAAGTTTCTTAGAAATGAGGATACATTCACAATTGAGAAAGGTACAAAATGGAGAAGATCTTACCTTTAGGCATTGTTCCCTCTTGACATGGTATTTTTTCTACCATATGCACTCTCATTTTGCTTTTGTAGCAATAAACAAGATAGATGAAGCAGGAAAAGCATTACCAGTATACTCATGGACTCAGAGTTTGTCCAAGAACGAGTCCTATTATAACTTCAACATAATATTTTTAGGACCTGCTTTGGAGATAATGTATGGAGTATGCAATAGAGTGCCTCGGGCCCTACAAGTAGAAGTGGTTGATAAAAAAAAAGGTGATGTTTTCTTACTAACCCAAGGCGTGGTAGTTAGAGTGTATGGTTTTACTGGTAAACCTTTTTTGCTACCATATTTTACAACTGAACATCTTTTTGCCTTGGAAGTAGCCCGACAAAGTGATTTTATAAATGATACCTATGGGTCAGGTAATAGAAAAAAAATACATGTGTTATCCTTTCAAGTTTGGTGATATCACAGTTACTCAGTGTGGGCAGAATGAACTGATTGTTGATACACTCTATGATCATGGATTGGTTGGGTTCCCCCAACGATGGAAGTATGATCCTTTGGGTATTTTTGCCAGTTTCATCAAGGCAAAAACATTTCATTGTTGCCCTAGAGAAGATATTGTGCCACAAAGGAACAATCTTGAAGGGCATGACATTGAATGGCATGTAGAGAAGATGATGTCACTTCCTCCTTGGGATGATTTTTATGAGATGGAGGTTTAATATGATCTTGCCAATCACTCATAATAGGTTCCTCCTGAAGGTTTTTTTGAGCAAATGAAGACCAAATTGTCTGATTTGTCTGATGAAAAGATTGCCAATTGGTGCATCATGAGAGTTCATCAAAATAAGCTCAAAATAAAATATTCGATGGCTATAGATGATTTTTTTTCAAAGATTTATGATGATAATTATGAGAAGTATCAACCCCTCTCCTTTGCTGATTTGGTGCCTAAAAGTATTAGTCGTCCAGGTAAAGAACAAGAAATGATCGGACAAGTGGAGGTATTGGAAAAAGAGAGGATTTTTATTGAAGAGGAAGAGCAAGAGCAATTTCTACAAAATAAAAGGAGTGCATCCATGGAAATTCCTTTCCCTCACATAGCGAAGAAGCCTAGAAGTGGACCACATTCAAACGTTGTTGGTTAGTGAGTATATTTTAAAATTTGATCCGGGGGTTATCTCTACAGAGGTGTGAGTTAAATTCTGTTGCTTTCCTTTTATTATATGTTGTTATAAAACTTGGTGGAATTTTTGTTGTTAGTCTACCCCAAATTTTACACTTCTGCCTGTGGCTATATTTCCCTTTCTTTTAGTTATTTTTCAATTTCTTTCTTGCATCCCTAGTCTTCAAACAGTGTAGAATTTAGTAAGGGAGCCAGCCCTCTCTGGATATTGGTTCGAAGGAATTTTATTTTTCCCTCGGCCTTTCAATGTTGGTTGAGTCTAGGGCGCACAAGTGATGAAATCTTGTACTTAGGCAGATTTGTGACCAATAGAACAAAAGGATGAAAATCAGTAATCACCACCAGGACCTGCAAATAAAACTAATTAGGGATATTGATATGCATGGGATATGACATAGTAACTTCCAACTTAGCTTCCTTAATGTCATCCTTTGGTCCATAATTTGGGGCTTCAACACAAACTTCCTTGGCAATCTGCACTACGTCTTCATCCTTCACCTTCTCCTTGGCCTCGAAAGGTCCTTCCATAGCAAAAATTGCCAGAATGTATTTGAAAGTATCATAGAATAATATAATACTAAGGGCCTGATTTTGTTCTTTGAGATTCACTATAGCCTTACCAATTACATATGAGAAGACTCCAGATTATCGATGGTAACAGAGGTGGCATGAATAGGGGATTTATGAAGGCATTTTTTAATGATATCTGGAGAATTAGATGACTCTTTTTTTGATTTTGTAGAGGACGGGGTAGGTATTTCAGATGCTTATTTGAACTTGAGATGCTGGGAACAACTAATTGGAGTTTTCTCAACCTTGACCTTTTTCCTAATGTTAGAAATAGGGTAGGGTTTATCACTTTTTTCCTTACACTTGGGCCTAGAGTTCTTAAGGCTATGTGAGGAGGACGAGTTCTCTTGAGAGGATTTAGGAGCTTTAATATTACCTTTTGGGAATTTAAGAAGGAGAAACATGTGGAGGAATTTGAAAAGACCTTGCTGATAGGAAATCCCTCTTCCTTCTTTGACTAGGTGGAAATAATAGCATATTCTAAGGACCAATACAGTGCAGTAGAGATGTTCATCATCTTTGCTTCACGAAAGTGATTTATGAAAGCAAGATGGAAATAGCAATGTTGGGACTCAGGATTATCTGCAGTCAAATATTGCATGATGGGATCTAAAATTTATTTATAGGGGGTGGACAGGTCATGACGATACAAAACCTTTTTATGAAGCTTATGGATTATAGAGTTCTTATCGAAATGGGTCAGCTCTGCATCCCAGTTGTGCTTGTTACTCCTTACCAATTTGCCTTCTAGATTCATTCCAATGAGCTCCATTAATAGCTCTATAGTTATTTGAAATTCCACTTCATGAATGGTCACTGTATCGTTGTTCCACGAGGTAGCAAAAGCATCGGTTACCTCTCCATAAATTTCATAAAACATATTGAAAAATATGATGAGACCACCTTTGTATTTCAGCATGTCAATGGCAATGGAATCAAATTTGAACTTCTCATGCTCAATGAATATAGGCTTTGTCTCCTTCATGGTTGAAGACAAATGATGATAGGAATAGGGGAAAGGAGGGCTAAGGAAAAATAGGAGGATGCGGTTACAAAAAGGTTGATGAAAATACAGAGCATGTAAAGGAAGGTAAATAGGGAAATCCCTAAAGCGCATCTAGAACTAATAGGAAAATAGAAAAGGATACCTAAAAAAGGAAAAAAACCGCCTAGAGGGAAGGAATTGGCTAGGACAAATGCGGAGGAGGATTTCCAGGCTTGATAACTGAGATGGGTGATAGGGAAAACCAAAAGGCACAGGAGAGCCTGGAACTAGAAGAGTCACATGTGATTATAAATCTATGACAAAGCATTATAATAAGCATCAAACATGCATATATTTATGCATGCATTGGTAGACCTTTGATCAATAATATTTTATGTATTTTGTGCAATATTATATGTAAGCATTATGTGATTATTATTTGATCATATGACAGTACTATATGTGATTAATGTTTGATATTTGCATTAGATTTGGATTCTATTACATCATTTGAATCATGTGAAGGTACCTTTCTAGGTACATAGGACATTATATTACTTTAGGCGGAAGTTATCTAGTTACTTTATGCAATCTAATAAATGCACAACTGTTAATGTGCAATTTGTAAATATGCAAGGTGTCCCTTGTACAACTAGGTAGATTTTTTGCCAAGGAATCTATCTTCCATTATAAAAGGGCCTCATTGTAAGATATTTTCAAGATAGTAGGTAGTACTAGTATTACTGTGTAACTCCATTAGTGATGGTGTACAATGTAGTACTATAACATCTTGCATGGAGTGTCCATTTCCTTTATAACAATATTGTATTCATTTCCATCATTTATATTTATAGAATATTTTTGAAATCTCATGAATTTACTTTCTCTTATATATTTTTTATCTTATTATTGTCATATTCCATTATCATCTACCTCAAAAGCTAACAATTGTATCAGAGCCATGGCTTATCTAGTCACAGTAGAACTAGCTACTGTAGATTGAGAGGAGAACCACCATTATTAATGAGCCTAAATTTTTATGATTCCCATTTCACCATAGTGCATAGGATTTTGCAAAAATATTCAAAAGAATCAAGGTGGTAGGGAGAGCTTTGAGAAATTACTATTGTTAAAATAGGACCAATCACCATAGCTTTAGCTTTTACAAATTAGATGTTCCATTGGACCTGTTGCATGTAAATTTTCTTACCTTATGATTTTTTGGTATAATAGAATAGAAAGAGGAATTGTGAAATTCATTTGGCTCAGAGTTTTCCCACAGAGTTACAAAAAAACTCATGAAGATAACGACTCAACTTTTGATCCACTAGTTTGATGAATCAACTAGTGAAGATTATCTAAGAGGTCTAAAAATTTTACTATTTCCCTAAGTTTCTTTTATTGTAGGGAAATAACTCTTAGATGATTGGGACATATCCTATAATAGAAAGCTAAGATATTTAAAATTCATTGCTCGAATTTCGAAGTGCCTTCATAGTGCAGATATTAGTTGTTGAAATAGAATAATACTATAGAAGAGACTCTAGGAGAAAGAGTCATGGTGAAGTCTAGAGATTGAATATCTCCATTGATAAAGTTAACTTCACATAGAAAGGCCACAAAAGCCTTGATCTAAAAATAAAAGGCCACACAAGCCTTGATATAAAAAAATAAAATGCCACATAATCCTTGATTTGAAAAAAGGCCACAAAAGCTTTGATCCAAAAAAGGCCATAGAAGCCTTAATCTAAGAAAATGCCACAAAATACTTGATCCTAAAGAAGACTCCAAAAGAGATTACTTGATTCATAAGAAAATTTAGATTTTAGTACTAATAATTTATTGTAGGGAAAGGATATTTAGTGAGTTGGAAAACTTCCTACAAGCAAGTTAGGAAGATTGCTTTCTTCAGAATCAATCCAACACTTGAAGCAAACTTGACGGTGAAGAGATCAAGTGAATATCTCATTGAATAAACTTCCATTCTTGGAAATATGAGAAGGACTAGAAGAGCCTTGTTCTAATATAGAAGCATCAAAATTAAGAGATCCAACGAGATCTCAATTCTAGAAGTTAAAGTGAAAGGTCTCAAGGAAGACGAAAAAAATTGCAAAATCATAGACCTAGGATGGGTTTCAATAAAAAAGGTTTGGAGAGCCTTGTTGTTGAAGCAAGATCATAAAAAGAGTTTCTAGAAGAATTTATTGGAGAAATTATCCATCAAGGAGAATTGTTTTGAAAGAATTGGGAAAATTGTTGCCATCCGACAAGCCCAAAAAGGAGAAGAATAATTGGCAAGGAGTGCCAAAGAATATATAAAATACCACAAGATATTTAGAGTCTTGAGAATAATATCCTTATTGAAGTCAAAATTTGACAACAAGACTTGAATATAGAAGAATCTTACCAAATCTAAGAGATTTGAGTATTACCTTTCACAATAATAAGGCATAACGACTTCTCTAAATCCAACCCCAAGCTCGTGAAAGAAATTTCGAGATCTATTTTTGGTGAAGAAGGATCTTTTTGGAAAATCTAACAAAAGTTGTAGAAATCTAAAGCAACAAGCCTGATCTACATCCTCTACAAAAATATTTCAAAAAGGTAAGAAACTATTAGTGCAAGTAGATTCATTAAGTTGATTACTTATCAGATTTTTTAAAGCACCTTATATTAGATCAAAAGTTGTAAAGAAGAAAATTGAATTGTAGTCTTATAAAGTGCAAAAGAGAAAAATTTATTTTAAGGTCCATTTGCATAGTAGGAGTTGATTAGATTTTAAAGTTACAATCAACTACCTATATTATATCTTGAAGAGAAAAAAGAAGACTAGATCCTACAACTATGTTTGTAGTGAAATTCATTCTAGATTATGCTTGAAAGGTTGTAGTAGAATTGTTAAGAGAATTTTTGAGAAATTAGTGGATAAATAAGATGAAATTATTGTTACCATTAAAATTGAATCTATTAAGCACCATACCAATTGATTTTTTAAGTAGTTTCTCTTAATTAGTTTGTGTTGTTTAAAAAAAAAGGAACAAAACTATATAAACTTTTACAACAATTTTGTGGCCAAAAAAAGCCACCATAACAAGAAAAAAGGTAGAGTAGAAATCCACCATTAAAGTACTTGAAGGAAGCCTCAAATTGAGACCTTGGAAGTATCAATATTCAAGGAGAATATAAGGGGTTATTTTTATCGTAGAGTGTAGGAATCCTTATTCAAAACAACAACTTGGATTGACTATCATCCAAATAATAAAAAACAAGAAGGATTACATAAAAATTCTTCATTTTGGTGTAAGAGCTATCTATTACAAAAGACACCTCTTTTGTTCCTTTAGAAGAACCAAATTATTACTATTTACATGGGGTAGTAATGATGTTTTTGTTGGCAATTTTGGGTACTTTGGGTACATTGCCTTTGCTCAAGTGTATAAGTTGTCATTGATGTCAAGAAGCTCTTGAAGGAATTTGATTTGATGTCAAATAATTTGTTTTGATGAAGGTTACGGCATGTTCAAAGGTCTTTTGTAAACCGCAAGTTGGCGGTTTAAAGATTCGGTGGATGCATTAGTTTAATGCATTTGGGTCAGGAGGAAGTATTTATTTAAATAATTAAAAACCTTGTTAAGGTTCCCTTTAATTATTTTTAAATAAATATTAAATTATTGTTTGCAATGGGTTATCCTAACCCATGGTGCTATGTTTCAATATTGTGGGCGCTAGTTAAGACCTCCGCCGACGTGTTAAACTCCTCACCGATGTTAAGAGCTTATGGTAAAGATGCATATAAATCTCCCTCGATGAAAATCAAGAATTATCCCATCCGTATTTTGAAAAGAGTTGCTCACTGTGATTTCGTGATCCGTTGTTCGGATTTCTTCTCTGATTGTGTCTTCACCATTTTCGTAAATTTGTTGTTCGACTGTGTCTTCACCGTTTTCGTGAATCCGCTGTTCATTTTTTTGTACTCGTCGTTTGTCATAAATCTGTCATAAGGTTTTTGTCTTTGTGTTCACGTTAGAAGAAAGGGAGGCACTGTTGTTTTATTTAATCCCTAGCGTAGAAGGAACAAGGCTAACAGCATGAGGTTTAAACCTCACCAGGCGCCTTTGGCACACCGATAGTGGCTAGGCTGTTGGTGCGCTACCTGAACAGGAGGTTCCACGTTCGAATAATGTGAAAGGGTTTTTCATCGTGAAGTGGACGCAATGGGTGGTGTTAGATTGTGTTTCTCCATAGCACAATTTTTTATGTTGGCCAGGTATTTTCATTAATTTTTGCTAATGTATTTTGTGGATGGAGGAAGTTTATTAGAGGGAAAAACACTTAGGAGTTAAAAGGAGTATAAAGCTTGTTTTATTTTGATAAAATATTCTTTTGAAGGTGTTGTTTGAAATATATTATTGCATTCTTATGAGAAATTTTTTTTAATTTTTGATAAGACTATAAGGGAGAAATAAGGTGTATAAGGGATAAATTTTTCTTGTAATGTTGAGAGTGCTTTTGGTTGATTATGGAAATGAAAGCATGATGTTTTAAGGTTAAAATTGCTTCTTGTGTAGTTGTGAAACCTTAAGTGGGCACTTTGAGATTAACATTTGCTTTCATTAAATTGGTAATAATAGCTATTCTTTATTGGTTAAAGTGTTGGGCTTACTCCTTTGTTGATGATTTGAAAAGTTATTTTGTGCTTTGTGATTTGAGTTGGTGGATGCTTTTTGTTCAAACAATATTGGAGAGAAAATGAGTTCTACTTGTTTCCTTTTCTGATGTTGATTGTGAAATGCTTCAAGGTTGTGTTTTGAGTTGAATGGTGTTGATTGAACCTTGGTTGATGAGCATTGTTGTTGAAGCTCTAATTAATGGTGAAAATAACATGAGTATCATTGTTATGTGATTCTTTGCATAGTTGGCAATTGTTGGGGTTTCCTGTTCTTGAAAGAAAGCATTATATCCTATCCATTTCAGATATTGAGTTGAGTTTTCCGATTTGAGATTGAGTTTGAGCTGAGTTGATTTGAGTTGAGTTTTGAGATTGGGAGTTGAGTATAGAACATATTGAGTCTCTAAAAATTCTCTTTATGCTTCTATGAGTTTGACAAATCACATTGGGTCTCTAACAATTCACCTTGTGATTTCCTACTACGAAAGTTTTTTTTTCTTGGTGAGCTTGTTGATTTTTTGGACAGGTTCTGGTGGGGACTTATGAGCAGTCTTGGACAAGTTTCGGTGGGGACTTGTGAGCAGTTTTGGACAGGTTCCAGTGGGGACTTATGAGCATATTTGGACAGGTCCTAGTAGAGGACTTGTGAGCTGAGTTTGATAGTTATATCAGAGAACTTGAGGACATAGGTGCATTGGTTCTTTGAGAAGAACTTGAGGACAGATTTGGCAAGTCTTTGAGAAGGCTTGTGTGCAGAGGATTGATTTGTTCAAGCGTTGGATAGATCTGACAGACAGAGGAAGACTTGTACTAGATCGACTGACTATGTTTGGTACAGGTTGTGGTGTTGTGGACGTGATCATAGAATGTAGAGGTCTCTTAGGCTAAGCATTGAGGACGGGAGGTCTTCGATGGAAAGGAGTTCCACGTGATGGCAAGAGGTAGAGGCAGTTGATCTTCTGAGGGATCATTTCCAGAGCAGAGGGGAATGTATATCCTTTGAGCAGAGGCTCATAAATTCTAATTAGGGGAAGGTATATCCTTTGGGCCAAGGCTCATAAACATTGTAATTGGGAAGGATTCCCAAAGAAATTTGAGATAACTTTTAGAGAAAATTTTTGTGGATGTAGCCCAGCCATTTTGGGTGAACCATGTTAAAATTGGTGTCACTTTTTGTATGATATTGTGCATTGCTTTGATATTGCTTTACTGTTAGAAGTATAAAGGAAAAAATAAAAAGATGTCTTATACTGTTCACCCCCCCTCTCAGTATAAGCTTGTGTTCTTCAGTTTTATCGTGCAAGAAGAAGGAGCCACCAAAGATCTTACATGATTATTGTTCCAACAAAAGGAAGGAGCCACTAAAGAGCTCACATGATCAGCATAATTTTTTTTAGAGGAAGGAGCAACCGAAGAGCTCACACATCCAAGAATTAAGGTGTTTAAAAATACTATTTTCCTCCATTAAATCCAGTCGTATAAGCAATGTTTCACCTGCAATAATGAAGCCATTAAAGAAGGTAATTATCACTTATGATTATTTAGAAAAACAAATTCAATGACAAGTCATCTACGTAAAAAATAAAGCAAAAGGGCTACCTATTAGTTGTTATAACCAACACTATTTTTCAAGCACTTAAGAATGGCACAAATTGGAATTATAACAAGTTACAAAACCTACAAATAAGTGCAAAGAAAAGAGTTATAACTAAGGCATCTATTGAAGTGAATGTCCACCAAAAGGAAAGCTCAAAAGTGTGCCATAGAACTATGAATAAATCTAGTTATAGCCATACATCATCCTCACCAAGCCAGCTTGCAAAAGGAAGCTTGCATATAAAGAAACATAGCAAGCTCACGTAGGGTGCAAAGATAAAGAAAGAATTATGATTAAAAGCTCATATTTGAAACATTATAAAGGAGGATTGCATGCACAAGCCTTGAGTGCCACTTGGAAAAAATTCTCTAAGCTTCCTAATGTTCATGAAGACCCAAACACTCATCTAAAAGGGAGTTAAATTCATTTAGAGGGAGTTAAGAATATTTTGAGGTTACCACTAACTTAATCATTTCCAAAGGTATGTTAAATACACCTACCTTGTAACGATTTGTTAGGTACCAAGATAAGTATTTAATATTGTATTATATAATGGTATGAGCCATAAATTAATTAGTAAGGAAGGCCACATGTCAAAATAGAAAGAGGTATGTCATAGAATCATATTTGTAACTATTGGGGAATATTGTCATATGTAACCACAAGGAATGTTGCCATATTATTATGCACTTTGTAACTCATGGAAGATGAACCTCCACATGTGTCATATTGTAACTCATGGAAGGTGAACCATCATGCTGTTGTATAAAGAGAGATGTACCCCATTATGAAATGAATAAATATATGACATATTCTTGGAGAATTCTTAGCTCGTGGACCTATAAATATTTTGGAGTGGCTTCCTTACAAAAAGAGCATTGTATGGTGTTGGTCTAACTCAAGGGTATAATCAATCTCCATTTTATTGAGTAAATTATTGTGCAATTAATTTATTTGTGGATGCATGTTGAATATTTTGATATATTATTAAAAGGCACATTGTATGAGAAAAGAGGTTCATTAAATTTGGTATCAAAGAAGTGATTTGGGCAAAGTGGGTTTGTTTTTGCAAGGATCTAGGGCACGTTTTAAAAAAAAAACGTCATATTTTACGGAGGCCATATTTTTTATATCAGTAGTAATTTTCAAAAGGCTTTTTCTCCACTGTGTAGATATTTTTATGTGATACAAAAATGACTACTCATTTGTTAAATTATAATATGTATTGAGAAAGCTATGGTTGTTTTAAGTTGAGTTATTTTCGCTGTTTTTTTACCATGCGATTTTTTTTTAAATAAACAATTTATATTAAATTGTTCAGCACTCCTTTGCAAAATATTTTGGCACTAGCATATAGATTATTTTGATTACTATAAAAATTACTACTCATTTTTCAAATTCAAATATGTATTGAGAGATTTATAGTTGTTTGAAGTTGGGTTGTTTAAGCTATTTTTTGGCTACACGAATTGTTTAAAAAAAAGAAAAAATTAATATTAATTTTTTTAGCAATCATTTTTACCATATTATTGCATCAGTATGCAGTTTATTTTGAGTACTACAACAATGACTACTTACTTTTTGAACTAATAAGTAATGAGGGAGTTATAGTTATTGCAAGTTGAGCATTTGGTGTTGTTTTTTGAGGTTGCCGGAAAAAAAAGAAAAAAGAAAAACTCATAACTTTCAATACAGGTAAGCAAATTAGTTGTTGTTTATTTTGATTTAAAGAAAAGTTACAAATTTAATTGTTGAAGAAGAGAATAGATGAGATTTCAGAAATTTTAATTTTTGAAAGTTTTCGGTTATTTAAAACCCTAGTCGCTTTTAAAAAAAAAAAAAAAAAATGGAGTTGCCAACATTTTTTGGCAAAGATGATATTGATGCTAAGGAATGATTGGAATTTTTTTTATCTTTATATTCTTTTGAATTTTTACGGAGATTTACGATTTAGATTTCCTTGCAAGGGAAATCTCGCTCTTCGTATGAGGAGGACTTTGGTCATACTGATACATTTACACAAAAATAATTTGAAGTTGCATTTTAAGCAAATGGGGAACAAAATAAAGGGATAAAAATGTGTAGGCTACTGAAGGAGTTTATTGAAAAAAATGACTTCCACAACAACATCTGTAACTGTGGTTTTTGCTAGTAGGATTCCCTAGGCTCCTTCTCAGGATCTACAGCAAGGGGATATCCCTCCCTCGGAGGATGATCCCAAAAGCCCTGACCCTAACCCAGGTGGGTTGACATACCTTGAGAAGGTAATCGGGAAAGCAAAACCTAGCCCCACTAGAAACTCTAATCATCCCCCCGTTATCGCATCAGGGGAAAACTTGGTCCTCCCTGTCTCGCTCATGGCAGAAAAAATTTCCACTGAATCCCTCACCCTTGTAGGCAATTTTGTGGGAGGGAGACCTAATATGGAATCCATAAGAAAGTGGGCTAGATTCAAATGGCACATAGCAGGGAGCCTTCATCTTGTGGCCTTATCAAGGGATTTCTTCTTGATCTTCCTGAAAAACCAGAATGATTATGCCCGAATCCTCACCAGGGGACCCTAGTTCTTTGGAAGGAAAAGTCTATTTTTGATAACATAGAGGGAATATTTCAACCTCCAAACCTAGGATATCAACTTTGCTTCAATCTAGATATGTCTCCCTAATCTCCCCAATCCATTTTTTCCATGAAGATATCGTCGGGTGGATTGGAGGATACATCAAAGACCTCGTTGCTTTTGACCCTACAACAAAATTCTGATCTCGCATGGCCTATGCATGGATATGTGTCAATGCCAACCTTGCATCCCAACTCCCAACCCACATAAACCTCATTTATGGGGACTTCTAGTGGTACCAAGCTATTGAGTATAAAAATAAACCAGTATTTTGAATCAAATGCAAATCTTAGGGACACCTCCGATCCCAATGTCCATCCCTCAAGCCTTGTAGGAGGCTCCAGGAACCAATTTTCCTCTCCCTCTTCGTTGCTTGCACACCCAGGAAGCAGAGCACAATGATCAGTTCAAAGGACCCGAGAACAATAGTCCAGATAAAGATAAAGGGAAGCAGAACGCTCACTAGGATCCTCCTATCATCAACTCGTATTCAAGTTCAAAATAGGTATGTTCCATGTTTGCTTTCACCAATAGTTTTGGGCCCTTAAGTGGTACAAATGATGAGTTTATATTCCCTGAATCCATCCCTATGCATAACCCCTCAACCCTTCCCCATCCCCATCTTTCTCCCTCCAAATATGGCCCTTCCATACCCACCCCTGATGCTTCCCTCCCACCCCTCATTCCCAAGCTTTATCCCTTGGTGGATGTGATATTTCTTCTCCATAATGGAACCTCTCTCACCTGCTCCTTGAAAGAACCCCTATCCCCAACCAAATCCTATCCTGAATCCCAGGAGGATACCGTCAGTCCCACCCATTCCAGAGCGAACACTAGCTCCATCATTACCAAAAGTAGAAAAGGCCCCATTGATATTGGGGTGAAAGGAAAAAATGTCAAACCACCATCTATGAACAAATAAATAAGGACATTGATGATAAGGTTGCCAATGGAGTGCAGTTAACCCTCTATCCAACTTTATTCACCCAGGCAAAGGACGAGATGACAAATCCTAAACGTCCCCCTCTCTCAAGAAAGGGAGGCAATAAACCTACCAAAATATCTAAATGAAGATCCTCTTTTGGAACATCAGAGGGCTTAATAGCATGAGCAAACAAAGTTTAGCCCGAATCACCAGGAAATACTGCAAACCCTCTATACTCATCCTTAAAGAAACAAAAACTGATGCTGACAGAACTCACAACATATCTCAAAAAAATTGGAATACTAGCCAATGGGCCTCATCTCTAGTAGAGGGATCCGTAGGAGGTCTCTTATGTCTATTGGACCCTAATAAGGTGGAATATAGAGTCATATCCTATTCCAGTAGGACTTTAAATGTTGTTTTCTACTATAAAGAAAACAAATTCACGTGGGTGTTGTCCAACATCTATGCCCCAAATAATCCCATGGAAAGATACAATATGTGGAGATCTCTATCCCTCATGAAGGACAATTTCTCCAACCTTCCTTGGATGGTAGAAGGGGACTTTGACTCCTCCCTCTTCCACTCTGATAATAAAGGTGGGGTGTCTACCCCTTCCAAAAGTATCCTAGACTTCCAAGTTTTTGATTCTAAAAATGAGCTCATGGAAATTCAAATTTGAGGCTTCTAATACACATGGAGCAATAAAATGGTAGTTTCAGAGCATATTCAGGTCAATTTGGACTGGTTCTTCCTCTCCCAATAGGAAATTTCCTTTTTTGGAGACACTTCCTTGATCCCTCTTCCAAGAATCGATTCTGAGCATTCCCCCCTTCTCCTGGAAATAAATAAAGCTTCTTCTTTCAAAACCCCCTTCAAGTTTGAAAACATGTGGATCCATCACCTAGATCTAAAGTAGAGGATCAAAGACTAGTGGAAGACCCCTATCTCTAGCTAAGCCATCTTCAAGGTATCCCAAAAGCTGAAAACTATCAAAGAAAACCTAAAATCTTGGAATAGGGAAGTATTTGGAAATATTTTTGATCTCAAAGAAAAACCTTGAGTAAACTCAAAACTTTGGAGCAATAAATTCAATACGAACAATAGACCCCCCAGTTGAGGGAGCAAGAGAGATAGTTGTTAGCTAAATATCACAACATTCTAGCCAGGGAAGAGACATTTTGGTGCTAAAAATCTTTGGCTCTCTAGCTCAAGGATGGGGATGCCAACACAAGGTTCTTCCATGCATCTACATTGCGGAACAAGAGCACAAATAATATCAAGAGGTCACCTTCGTGGATGGAACTACCACTCAAGACATCCTCAAGATCTAAGAGGAGGCCACAACTTTTTTTAGCAACATGATGGGAATTGTCATTCCCACCAACTCTGCAGCCCAGGAAGCCCTGCTAAAGAACATCCCCCCTTTGGTCACCCCCGAGATGAACCAATATCTGATTTAACCCCTCTCTGAGGAATAAATCAAGAGTGATTTATTATCCATGAAAGCTGACAAGGCCCCTAGACCTAATGGGTTTCCCCTTCAGTTTTTCCAAACCTTTTGGGACAGAGTGGGGAAAGAGGTATGCAATGTTATCATGGAACTCCAATGAACTAAATCTATCCCTCGGGGGACCAATTCCACTTTCATTGCCCTGGTTCCTAAAAACCCCCAATGTAGATCCATGAATGACTTTAGACCCATAAGCCTGTGCAACATTCTCTATAAGATTCTAACCAAATACCTAGATCTCAGGCTAAATAAAATCCTTCCCTCCATTATTGATCCATTCTAGGGAAGCTCAGTGGAAGGGAGATCTATCACTGATAGCATCATATCACTTCATGAGACCCTCCACTCGACCCTTTACAACAAAAAAGTAGCCATGTTTCTAAAATTAGATATTAGCAAAGCTTTTTATAGGGTGGATAGAGGTTTCCTCCTGAAAGTCCTATCCCGGTTTGGCTTCCAAGTAGAATGGGTCGACCTCATCAAAGGTTGCATCACTACCCTATGGTTCTCAGTTTTGGTCAATGGGTCTGCTGCAGGTTACTTCCCTAGCCTCATAGGGATCAGATAGGGAGATCCCTTGTCTCCCTTTTTATTCATCATCCTGGTCGAGTCATTGGGTAGAGATTTCAAGAGGGCCATTGCTTTAGGGGCTTTGACATGTATCAAGGCTTCTTTCGAATCCCCACTTGTCCCATTAGAATTTTGTTAATGAAACTATCATTGCAACTCTAGCCTTCGTTGTCCAATCTAAATCCATCAGAGGGATCCTTGAAACCTATGCATCTGCTACAGTCCAAGAGATTAACTATCTTAAAATCAAGTGTTATTTACTCAAAACCCTAGGAAACAGGCAGTGGAAAATTGCTTGAATTCTTCAATGTTGCATTTTCGACCTCCCCACTTCCTACCTCGGACTCCTCCTGTTCACCAAAAGCCCAAAATAATCAATGTCGGATAATTTTATTGATAGAATCAAATGCAAGTTGGTTGCTTGGAAAGGCTCCTTCCTATCCCAAGTATCCAAAGCAACCCTCACCATGGCAGTCCTCCAGAGTATCCTGATCTACTTCATGTCATTTTTCAAAGCTCCTACCTCTGTTCATTCCAAAATCGAGCAAATCCAAAAGAGGTTTCTGTGGGCAGGTCCAAATAATTCAAGGAAATTCCACCTAGTAAGTTGGGACAAGGTATGCCAACATAGAGATCGAGGGGGCCTTGGTATGAGAAGATCAACCAACATGAACATTGCCCTCTTGGAAAAATAGGCTTGGAAGTTGTTCACCAACTACAAAGCAGAATGGGTCACAATTATCCAAAGCAAATATCTCAAAAACATGTCCCTGATGGACAACAACATCCCTATTAATGGATCAGCCTTCTGGTGGGCCGTAATCCAAGAAAAATATCTTATCTTGAGAGGCACCCGATGGAAGTTGGGCACAGGTGCATCTATTAATTTTTAAGAAAATATGTGGCTAAAATATAAACCCCTCAAGGATCTCTCGAAGGTGTTCGGCCTTAGACCGAGTCTTGAAATGATGTGGGGAAGCAAGGTAGAAAATTACATGGATAGGGGCAAATGAAAGATTCCCATAGAAGACAACAAAAATCTTGTTCAGGCTCAGAAGATCCTATCTGAGATGCTAAGAACTACCATAATTCCCACCACAGCCTCCCATGACTTCCTTGTGTGGGCAAAAACTAACAGTGAATATTTTTCAGTCAAATCAGCCCATTCCCTCCTAGTCAACTCTCGGGTTCCCACTATTTCATTTAAGTTAGTTTGGATCAAGCACCTTGTCTCAAAAGTTGGTATTTTTTCTTGGACATCCATCCAAAACAAGGTCCTCACCACTAAGCATCTCATGAAAATGGGGATCCCTATCCCTAATAGATGCCACCTCTACCTTTCCAGCTAGGAATCTGTCAACCACCTCCTTTTAGAATGTGATTATGCTAGGGAAGGCCTAGACCACATGTTTACCACCTTTTAAATCCAATGGGCCTGATCCAACTGCCTCTTGGACATGTTCACTCAATGGACTGCTCCCTTCAAAAATCCCAAGATGGATTTCCTTTGGAAAATTTGTCTCCATCACTTCATCTGGCAGGTCTAGCTCGAACATAATCAGAGGGTCTTCTCTACCACCTCCTAAAATCCCATTTCCACAGCCATAAAATCCATGTCATATGCTTCAGAGAACTCCCAATTTCTTCCTTTGCCCAAATCCCTCTAAATAGGATTGAAGTTGACATCCTCAATTCCCTCAACATCCCCATCCCCACCTTATCCCCCCCACTACCCATCCCTAGGCCAAAGCATACTGGATCCTTCCTCCTGAGGTATGGGTGAAGCTAAATTTTGATGGAGTGTCTAAAGGGAATCTTGGTTTGGCAGGGGCAAAGGGAGTGATTAGGGATCACAAAGAAAATATGGTTATGGCTTTCGTAGAGAATCTTCATCACCAAACCAACAATGTGGCTGAGGCATGGGCCCTTTGGAAATGTTTACACCTAATCAAGGATTCACGCATCAAGCTCCATGTAGAAGGGTATTACCTCAATATCATTGGCTATATGACCTCAAGCAAAAGTACCCCATGGAATATCAGATCTCTGATCCAAGAAAGCAGGGATATTTTAAGTCAACATTACCAGGTGGATACCACACATGCATATAGTTAAGCCAACCAGCTTGTTGATAGATTGGCCAACATGGGCATAAGCCAAGCACCCCTGACCATGTGGCATGAGTCCTTCCCACTGGATGTCCTCCAAATTATAGCTTCAAAAAATCATGATAGGTATTCCAGACCCCTCCACACTAAACAATGATTTTTGGTTTCAAAATTTTGCAAGATTTGCTCCAGGTATCCCATCGTTCGAGAGCCTTATGGAGTGTGCTCCATTTCCACTCGATGATTGGCTGCCCCATAATTCTCCAATACAATCATTGTGCAGAGTTTGATTGTTTGTCTTCCCCTTCTTCTTCCCAATGCATTTCACCTAATCCCATAGCCGCCTATGCAGCCACACCTTCGTTCATTTCCCTGCTACCCTCCATATCTATAACTTCCACCCATAAAATAAATTGCACCTATACGGATATGTTCCCAACACCTCCACCCAATCCCCACCTTCCTTGGATTGGCAACCGCATGTCCACCTATCACCCACCCATGATGCTCGGCATGGACTGCTTACCTCCCGCTTTGTATGTATTCCCTCATCTAAGTGTGGCCTACCTCACTCTCTATTGCAAGCCTTTTCTGTGTTTCTCTTTTGCCACCCCCCCTCATATCCCCACCTTTACCACCATGTTATACCTAGAACCGAGTTCACTTTAGTTGGATGCCCTATCATCTACTTTATGCAGGGTTCCAGGCTCACCACCCTTCTATCAAAGTTTTGAGGAGAAGAAGAAGATATTACAATGAAATTTTTTTGTATGTGGTTGAATGCCCATGTATGTATCAAGAATATGCACTTCAAGGTCACTTCCCATCTCATTGGCAAGATTGCAAACCTGTGGCTCGCTGGCCACCTGGTCCGTCATGACAAACATTGCTAGGACCCAAAATTGGAAGGATTCCCCAATTATCAAAATTTCTCATGGGATGGACATGCCCTGGAGCAGTAGTCCCTCCCACCCCTGTTCCCCACTATTACTATTTATATTATGCAATACCTTGTCAGTGATGACCCCAACAAGCCTATGATCAACTTCCATCTTGCCTTAGTCAACCATGTTCGGGGGTATAGGCCTATGAACATTCAAGGTTTCCTCCACTGCTCCATGCATCTCTCGATGGTCGCTACCTACAAAAAGGTGCCCCTCCCACCCACCAAGGGTTGTTTGTTATTATTTACTATCATATTCTGTCCAATCCCCCCACTATGGTGGCCCCCTTGCAGTCCTCTCCCCCTTTTCCTCCTCCTCCCCAGAGCCCTGCTCACTCTCTACCTAGTGATATCTTAGCCAGCGATGGTGTTCCCAGCACCCTTGTCTCCAAAAAAGGCATGACGACTGCCTCCTCCTCCAAGCCATCCCCTACCCCTCCAAGCCCGTCCCTTCCACTCCCAAACCCACCTCTTCCCCATACAAACCCACCCCTTTCGCCAACAATAAAACTCACTTGGTAAAGCACAAGGTTAAAACTGAGGAGATGTCCCTTCCAATATGTAGGTCTTCTAGGGCTAAGAAAACCAAAACTAAATCTATCCAGAACTCACCCATGGAGGTTGAGGACATCAGTGGGGATTCTGTTCCCACCTATGGCATCTCAAACCATCTCACCAAAATTTTCTTATAGAGTTTCATATTGGCATTCAAAAGTGTGAGCTCTGCTCTGAAGCAAGGCCTTCAAAAGAGTGCTAAGCACACGTAAGAAGACATCATGGAGGTTGACCCCTAATATTATCGAAAGATGTAAGTTTTTTGAAGGTTCATATGGGAGTTCCTATTGTGTTTTTTGGTGTCTATTTGTATCCCTTTTGGCTACCTACTTGGTTGGGTTTCTCTGTGTTAGCCCTAGTGAGGGCCTTAGTCACTATCCATGGTTTAATTATGTTTGGCTCCAACATCCCCTACATGGGCAAGCACCCTTTATCTATCGACGGTAATATCCCCTATGAGGGAATTTTGGCAACATTATCCCCTATGTGGGATTGGTTAAAATGGCACAGGTCGATCCCTTATGGTGAGGTATTTTAAAATATTAATGTATATCGACCCCTAGAAGGTTTTGTATATTTGGGGTTGGGACCCAGTTAAAACCCTTATAAATAAAATTCCAAATTACCAAAATAGAAAAAAATGTGTAGGCTACTGAAAATACACCTTGTGTGTCAAGGCCAAACATCGATAAAAAATATTTGTTTGAATGTAAAAATTCTATTTTGCAAGTTCATGGTTGCATTCAAAATCAAAAAATTATTGTTTCCATTAAATATAGTAGAAAATATATTTTTATCAATATGTCTTTGACTAAGAGGTTGTAAGGTCAAGAAAATAAAATCAAGGACATACAAATTGAAGGATAAAATGTTCAAATTTTTGAAAATTTGAAGCTCACCATGGATAAATATGTTTTACATTCAAATTTTTATGCTATTGAGATGAATGATATAAAAATTGTTCTTGGTTATCCTTGGTTGCATTATTTGGATACTATTAATATTACTGTACAAAATAAATTCATGAAATTATGGTACCAAAAGAAGAAGATAACATTATAGGATATTTTTCAATGTAAGGACAAACATGTAGTTATTACAAAGGAACATACTAAAGAACGAGCAAAATAATATGAAAATTAATCTCAATAGGAGAACAAGTAAGAGGTAAAAGAAAGATATAAAAAAAATATAAAAAGCAAGAAGGAAGAGTAAAAAAAAGTAGAAAATCAAGTTAAGGTTGCACCATATAGGTACCCACACCACCATGAGAGGCAAAAATCATGGAAACAGGGCTTGAGGTAGCATAAGAACAATGAGGAACATACAAGGAACCAAAGGAGCCAACCCTTTGGATATGCTACAAGTCATAATACAAGTACATATGGATGAAGAAATATGATATGCATGCTTTCAACACATGGAATTGGCATCAATGAATACCACCACCAATCATAGTTCCACTTGTATGGATGGATTATTGAGATTGGTACCATTATTCAGCATGGCTTAGAAGATCATATTATTTATCCTCTTATAATATTACGAGGATGAAACATTTGTAAGGGGGATGGAATGTTAGGTACCAATATAGGTAATTAATATTGAATAATTTAATATTTTATTGTATAATGGTATGAGCCATAAATTAACTATTGAGTAAAGAAGGCCACATGTCAAAATAGAAAAAGGTATGTCATAGAATCGTATTTGTAACCATTGGGAGAATATTTTCATATGTAACCACAAGTATTATCATATTATTATGCACTTTGTAACTCATGGAAGGTGAACCATCACATTATTGTATAAAGAGATGTGCCCCATTGTGAAAGAAATCAATCCATGATGTATTCTTGGAGAAGTATTAGCTCGTGGAGATATAAATCTTGTGGAGTGGCTTCCTTAAAAAAGGAGCATTATATGGTGTTGCTCTACCTCAAGGGTATAATCAATCTCTATTTTATTGAGAAAATTATTGTGCAATTAATTTATTGGTGGATGCATGTTGAATATTTTGATATATTATTGAAAAACACATAGTATAAGAAAATAGGTTCATTACACGCTTGGCGTGACACTTGTGATGAAGTTGATATTACATAATTTTTCAATATTGGAGTGTGAAGAAGACTGAAGTAGAATATAGTAGAACAAAGCTAGAATGAGGTCAGACTAGTAGTGAAGATCACTTAAGGATAATTCAAGTCATGCACCATTCAAAGGTGTAACTGAAGCATTTATGATGCTATTAGAAAACCATTGAACCAACACTTGCATTCGAAAGAGCTCTATCATATTTAGAGTGCATTTCAAGAATATTTTGATGCCATATGTGAAAGAGAAGAAGTACCAACCTAAGAGAAAACTAGCATAGGTCAAAGAGGGCTTTGACTGCCCATGAGCACTATGCTCCAAAAAGCTTCTAGTCGACCACTACACAACATTATTAAGGTACAGGTTGAGTTATTATTTTCTTGCTTTAAACCTAATGTTTGGATTAATAAGGGTCCAATACATCTCCTATTGCAATATTCAGAATTATTTATCTATTAAGAAAGCATATTTTATAATTGTTAATATTTGCAAAGGTTACCAAGGATAAATAAGGGTTATTATTAAAATTTAAAATAATTTGCAAATATTATTTTCTAATATTTCCAAATTTGGGAGTTATAAGGAATACAACATCAAATTTAGGAATTCAAAATTATGAAATCATTAAAAATCAACCAAAAGGGGTATTTAAAGAGGTTTATTAAAGTTTTTCAAAGGTTCAAATTTTTTATAATATTGTTGTCTAAAAAACACTTAAAGAAGAGAAAAATAAATCCAACATCAAAACCTCTTCAAAATTGAAATAGTGCTTAGTTCAATAGGATTAATAAGGAGATAAAAATTTGATTTTGGTGTTTACAAAATTTCACAAAATCAAACTCAAAATTGAGCTACAATTTACAAAAACACTATATTGATCATATATCCTATCCAAAAAATCCTAGGGAGTCATAAGGAATTCTACAAAACTTGGTAATATTAGCATTTATAAAAATATTATCAAGTTCTAAATTCATTGGATAGATGTAAGCTTCCTACAAAACCTAAAATCTTGTTAGGTTTGTGAACTCTCATCATTAGGGAGACATATTGAAGTCCACAAAACCTAATAATTAAGAAAGGTTTTATCAAATCAGGCTTATATACACTAAAGGTTACATATATCTTAATATTGGGAGCTATGAGGTAGACTACTCTATCTCAAATAATTCAGGTAATAAAAATGCCTACTAGCATGCTAAGCAACACTCTTAGAAGTGGAATAAGGAAAATACCAATATGGATTAATAATATTATGGACTACAATGATGAAAAGGGTAAATAAAAAGAAGAACCAATACAATGTAAAATAAGTTCTAAAATTAATAGCTATGTAGAGGAAGATTCATCCAATGAGTCCCATGACAACTATACCAAATGAGACTCAAAACAGTAAAAAAATGATCAACAAGTTTTTATACAAAAAGGAAAATATGGAATAGCTTCAATTATACACATATGGTTAGAAGGTCTTATCAAGGAGATATAAAAACATGATATTCCTAAAATAGACTTCAAAATTGTTAGATCATCTCTATTGTGCACCTATTGCAATCAATATGGTCATGAAAAGACCAATTGTTGGAGTTTCCATCCATGCAAATATTGTGATGGGAAAAATCACTCATATTTTTCTTGTCATTTCAAATGTAGGTACTATAAGGGTTATGAAAGAATATTACTACAAAGAATAAATTGTTATCTATAGGAACTTATTTTAGATGGATCTACTAGCATCAAACTCAAGGTTGATACTTATTATGGACATAGAAATAGGTCTTACATAGGTACAAAAGAAAAGAGAAGAACCTATTCAGATCCACTTGTGACATACAAAATCATGAGAATACTTGTTCATCAAAGATGCCTAACATAAAGGGATAAAGAATTAGAAAATATCAAAAGCCATGACATGAAGACTAAAGTTACTGAAGAAGAAGAACCAATTCAAAGTCATCCATTGGAAGAATATCCACATTGAATACTAATGTATTCAATACCCAAATAATGTAATATAGGGGGCCAAGGTTATGCATAAGGGGTTGGACTCAAAATGTACGTGTAAAAAAGTGGCGAATCCTAATCAAAATCAAGGTGAATCATGGCGAATCCTAAACAAATCAAATCAACTCAATCATCTTCATACAAAAATTTATGGTATTTGAAGCCCTAAAAATTAAGGTCATGTTTGGGACAAATTTTGACCTACTAAATCACCTTATACCTTCATAGAAACACCACCATTAGATCGGTCTCGAAACAATCTTTCCAATGAGTACAAATATGCCTATGTTTGGATATATATTATGGCTAATTGACCCTAAGAAACAAATTGGTCTTAAAAATTTTAGGCGAATGGGCCGACATCGAGGGTCCTCATATTCATCAATTTCCAATTTTAAAAATCCTAATATTCACCCAATTTGCGAATATTTGCCACTATGCATAACTCTATAGGGGGGTATTAGAGTTAGATTCTATTACATCATTTGGATCATGTAAATGTACCTTTCAAGGTACATACTTAGGACATTAGATTAATTTAAGGGGGAGTTATCTAGTTACTTTATGCAATGTTATAAATACATAAGTGTCAATGTGCAGTTTGTAAATGTTCAAGGTGTCCCTTCTGCAACTAGGTAGAGTGTTGGACAAGGAATTTATCTTCCATTATAAAAGGACTTCATTGTAAGATATTTTCAAGATAGTAGGTAGTAGTAGTATTATTGTGTAACTCTATTAGCGATAGAGTACAATATAGTCCTGTAGCATCTTGCATTGAGTGTCCATTTCCTCCATAGCAATATTGTATTCATTTCCATCATTTTTATTTATAACATATTTTTGCAATCTCATAAATTTACTTTCTCTCATATTTCTACATCTTATGATTGTCATCTCCCATTGTGATCTACCTCAAAAGCTAACACCTTGATAAAAGGATATATGAAATAATCTAGCTAGAAATATAACAAACTTATGCACATTACCATAGCTATAATGTTGGGGCTTTTTTTCTAAGGAATAGATAAAAAATGATTTCAACTAGATTGCAACTAGTCAATGTCTTAGGGAACATTAATGTTAGAATTTATATTATTTTATAGAAACATACAAAATCAAAAAAATTATTCAAATCTTACACAAAAATTAAAAAGGACAAAGAAAAAGGATTTGGTGGGAACTCGTAGGTACTATCAATAATCACTATGTACATAGATAATAATGCACAACATTTCAAGAATATAAGGAGGAGTGCAAATGTTGAAACAAGTGTTGGTTAAGCTTTCTTGAGGTCATGACCAATTAATATGTTTTCCATTTAGGACCCTATAAACCTTGAAATAATATATTTTTATAATATTTTATTATTTTATTCTCAAGGGTTGGTCTCTTAACCTTGACCTAAAATAAAGATGTAATTGGGTATAAATAATCCACCTCATATACCATTTCTTTAATGGTTTGAGTGTATTGTTTTATTCTCTTTAAGGGAAGATAGCTTAGCATCCATGAACAACCCATCATATATTGTGTTCTATCATATGTTGTGTATTTCTTTGACAAGCAATATTGGGTAATGTTTGATTACATTTATTTCTAGAAACTACTATGAAATCTAACATGGTATTAGAGTGGGTGTGAATATTCACTATTTATTTGCTTATATTGGTAGTATATTTCTCCTACATCTTCTCTTGAGGATATTTTTCAAAGGGGATTGTAGAGAATATATTTTTTATGTTGATGGCATAATATGAAGAAGGATATTTTATGAAAAATATTAGTTGAATTTGATAGCAAGGATCTCATTGGAATTAACAAATTTGCTTTAGGAAAACTATTGATTGATAGGTTCATCTTTTTCTCTCATTTAAAATCAATCTTGATTTAATTTAATTGATCAGAAATATGTGTTAGTTTCAAGATTGACTTTCTCTAGGTATTTTGAAAATCTCATTTTTCTTTCATAAATTTTAAAAAGATCTATTTTATTTTCTCTTTCAACTTTTGATGTCCAATAACATCATTGATGAGAGAAGAAATTTCTTGGTCATAAATAAATAAAGAAAAATATATTATTATTTTTAGATAGATCCCTGGTGTTATAGAAGTCATGGATGAGCTCTTGATATTAGTAATAACCTCTGAGCCACTTGAAAATATTGCAAAAATGGTTTAGAAATATTTTTGTTACATATGCATGAGAGGGTTTGAAAGATTCTATTTGATAAAATGGTTATGTAGGGAAATTATAGTATATATAGATGAATTGTTAGCATTTTGTATTCTTTATGAAATTTTAGGGGATCATGTTTCAACATTTTTTTTCCTTTTTCTACAAGTACCTCAAAATCATGTTTAAAAATTTCTTACATTTCCATCCAAATTTTCAATTTTTAAAAATTGAATTTGAAATATTCTAAAGAATATTCTATGAAATCAACAACAAAATGCAACAATATGGTGTTTACCTTTCTAGTGTGCCATAAAAACATCTATCATGTAAGATGATGAAGATAAAACCCTAGTGTGAGGAACGGAATAAAAATCATAGCAATAGTGTTTACCTTTCTTTGTCTTGTAACCTATCAAACAAGGTTACCTCATAGTCAAACATAGATTATCTTGTAATCTATTGTAAAATATCACACCTTTAAATGCAAATGGACCTTTTAATATATCACACAAGATTATAAATCAACCTTGCAATCTATCACACAAGATAGCAAACCAACCTTGTAATCTATCACACAAGATTATAAATCAACCATGTAATCTATCACACAAGATTACAAATCAACCTTGCAATCTATCACACAAGATTACCAATCAACCTTGTAATCTATCACACAAGATTACACCTTTAACACAAATATATCAAACAATATTATAAATTAGCTAGATAACAATTGCCCTATTAGTTTAGCATGGTTTCAATCTTTTCGCATCAAATCCATCAATCGATTATTTTCTAGAGACCAAAATTTTCCCAAAGTTTTCCTAAATTTTTCCGAATATTTTTCCAAGCATCAAATTCCTTTTTCAACATTTGGTCTAAAGTTATTCACTATTATTTTTGTCAACAATTGCATCTTGTAGCTTTCAGGTTTGCCCTTGCAACTTGAGCCATAGCTTTTTTCAATATATACATATATATATATATATAATATATATATATATATATATATATATATATATGTGTGTGTGTGTGTGTGTGTGTGTGTGTGTGTGTGTTTGTGTGTGTGTGTGTGTGTGTATATGTGTATATATATATATATATATATGAAATTTAATCTCTTAAATTTGATCTCAGACTTCCTTTTATGATTTCACAATTTCAATATAAAAGTGTAGTTCAGTCCCTCCATTTGAAAAAAGAGTTGTAACTATAATCCTTCTATTATCTTTTATTGGGTGGTACCATTAACTTAGCATCCAAATAAACATCATTCATAATATTATGACTACTTGTTTCACGTGCATGATATATTGACTACTTAAGTTATTTTTCCTTTAAAGCACATAACCACTTAGGGCCATAATCAACCAAGCATCTAGTATGTTATTATTTTTTTTATTAGGTTTACTTTCGATAGATAGAAAAGGTTCAAATCTTGCTGATATAAAAGATTCAAATTCCAGACTTAATCCACCATGTGGTTCTATATTGCAAGAATAATAATTACCATAAATTCCCTTGGTTGGATTAGATAATTATTCACAATAGACAACCTCAAATTATAAATTTACCACAATAAGGAAAAAAAATTCATGTAAGGAATCCACTACATTAAGTCTACAATATCCCAATGGGCATGTGATCACTCTGACTACCAAATGGTAGCTATTTATTAAAAGGAGGTGAATAGACTTTATTCTATCCTTATTTCTCCCACCAGAGTGGTGTGGGATAATGGTTTTAACTTTTAGCCAAGAGTATGGTGACTTGATAATTCATCTACCAATCATCACCAGCACATGGTAGAAATATAATTATTAGCAGGGTCAATAACAATTATGCAGATGCTATGCTAGCTATCAATCATCACATGTATCCCCAACCACCACCAAGCCATTTAGATGGGGGCAACATTCTCCCTTGGGATACCTATTTAGGCTCTAGTGCATCACTTGTGGGATGATGTTTAGGAGTCCTTTTTTTGGAAGCTCTCATCTACTCAACCTGAATGTAGTTGGTTGCATAGGGTAGTTTTTAGAAGCTGTAAGACTTCAAAAAAACACCTATTATATACTATAATCAATCAAACTATTCTCTCTTATCGTATCAGTAGTACGAATGGAGGTCGAAGATTAGGGTACTTAATCCCAATATATTACAGAGATATTTACAAGTGGGTTTAGTAATTTTGGGGGATCAAGCAGGCATACTGACCCTACCTTTTATAATAGCAAGGACCTTGTATGCTATGACTCAAGATGACAGTGATAGATCAAGACTATCTATAATGGGGCATTAGAGGAGCTATTTAATGTGTAAGTTTATCTGCTATAAGCACCTAGTAAAACTAGATGATCATACACCTAGAATAATGGATTCAACTCAATACCTAGCCTAGTGTGAATGAAATATAAGGATGTTATTTAGATTAATACATCATCCATGAACATGATCCAATAAGAGGTCCAAGAGGTATATTGGAGATGGTAACTACTCCTAGCAATCATCATAGGCTATGAGTGTCAATAGATCAACAAAGGTGTTACAAGGTACACAGATCTCAAAGTAACCTGTTAGAGAGGTCTTTCTTTATCAGTGACTGGCATAGTAGAGGTCAAACTGAATGATAAAAGGTAGCTTACCTCCATTTTATATATTTAAATATCCACCATAATTACTATAAAATGGAGCTAAATCACGATATTAAATACTACAAATTAATCCATCAATGGCCTAGGTCATAAATAAAAGGTTTGATTGCTTCCAATTTAAAACTATAACCAACTACAAATGTCCATTGCTATGAGGGGTCTTAAAAGAAAAAAAAAGAGATATCCCACATGTATCCCATTATGGGAATTAGGTGGAACAATAATTCCCACACACTAAGTAGGTGGTAACCACCTACCGGTGGTCATGGTAGAACTACCAACGATGGTGAAATTTTGAACATCTTAGAAGATCACCCTGGGTTTGACATATATTAGGTCTTGGCATAGCCACTAGATCATCACATTATCCCTTTTTGATAGCTACTGGACCAGAGCTTAAGACATTGGTCACACTCATTCCCAAGCTTAAAATATAGGTACTGTCTCAATAAAGGTAGATTGAAATACAGGTGCCTACTAATGCATGTAAATAAATGGTTGTAGTACTATGATAACAAACATACGCCCAAATAAAATATTACACATAATTGCATAACCATATTAGAATATTACACATGTTTTTTTGAAGAAAAAAATTAATGGTATGAAGCAACCTAATAAACTCGATTTCTT
>JAQPPZ010012763.1:0-61257 GCA_028583015.1 Wollemia nobilis | reverse complement strand
TAACGTCAAACCCAAGTCTTTAAAAAATAATTTTATCCACAAGCCTAAAACCATAAAGGAAGAATTAATTAAGGATATTGAGTTCTTCCATCCAATTAAAACACCCCCTAAATTTTTGGTAGCATCTAAAGCCAAGAACTTGCAGTACCTAAGAAAGTTACTTGACCCTTCAATGACTTTTATAATTGCCCCCATGGTTTCTTGTAGAACGATAACATTCAGATTATGAATTTCTATGATCCTACCTAAGGTAAGTCTTTTAGAGGGACTGCCAAGACCTTAGATGTTAAGGGATAACAATATCATTTAAACATCTTAGAGAGGTTTTGTCTCCATCTAAGGACCCCTTTGATAGATTTTTGTTTACCTTGTTGAATTTCCCTCAAATCCTTCTCCTGTGCATGAAACACAAATGATTTTCTACTTGCTGAAGTAGTGGAAGATTCCTTTATATGGTCCCAAACCTAACCCTAAGATTCCAACAACTGCACAAGTTCTCAGTTTGGATTCCCTTTTCTTAGAACGTGACAAATATCTACAAGAGAAATCTCTCTCTAAACCATACCCTGAAATAGATACCTCCCTAGAAGATTCACCTGATAAGTCACAAAGACTTTTCCTAATAGTAGAAATATTTGGATCACAATTCCTATTCAATGTGTTTGAGGTTGTCGACCCATTGTCCAAAGTCTCAAAAAATTCCTTATCCTTAGGACTTCTCTTCGAACATTCATAAGGAAGTGTACAAAGTTATTTATTACCTAAGTCCATATTATTCTCATGTATTGGACAATAATTGTCATAAGGCTTAGATGTCTAACCAACAAATTTAATAGTATTGGGTTCCAATCCTTTCATAGTTTTATTTTGTCTCCTTCTCTAACAACTTGTGAACAACGAAATGGAGATAAATCTAGGCCCAAAATTTCTTCCTCCTTCTCCAGAGTTTTGGTTTTAGTTTTAATAACATTATTTTTGCTTGTTTGTGCCAAATCAGGGAGCACTATTGAGCTTTGAAAAATAGGTATCTCTTGATTATTGTTAGTTGACTTGAAATCCCCACTAGTCATTTATTTTCTCCTCCATAATTTTTGTATGAAAACTTGAGAACATTCCTTAGAAATATGTCCATAAACATGACAACAAACACATCTAAAAGAAATCTTCAAATAATACAAGATTTGATTATGAACCATATTCCCCACAACCATCTTTGTACATTTCGATAAGTCTTCACTGATATCCATCTCAACCAAAACCCAAGCTATAGGCCAAAAAATACTAGATTTGAAAGAAATATCTATATCCAAGGTTTTACCTAATGAATCTCCAAACGCTTTCAAAGCTCTTTCTGACCATAACTCCATTTGAAAACCTAGAAGTTTTACCCAGATCAGGATTCTCCTAACAACTTCAATCCTAGGATCAAAGCAAGTCATCCAAGCCTTCAAAGCCAAAAAAGAAGACCCCTAATGCCAATTATTTTCCAAAAAAAAATGTTCATCTTCCTCAGATCGAAAAAGGAAATCTATCCATCCTCGAAAAAGTAAGTAAAAAATTGGCCCATATCCTAATAGTGGGACCCATACCTTCTGAAACCACTCATTTAGTGTATTATCAACTATTTGACATCCATGAAACTTTCCAATAATGGCTTTCCCCGAAAACTCCAAAACTTGTTCCATCCTCAAGTCTTCCCCAAGTACCATTTTGATCTTTGACCTTCTATTTTTAACCACTTTATGTGCCTTACGCACTTTAGTAATTGGAGTTGTAGACTATGTTGATTGTAAGTTTGGACCCACTCCACTTAGGGCCTCTAAATAAAGACTTTTACCAATAAAACCAACACCAAACACAGGAAATTTTTTTAGACAAAGTGAGTTTGGATTGTTTGGATCTTGCTCAAGTTTTCCTTCCTTGCAATTAAATGCTTGCTCATTCATTAGACCCATCACTTGAGTAGTGTTCTGAGACACCTGAGAGTGAGCAATAAATAGGACAAATAACTTGATCTGAACCTTTTGATATAGACTCTCCTCTGTCCACTAAAGTCTAATAACCTACAGTATTATTTTGGTCACTCAAAAAACCCAAGAAACCTAGTTCTCAACTTCTAAATCTTGTCCAAAAATGGGATCCTTGGCCCTTGGAGTTGAAAAGATGTGTTATCCCTCAAAGGGGTCCTCTAAGAAGTCCAAACGTTCCTCTTCATTCTTTATCAAAAATAAGAAACCAATTTCCCAAATTATACTACCATTTTAAAAATACCAAATAATTTTATTTTTTACTTCATTGCCCTAGCACTGTTGTACTAGCCTTCGTTGCCCTAGCATTGCTATGGTATTGTTAAAATATTTTTACTTCATTTCCCTAGCATTGTTGCACTTGCCTTTGTTTCCCTAGCAATATTGTGATATTGTTAAAATATTTTTACTTCGCTGCCCTAGCACTACTACACTTGCCTTCGCTACCCTAGCACTGCTGCGACACTATTAAATTTTTTTACTTCACTGCCCTAACATTGTTGCACTCATCTTCGTTGCCTTAGCACTATTGCAATACTGTTAAAATATTTTTACTTCACTACCCAATCACTGCTGCACTCACCTTTGTTTCCCTAACACTGTTTCAATACTATTAAAATATTTTTACTTCATTGCCCTAGCACTGTTGCACTTGCCTTCGCTTCCCTAGCACTATTGTGGCACTATAAAAATATTTTTACTTCGTTGTCCTAGCACTTTTGCACTCGCCTTTGCTTCCCTAGCACTATTGTGGAACTATTAAAATATTTTTACTTCGATTCCCTAACACTGCTATGCTCGCCTTCACTACCCTTGATGGGGAATATTTGCATATCAAATAATACCATTCCGTGTATTTTTCTCTTTAAGTGAAGTGATATTTTGTTTCCACTAAAACATATACATATAACATGCACTAGAAGCTACTCAACATCACCCAAAGAACTAAAAGGCATTTAAAACAAGTCTACTTGTAAATTATGTCAGCTCAAAATAATTCTTTTCCAGGTAATCCAATGCATGCTCACATTCCAAACTCCTTTCTTTTCTCTTCTCTCTTCCCCCCGACTCTCCTCCCACTTTTGATTTTCCACTGAAGGGTTGATTTGACTATATATTCACCTTAATTTTTAATATCAAGTGCACCTTATTTAGTAATTTTTTTCTTATTAACTAAAATGATATTTTTGTTTGTTTAATTAAAAACATTTCTCTAAAACAAAATATTTTTCCATCTTGATGTACATTAACTTTTTTAAATATTTTTTATAAAACAAAATAGAAAAAAAATAAGCTTAATTTAACAGAGCATCTAAATCGAAAAAAAACCAAACAACCTGGAGCTCTATAAGATAAAACTAGGGCATGAGTTAGGTAGATGAAGTGCTTTCTAGTTGCTACAGAATTGAAGATAATATTGTTTCCTAGGAAGGCCCAATGGGGACACTTTTAGATCCTCTTTTAGAGAGATAGAGTTCTTTTGCAGATTTGTTAAAGGAAAAATCTCTAGTAGAAACTAAAGAAGAACAAAAAAATGGAAAATGATAAACATCTCAAAGAGTTAATGGATGCTTGCCATAGTCAAAATCAAGGCCAAATATTGTCATTCAGTAAAGTATGGTAGAATAAATAGTCTTATATAGAGCCAATCATGATCTTATCTATGAATTTATGGGTATTCGCCTTACCCTAATTTTTTTGCATTCTTGGGTTTGGCAAAAGTGGGAGCCTCTTGGTGAGTATTATTTGTGGTTTATTAGTAATGGATATTTTATTGTTAGTTTTTCCTCACTTGTCGATAGAAATAGGGTTTTCAAATAAAAAAAGAGAAATCATGGTTCAACAAGATCATTTGCTCAACCTTGGAGAGTGGGATTTGATCCCTAAATTGAATCCATTGTTGTCTCATTTTGGATCCATTTGTATGCACTTTCAATGGAGTTCTGGAGTGAGCAGGTATTAGAAATCATCGGTAATTCCATTGGAAGATATTTGAGTGTTTCTAGAGACAAAATGGAAGGAAACATAACCATTTATGCTAGATTATGTGTGGAAATTGATCTTAGCCATTCTTTGCCAATAGAGGTTGAAATCAAACTTGTAGGCCTATCTTGGATTCAACAAATGGATTATGAGGTGTCTTTCAGGTGTAGATTTTACCACAAATATGGCCATTTGGCTTGGTCTTGCCCAAAAAATATGGATACAAAAATGGAGGCTTATCTAGGAATGTCAAATCTTCCTAAGGAGGGTAGTTCAACCATCAATAAAGAAACAACCAATATTTCTCAAGAGGAAGAAACATAGGGAGATGGTTTTGAACGAACCAAAAGAAGAAGGCAAAAGAAAAAATGGGAAAGAGCAAACCCAACTCAAGCCCTCAAATATGTATGAGAACTTCAAGATACTAGTGAACCAGGAAGAAGAACAATTCATGGAAGGAGTGGATGAGAATAATGAAAACAATAACAACCATGTTCAATCCCCTCTTTCACTTTCTCCTATACTAGAGCAAGTAATAGAGTGCAGTGAGTTACCATAATCAAAGATTACAAGGGTATTGATAGTGCATAACCAAGAGCAATTGATAATTAAGGATGTCATCATGGGCATAGCAAAAAAGAACAAATAAAATCCAACTCTAGGGATAACTCAGGTGGAAAAGAGATCAAAGAATATCAACTCTCAAGGAGTGGGTAGAAAATCAAATAAGGAATTGATAGCAGTTCAAGGAGATAAACTGATCATTAGGGGATTGGTGAGGCCAATATACTCTTATTGGCCTCAAGGTAACCAATGATTATACAATCATGAAATGTTAGGGATATAAATAATAGAATCTATCAATCTATTGTTTGAAGACTCTTAGAAAAAGTAAAACAATTTTTTTGCTTATCTAAGAGACAAAAATATCATTGGATATTATGTGTAAAATAGTAAATAGAATTTGGAGGGGTACTTATCATATGGAAGTGGCTACCCAAGGGGCCTCAAGGAATAGTTACCTTTTGGAACTCTCTTGAATGGATGATAATAGAATATATAGCTTGGAGGGGTGTCCTCACATCATATTTTAGAAACAATATGATAACTAAGTAGGTTTTAATCACAAATTTTTATGGGGCTCAAAACCTAGATGGTCAAATTCATCAATGGAAAGTGGTACATAATATGAGATTCTCAAGGGAGGAGTTAGACTAGATTGTTGCTAAGGATTTTAATGCTAAATTATCATCTAGAGATCAGGAAGGAAGAACCCCAATTTTAAATCCAGGGGATTGACTTATGATTGCCCAAGTCTATGCATTGCACATGGTGGATATTAAATATCCTGGAACTAACTATACTTAGACTAATAAGAGGAGGGATCTACATAGAAGGAAGGTGAAGTTAGACCATTTTTTGATTTCAGAGGAGGTGTTTGTGAAATGGAATCTAAAATTTCAAAATTTTGAGGGTCCAATTTTAGATCACTTTCTCATTTTGTTGGAATGGGGATCAAGATAGGGCAACATCACAAATCATTTAGATTTAAAAACTTTTGTTTACAAAAAGATGAACTTCGAAAGAAAATTCATTGGTGGTGGTAAAATGGATGCTTGACATATGGGGCACCAATGTTTAGATTCTATAAGCAATTTCATTATGTCAAGGATCAACTAAAATAATGGAGGTGAGCTAACAATACGGACTTCCAAGTCCAAAGAGCTCCATTGGTGGCTAGATGGGATGAGGTTCAAAAACACTTCAGGGAAGGAATAATTACAAAGCAACTCAAATAAGAGAATGATGCATTGCATAAAGTGGTTGAGGATATTGACAACCAAGAGGAGATCTACTAGAAACAGAGAGCAAGAACCACTTGGTTATTAGAAGGTGATAAAAATACCAAAATTTTCCATTGGGTTGCTTGTGCTAGGAGACAGATGAACAAGATGGAAGCTCTTTAGGATGAGAATGAACACTCCTTTGATACAATCCCAAGTATGCATTTCCATTCAATGAATTATTTTGCTAAATTTTTTAAGTATGGTACAAGATGAAGAGGCTAAAAAAGTTCTTGTCATAGCCTATATTATCTCTAAAGAAGAAAATTAGGCTCTACTTAAACCCATTGATAGAGAGGAACTAAAGAAAATAGTCTTTGGAATGAGTATCAGAAAAACACCAAGTCCAAATGGCTTTCTAAATGAGTTTTTTCATACCTTTTGGGACAACTTAGAGGAGGATGTAATGGTTGTTATAGAGGAGTCCAGAGGTAGTAAAATAATTCTTAAAGCATTAAATCATACATTTATTGCTTTAATTTTGAAAGGGGAGGAGGGGTGCATATTTCATATTATAGACCTATTGCCTTATGCAATATAATATATAAAATAATCACAAAGGTAATGGTTGAGTGACTAAAATTGATAGGATGAGTTGGGTTGGGTTGATCTAGCCAAAATTTCCCTAGATGGATCAAGATGGAGTGGGAGGGTTGGTATAGACTGAAATTTCCTATACAAGCCAAAATGAGATGGGAGGCTAGAATAGGCCAAAAGGAGTCAAGAAGTCCAAAATAGATCAAAATATATCAAAATGAGTTAGGTAGGCTATGACACATTGAAACATACAAGAATGGGTCAAGTGGACCATAATTTTGGAAATATGAGCAGGATTTGTTGTCATTGATGTCAAGAGTCAGTTTCAGTGAGCAGGACAAAAGGAAGGATGTCAAGAGTCAGTTGTGCAAGAAAAATATTGCTTCTAGACCTAAGGAAAATAATATTATAATATCCCTAATTATAATATTCAAGGTGGTCAGATGAGGTCTAAAGAGCAACAAGAAGGCCCAAGAAAAATAATATTATAATATTTTATTGTAATATTAAAGGTCTAAGGTTGAGACCTAAAGATTAAATTAATTATAATAATTTCATTATAAATTAATTTATAATTTAATTTGATTAACTCTAAGAGTTATTAAATTAATTATAATTTAATTATAAGTTAGTTTATAATTTAATTTAATAAACCCTAAAGGTTAGGGTTAGAAGGGGCATAAAATATTAAATAATTCGAATTAAAATCGAATTAAAATGGTCATCGACATTTTGAACATATGACATAATGCATATAAGAAGGGGCAAGTTTCATTCATTTTATTATCCATGCGATCGATTAAAATCAAAAGTAATTCATACGCAAAGAGGAGAGAAGTATTTGCATGTGTTTTGATAGGCTTAAGGAAATAGAGCAATGGATAATAGTGGGGAGCCCACTTCATGTTGTAAAGTGCTTGGTAGTGTGGTTGGCAATCGACGACTACGCTAGGACGTTGCAGGTGCAAGGTCAAGGGTTCGAGCTTCGTGGTCTTCGTTTTGTGAACAAAGATGTTTTTATTGATTGTGTCGTCGGAGAAGGTTCAAAGGGAAGGTGGTGCCTTTCCCTTTGTGTGGAGGCACGTAGCCCACTTGGTGGGTGCATGCTCTGCAAAGGTGCCTGGATAGAGGGGTTTGCGTGTTCAAAATCCATCGAGGCCCTTTTTGATGTTGGACAAGGTATGCACTCATATTTGCTAAGGTTTGATTGTTGCACCCGAAATTTTATTAAAGTTAGGTTAGTTGGAAATTGCATGTTTAAAAGGGATTAAAGAGTTATATAAGGGAGATAAAATGGTATGCAAAGTTTTATTTTTGTGTTTGATTTTTGAGGTGTTAAAGTTAATAAAAGGAGAAATAAGGTGTGCCAAGGGTGTTAGATATTTTGTTGAAATAAAGTTATATTATAAATATTGTGTTTGTAAGGAGAGATAAGGTATAATTGATTTTTGATATTTTGACTTGGTGAAATATTTTTGAAAATAAATATTAAGGACAAATTTTTGTTATCTAACCCTTGAGATTGGCAAAGAGAGTAATTGTGATTGAGACAGGTTTTGAGGTCAAAAATTCATCAAAAAAAGGTATGGGCATATCTTCCTTGTGAGTGAAATATTTTTGGATGTTGTGAATGCTAAGTTGGAGTGAAAAGGATTGTTTGATAAGCATTGTTGAGTTTGGTTTTCTAGAATGAAAGTTGATACTAGAAACCTTGTTTGATAAGCATTGTTGAAAATATTGAAGTAAGATTTCATATGCTTGAACTAGGGTTTGTGAAAGATCATGAGTATCATTGTTATGTGAAGTTGAGAACTATCTTGAACTAGGGTTTGTGAAAGATCATGAGTATCATTGTTATGTGAAATTGAGAACTATCTTGAACTAGGATTTGTGCAAGATCATGAGTATCATTGTTATGTGAGATTGTTTGATAAGCATTGTTGGAAATAATTGAGTGAGTGTTCATATGCTTAGACTAGGTTTTGAAGCAAGGAGTGTTTCTTTAAGTGATTGATTGAGTAGAGTTGATTGAGCCTAGTCAAGTGGAAGTGTTGAAGTGATAGTTCAAGTTCTGTGAAACAAATTGTTCTATATTCTAATTTGATTTGATAAAGAGATTGAAAGTGATTGAGCATTATTGTGAGTGTGAAGCATATTGAGTCTCTAACAATTCTCTATATATTTTTGTGAGATTAAACAAGATTTTGTGTGAAGCTTGTCTAAGTGATTGAAGAGGATTTTGTGTTATATTGAGTTGAGTAAGCTTTTGTGGAAGCTTACAATACATATTTGAGGTAAGTCTTGGTGAAGACTTGTTGAGCAGATTGGATAAGTTCTAGTGAGGACTTGTTGAGCAGATTTGAGGTAAGTATTGGTGAAGACTTGTTGAGCAGATTGGATAAGTTCTAGTGAGGACTTGTTGAGCATATTTGAGGTAAGTCTTGGTGAAGACTTGTTGAGCAGATTGGACAAGTTCTAGAGAGGACTTGTGGATAGATTGGTGTAAGATTTTGTGGAAGCTTACAATGCAGATTTGAGACAAGTCTTTGAGAAGACTTGAGAACAGAGTTGATTGATTTATTTGTTCAAACCTTGGGTTAAGATTTGGGGTAGATCTAGCAGAGTTGATTTGTGATTGAGTCAAGCTTTATGTTAAGGCTTGAGGATAGATTTGAGGATAGAGTTTGGTACAAATTTGAGGATAGGTTTGTGCCAGACTAGAGACAAATATTGAGCAGATTTATGCTAGACCTAAGGACTATGTTTAGTGTATATTTGAGGATAGAGATTGAGCAAATTTATGCTAGATAAAAGGATTATGTTTAGTGCAGATCACATAAAGAGATTGAGAAGATTTGTGCTAGTTTAAAGGATTGTATTTAGTACATATTTGAGACAGAGTAGAGAGCAATATTTGGTTATATAGGACAACCATCTCTAGTGGATAGAGCTCCATTATCTAGGGCAGTGAAGATAGGTCTTCTAAGTGAGGGTAGGAGTCTTCAATGGATAGAGATTCATAAGCCAATGCAGTGGAGGTAGTCATTCTTCTAGAATATCACCAACCAGAGTAGAGGAGAAGGAGTTATCCTATAGATAGAGATCCATGAACTTGATTAGGGGATTGGTGTCTCCTTTGGATAGAGGTCCATAAACATTGTAATAGGGAAAGGATTCCCAAGAGATTTGTTGAGAAAATTTTAGTGAAATATTTTCTCCGTGGAGTAGCCCACATTGGGTGAACCACATTAAATTGGTGTCTCTATTGTGTGTGGTGATTTGTACATTGCTTTGATTACTTCTATTGATATTTCCATTGATATATTGCATAATATTGATTGGGAAAAAAAATTAAAAAGTGGTCTTATACTGTTCACCTCCCATCTTAGTATAAGCTTGTGTTCTTCACATAATAGGTCCAAATGGACCAAGATAGATTGAGCAGGTTAGGATAAGCTATAATGGACCAAAATTGGTAGGATGGGTCAAAAAAAGCCACAATGGGAGGGATAGGTCAAAATGGGCCAGAACATACTAGAACAAGTTGGGAAGGTAAAAATGGGTCAGGAAGGTCAAAACAAGATGGGAAGGTTGAAAAGGGCCAAAACAAACCAAAACTTGTGGATAGTCTAGGAAATTTTGAAATGGGTCAGAAAGGGCCATAATAAGTAAAATGGATGGGAACATACCAAAACATATCGAGAAGGCCAAAACATGATAGGACATGCCAAAGCAGGCAAGAAGGGGCCAAAATAGATCCAAATAGGCTAGAACATGTAGTGATGGGTTAGAATGGGATAAAATGGGTCGAGCAAGCCAAAACCAATCCTACGGGTTGATGTGGCATGGTAGGGCCCTAGTGTGGCATGGTGTACTTTAGCTCCATGTAAAGACTAAACTATGTTGCCTAGGCCCACATGTTGTCTCCTCAAGTGACGTTATGTGATCCAATCCCCATAAGGGATAATATTATGGCACTCTTCGATGGGATGGCATAATGGATTCCATTCCCTACATGGTCTAGTCTCATACGATGAGCCAAGATGACCAAGCGGGTCATGGTGAACTAGAATGGACCAAATGAGCCAAGAAGATCGAAATGGATTGAGTAGACCATTATAGGATGGGAAGATTAGAATGAGTAGTAACAACCTAAAATGGGCTAGGAAGGTCAAAATCAATGAGATGGGTTGGGATAGGCTGGTATAGCCAAAAATAGTCTCAGATGGGTAAAAATGGGCTAGGAGGGTTGGAGTAGGCTAAAATTGGTTAGACAAGTTGAAATGAGATGGGAGGCAAAAACAAACCAATAGGGCTCAAGAAGGTCAAAATGGGTCGAATGATATTGAAAGAAGTTGGGTAGGCTATTATAGGCCAAAAAATACAAGAACGGGTCGAGTGGGCTAGAACATGTCAAATAGACCAAAAGGGGTCAAGCAAGCTACGACAAGTTGGAACAAGCCAAAACTAGTAGGATGGATTAGAAGGGGCCACAATAGGAGATGAGGACATTATTTAGGCTTAGTATTATTTTTTTGTTTTTATGCTTAGTTTATTTTTATTATTTTCTAAAAGCTAAATTACTAAGTCTAAGTTAGATTTTATTCAAATAAGAAATGTCAAATTGAGAGTTAAAGGATACACAACAAATCAAATTTTTTTTAAAGAATAAGTTAGATTTTATTCAAATAAGAAATGTCAAAAGTTAGGAGTGTTGATAAAGGGAAATGACGACATAGTCATCGATTTGTAATTGTTAGCTTAGTCATTTATTTGGAATTGTTAGCTTAGTCATAGTTTATGGTTAGAAATTTGTTAGCATCTTCTATTTTAGGAGGACTATGGTTGTAAAAATGCTTATTTAAGAATCTTGTTCAATGCAAAATGTAAACTTCTTTTTGTTCCAATTTTTAGTATGATTTTCTACATCATATTCGGTAATCTAGATATTAGTCATGGGTCGGATTAGGTATACTTGGTTTAGATCTTGATATTTTGTATTGATTTGTTTCATGCAAGTCCTAGAATATCTCTTTGTTGCTAAGTTTAGTTTTAAGAAAAATCATTTTAAAATTCTAAATTTTTGCTGATATGTGGTCTCAAAACTAGAATTAGGAGCTTGAAGCAATAGTTTAGTTCAATATTATTTTCATCTCTAAATTTCTTCTTTGAGTTTGTATACTCATTGCTCTTAGTTTGGTAAAAATCAACCTATTATTAAAAAATATTAGTTTCCATAATTTAGTTTATAAAGTTTATAAAAGTCATTTTTTCTTTATATAAACTTTATATACTATTTTAAAATATTATTTTCATATTTTATAATTTTTATTATAAATATATATATATATATATATATATATATATATATATATATATATATATTCATTTCCCTATTTTGAGTGCTCCTAATTAACCTGATGTTGGTCACCTAATTCTCTAGCATCGACTCAACATTGGTCACCTAGTTCTCAAACATCAACCTGATGTTGGTCCACTTTCTAGCATCGATTCAACATTGTTCTTTTTGGCCATTGATATCAATCAACATAGCATCCTATTCGATAAGGTGAAAGTTTTGTATCTACCTTTCTACCTCCCGACCACCACCACCACCTCGATAGTGCTCAAAAATTCGTAGGGCTCCCCTCTTTTCATTGACATAGCTTTGGTGTTACCACCCTACTTCGGATCTTCTCCCTCTTCTAATGACACCATAGACTTCTAATGGCACCATAGACAACTCACCCATGTTATAGCTCCTCCTTGTGTCAAGAAGAAACCAACTTCATCATTGACGGTCACCTCCCGATGAGTCCTACACTTCACTCTAGACCTCAATGTTACTCCATTCTAGACCCTCTCAGTTTATTTTTTGTCCATCGATACATAGAGAAGTGACCACCAAGTGGCCTATCGACCAACCTCCACTAGACTCCCATTAGGGAGTTTAAACCAATTTTAGTCTTTTATCCGACATTCATGGGAATAAAGGTTTTTATACCTTTTAAAAGGTATAGGCTGAAGCTACAAAGGTAGCCAAATTTTTCTTGATATGATTGTTGAAGTATATTAAATTATTTGGTATATGCTAATATACCCCCATGGTACCTTCATGGTATATTTGTAAATAGTATATTAGGGTTGAGTCATAGTTTAGGTGTGAGTTATATTTCCCCTTTTATGTAAGTGTGAATGTGTAGGAAATGCACAAGTGTCATGTGAGTTAGAGTGCAAGTGTAAGTTGAGTCTATGTGCACAAGTGTCTTATATGTATGAGAACAAATATGTAATGTAAATATGTGCACAAGTGTCTTAGATTAGAGTGTGCAAGTTATAGAAGTGTAAGATTCATGTATAGGTGTGCATATGTTATAGTTTCAAGTGTTCATCAAGTATGCAAGTGGCAAGTAGTCAAGCCAAGAGTCATGAGACTTGGCATATGGATAGCTATAGTCAAGTATCCAAAGAGTCACACTACTATGGCTATATTATGGAGATAATGCTCCATAACATAATGTAGAATAGCAATAGGGAGAAGAAGTAGTATTGTCTTTGTAGGAGAAAGTGAAACAATAAAGCTTGTATACATTTTGAGCAATTAATATTGTAAGTTATATTTCATGCATAGTACATGAATGATCAAGGCTATTTAAAAATATATTTTTGCATATTATTGAATTTTATTTGATTTATTATAAGCCTTGTATACATATTAATTTTCTCATATTATTCTACTCATTTCATTATCTTGACCTTATTATATTGTGGCTATATTATATTTAGATCATGTGAGATATAACCTATGATATTTTGTGGTAGTATTAAGGCTTAAAAATCCATCGATGATTGGCTAGTCTCGACTCTCCTTCGGTCAACCATTTCTAATGTACCAATTGGTGTCTAGTTGACCAACTATTATTGACAACACTTGGATCAATTTACACCTGATAATTTGAAATTGGCTACATTTTGAGGATGGGAGAAAAATAATAATTTTATTATTATTGTTGTTATTTTTTTATAGGATAAAAAAGGTTTATCTCACATGCATTGGGAGAAGAAAATTTAAAGGGTTTAAAAAGTTTCTTATGTAAAGGAGTAGTAACGTCTAAAGTGCCAATGTCAAAACCAAAGAGAAGTAAGGTCTGTAGTGAATAGAGAAAGCGTCAATCAAGGAGGAGTAGCGTAAAACCTAAGTAAGATAAATTATAATGTATGAAATATTTGGTTTCTCATCCATGTTTACACTTGGAAGAAGCCAATCAATTATTGAGAGTTTGAAAATAGGACCTTCTGAGCAATAATGTGAAGATCATACGAGCGGAGTAGTCAGAACAGAGATGTGCATAGTAGCAACAAAAGGTTGTTAATATTATTTTAGGGTTTATAAATTTAAGTTTAGAGTTTATTTAAAGTCAAAGATAGGAGAAATAAGGTTTAATTAAGTTTTTTAAGTATTTAAGTTTGGAGTGATAAGTTTAATGAATTAAAGTTTTTAAAGTGAAATGTTGTTTGTTTTATAAGCTTGGAGTAATAAGGAACTTATTGGTTTTTAAAAGTTTTTTAAATAATTTGGAGTGATAAGGACTTCAACTAGTTTATTTTATTTTTTAATTTTTTTGAGTTTGAAGAATATTTAATTTGGTTTTATTTTTGAGAAATTGAAAATTGAAAAATTCTTGAATTTTTGCAAATTTAAATATTTGGGAGGTAAAAGGTTTTCAACATCAAAAAATTAGGAAAAATTAAAAAAATCCAAAATTCATTTTTAGTTTCTAAACTAGGGAGACATAAGGTTTACTACTCCATAGGAATTAAATTAGTAAACTTGAATTATTTAAACTTAGGAGTTATAAGGTTATCAACTTCAAAGGAATCAAATTGAATCTAGAAGATATAAGTTTCTTCAACTTGAAGATAAAAATGGATAAATGAGAGGAAATTTTGATAGAGGAAATTTTCAAAATGCAAAACCATACTTTATGAAAGGAAAAGTTCAAAAATCCATATCAAAAATAGCCTTTTGAATTCAATGAGCAAGATCATAGAAGAATTTTACAAAACTCTTATCAAAGTTGTAAGATAACATCATGTGAGTCTAATCAACAAGTTCAAACAGAAAATAATATTTGGTATATAGACTTAGGAGCTAGTCATCATATGACTGGTAACTTACATTGGTTTGAGTCTTTAGAAGTCAAGGATAATTTTTGTCTAAATATTGTAGATGATAAGAGATATCTAGTTCATGGAACTGGTAGAGTAATACCTAGTATACCTTTTTTTGATTTTGTACTAGAGGATATTATGTATGTTCTAAGATTATCAACCAATATCATTTTAGTTACTCAATTGGTTAATGAAATATAATTGAATTCAAATGTATAAATGAGCATAATAAATGCATCATCAAGAATCAAAATATAATAGAAGCTATAAGATCAATCAAAAATAGAATATATGCTTTAGATTCAATTGGTTTATCTCAAGAACTTATTAAATCTTTGTCTCAAGATGAAAATGATGATAAATTACTTGAGTGTTCAGAAATATAGGATACAAGAATTTGGTTACAACATAATCCAAATATTTCCTACAAACGTAAACATTGGGTGAATCTAAGATTCATAATGATGAAGCAGATTCAAGAGAAGCAAAGGTTCACAAACAATGCAAGCTTACTTAAATATTGAAGACAAATACAAAGACCATGATTGAAAAATAAAGTCTTCAATAACTAAATAATATAATATAGGGGGTGTTGGAGTATATTAAATTATTTGGTACATGCTAATGTACCCCCATGGTACCTTTATGGTACATTTATAAATAGTAGATTAGGGTTGAGTCATAGTTTAGAGTGTGAGTTATATTTTCCCTTTATGTAAGTGTTAATGTGCAGGAAATGCACAAGTGATATGTAAAGTTGTAATGTGCAGGAAATGCACAAGTGTCATGTGAGTTAGAGTGTAAGTGTAAGTTGAGTCTATGTGTACAAGTGTCTTATATGTATGAGAACAAATATGTAATGTAAATATATGCACAAGCATCTTATATTAGAGTGTGCAAGTTATAGAAGTGTAATATTCATATATAGGTGTGCATATGTTATAGTGTCAAGTGTTCTTCAAGCATGCAAGTGGCAAGTAGTCAAGCCAAGATTCATGAGACTTGGCATATGGATAGCTATAGTCAAGTATCCAAAGAGTCACACTACTATGGCTATATTATGGAGATAATACTCCATAATAAGAATAGCAATAAGGAGAACAAGTATTACAATCTTTGTAAGAGAAAGTGAAGCAATAAAGCTTGTATACATTTTGAGCAATTAATATTGTAAGTTATATTTCATGCATAGTACATGAATGATCAAGGCTATTTACATTTATATTTTTGCATATTATTGAATGTTATTTGAGTTATTATAAGCCTTGTATACATATTAATTTGCTCATATTATTATACTCATTTCATTATCTTGACCTTATTATATTATGGCTATATTATATTTAGATCTTGTGATATGTAACCTTTGATAATTTGTTTTAGTATTAAGGCTTAAAAATCCATCAATGATTGGCTAGTATTCTCTCTCCTTCGATCAACTATTGTCAATGCACCAATTGGCACCCACTTGACCCACTTTTGTTGACCGTGGTTGGGTCAATTTACACTTGGTAATTTGATATTGGCTACGTTTTGAGGGTAGAAGAAAAATAACAATTTTATTATTATTGTTGTTTTTTTCTTTGTAGGATAAATTTTTTTTATCTCACATGCATGGGGAGAAGAAAATTTAAAGGGTTTAAAAAGTTTCTTGCCTAAAGGAAGACATAGCCAGTTTGTATTGGATAAATATTAGCTAGTGTTAGGCCAATTTTGATTGACATTGCCAAAGCACCAAGTGCCATCTAGTTGGTGCACTTGCTAACTTTGATCAGTTGGGTTTTACCATTTGTTTGTTAACCCTTGTTGTTGAATTTTTAGGCTAAAAGGAAAAAAAAATTATGCCTAACACATTTTTTTATTTTACCACTTTTTAATTTTTGTAAAGTTGGTAAAAATCCCAAAGCTTGGTAGAAGGTAAAATATTCATTGCTTGGGCATAGGCATAAAATTTTGGGAAGAAGACTATTTATTTTTTTGTAATTTGCTTGCACAAAAATCCCAAATTGTAAGCATTATTGTAAATATATTTTTGACCTAGAAAAGGCTAATTTGTTGTAACTCCTTGTAATAGCCTAGTAGGAACAACTAGCTTATACTCAATCATAAATGGATTTTGATTTGATGGAGCAAGTGACCACTTTAGCTACTATAGTCAGTATGTTAGCTAACAAAGTGAATGATATAGCAATTCCAAGTGGTTCTAGTGACATCAAAATCAATGACATTTGTGCAAGCACAAAATGTGAATTCAATATTTATGATGGTTCACATGATATAAAAGTATTGAAAAGTTGGATCTTATACTTAGACACTTGGTTTTCTTACAACTAAATCACTAAAGATGATAGAGTCCCATTTGCTAAATTAAAGCTTTTAGGTGTAGCCAAGGTCTTGATAATTGATCACCAACACAATCAAAATCCCATCACAAATTGGGATGGACTTGTAAAAGATTTGAAGGATATATTTTATCCTTCAAATTATGGTGAAGATCTCATCTAAAAATGGCTTCACTTGAAGCAAGGATACAACATGAGTGTCCAAGACTACATTTTTTAGTTTAATAAGTTGAGAATCTTAACAAGTGTAGAGGATTCAACTATAGGACTCATCACTAAGTTTAAAAGTGGTTTGCAAGAATCACTATTTAGGGAGTTGAAATATACCCCCATCACCACTTTGGATGCATTGTTCAATCAAGCATAATTGGCTGAAGATAAATTTGCTAGCCAATCAAGTGGATCTCGATCTTCAAGCACTTCCAAGGTGCCCAATATAGAAACAACCAATGAAGAAGACTTCTTATTCCTATTATTATTCTTCTTATTATTTATCTTCTTCTTATTCTTTTTATAACAAAATATTTTGTAATCATTGTAAAAGAAGAGGTCATGTGGAAAATAATTTTTTTAGGAAGAGAAATAACCTCATTGTAAAATCTCAAAAGTAGGAACCACAAGATGGTCCCATTGAGATCATAGGAGAAAAAATTAAGTATGATGAATTAAAGGAATCAAAATTTTTATGAAGGTAGTTGTGATAGTTTGTTTGTTATGAAATCCCACCTAACAAACAATTTTTTTTTAGATTTTATTATTGACAACAAGTAACAAATAAACTTAATTACAAAATATATAGTTGATAGGTTGTAGTTACGTATGGAACCACATCCTTGTCCATGTTGGATAATATTACATTATTTGGTACATGCAAATGTACCCCCATGGTACCTTCATGGTACAAATGTAAATATGTAGTAGATTAGGGTTAAGTCTATAGTTTAGATGAGTGATTTATATTTTTCCTTTTATGTAAGTGCCAATGTGTAGAAAATGCACAAGTGTCATGTATGTAAGTGTGCAAATATGTAATGTAAGGATGTGCACAAGTGTCTTGTATTAGGAGTGCATGTAGGAGAGTAAGATTCATGTAGAAGTGTGCAAGTGTCATAGGTTCAAGTATGCATGTAAGAAGAGAGTGAAGAGTCTTGTATACAAGTGGCAAGATGATAAGCCAAAGTTCATGGGAGTTTTCATATGGATAATATTAGTCAAGTACATGAAGATTCATCTTCTATGCATATATTATGGAGGTAAAGCTCCATACAATGTAAGTGAAAATTTTCTGTAGTGATCACCTCATAGCAAGCATTGATAATAAAGCTTGTATACAAATTTTTGAGCAATTCATATTGTAAGTTTTCTTCATGCATGTACATGAATAATTTTGGTCATTTTACATTCATAATAGATATTCTAAGTGAATGTTATTTCGTTATTTTATTGGTACGGATATATATTTAATTGCTCATATATATAATCCTACTCTTGATATATATATTTTACTCCTCATATTATGGAGATAAAACTCCATACAATATAAGGGAAAATGGTCTATAGCGATCACCATATAGCAAGCATTGATAATAAAGCTTGTATATATATTTTTGAGCAATTCATATTGTAAGTTTTCTTCATGCACATACATGAATAATTTTGGCCATTTTATATTCATATTAGATATTCTAAATGAATTTTATTTCATTATTATATTGGTCTGGGTATATATTTGATTGCTCATATATATAATTCTACTCTCGATTATTGATATTTCAAACTTTAATATTGTGTCTTATTTATATTGGGACCTATAATATTTTGAGATAGTAAGACTTAAAAGCCAACAATGGTATCAGAGCCACCACTTAACTTTTTCCATTCTTGATAGAGTTATATTAGAGTCTATCCACTTTGAAAGTAGTGAAGACTTGGATTCTATTTTTGAAGGTATTATTAAGTAGAGATTGATGGGATAAGGATTAGTCACATTGATTTCAATGCTTGGGTCTTTCCACTTGGTTGAAGGAAAACCAATGAAGACTAGGACTTAGCTAAGATTGATTGAGGGCCAACTTAGTAGAAATTTGTACATTGAGAGAAAGCCAACTTGGGAGATAGTTGGATGTACGGAGATATTCATAGCCACCCTGATATAGATTTTGGATTCTCTAGAGAAGAGGATAATCATATTTTGTTATTAGGTGTGACCTAAGATATTGGAGATAGATTCCAAATATTAGAGATAGAGAAGCATCATAGCTTCCAGATATAAAGGATAATTTAAGATTCCTAGAGATAGAGAAGCATCATAACTTTAAGAGATAGAGGAACATCTAAGCTTCCTAGAGATAGAGAAGCATCATAGCTTCTAAAGATAGAGGAGCATCTAAGCTTCCAGAGAAAATAAGAAATACAAAGCTTCTATAGAATAGAGAATAATTAAAGCATAGAGAAGAGAAGAAAGAATCATTATAAGCTTCCTAAGATAAGGAAATATTGAAGAACTAGGCTGACTAAAAATATCAATTCATTCTTGGTTGTGAAGCAGTGTTCTTCAAGAATAATATTCAATGCAACAATGAAGAATATTTAAATAAAAATGCCATTATATAGAGGCCAATATAGAGAGAGGAAAAATTAGCAAAAAAATGATAATATAAGATCATAGTCATATAGCTACTTGATATAGCACAAGCACCAAAAAAGTGCTAGCCTTCAAAGTAGAATGTAGAATTTCAAGTGCTAATAGGGTGCTAGATGAAAAATAATAAGCGCTAGCCTTCATGCTAGATGTAGAATAACAAGAACTCACAAGGCATTAGAGATAGAATAGCAAGTGCTAATAGGGTATGAGAAGTAGAATAAAAAGCACTAATAAGGTGCTAGAGGAAGAATAATGAGCTACTAGAGGGAGAGCTACCAAAGAGCGAGCCACCAAATAATTATCCATCATAGGGAGAGCTACTAGAGATCAAGCCACTAGATAACGATCCATCAATGTGAGCTATTAGAGAGTAAACCACTAGATAATAAGCCATCAGAGAGTAAGCTACCAGAGAGCAAGACACCATAGAGTAAGCTACCAGAGAGCAAGCTACCAAATAACAATCCATCAGAGGATGAGTTACCAAATGATAAGCTACTAGAGAATGAGTTACTAGAGGACAAGCTACTGGAGAATGAGTTACTAGAGGATAAACTATTGTAGAATGAACCATTAGAGGATGAGCTATCGAAGGATGAGCTACAAAGAGATATAGAACAAGGAGAAGTTCAAGTCCATGGTCATCGACATAACCGTGGTTGAAACTTCCAACAACAAGGATCTACTTGCCTCATCAACATGTACTGTAAGTAGTGCACATTATTCAAGAACCAAGTAATATCTGAATAGCAAGAGATAGGAGATAGATAGCGATAAACTATCAAGTAGGAATCAACATAGAGAGTTATTTTCACAACAAGGAAACCAAGTGTTAAGGAATGTTGGAGGAATAAAACATGCTACTTATCACCTAACATGTTGTAGCATTAAGATTGTTATTAAGAATTGTATTAAGAGCAATATTAAAAACAACACTGAGAACAATGATAAATCCATCAATACAATCCCAAGTAACGTCTATACATTATATTTGCTACATAATCTTAGATTTGAGAGGGAAAGAAATGAATTCAAATTGCTCTACGATGGAGTTATAAGGTTTATGCACATTAATATTTTTCAAAAGTTATTTTTTAAATTTATCTTTTTTTATATATGGAGTGAAAAGGGTTATTACATAGATTTAAAATTTTTATAAGGTTGAAAGATATTAGTTTTTGTTACCATATTTAATTGTACCTAGCTGGGATAATAACACCTCGTGTTGAAGTGACACAATGAGTTACAATCGAGAGTGTGGAGTTTGTCTCAATCGAGGACCTTCAAGAGTATTTTTACAAGGTCAAATCCTTGTTAAGATGTGATCTTCAAGGTGCTAGTTGCTCAACAAAGGAAAAGGGTGTGAGAAAGTAAACAAACTCAAAAAAAAAATAAAAGGGGATGATGTGCTAAGAGATCCACTAAGATCTTCCTACAAAAATAGTCATGAATGATATGTGCTAGTGATGAACACTTCCTCTCCTTGATATAGTGAAGTAAAATAAAGATCTACCAGTTATATGCATGCATAAGAATGTGGTTACCATAGGAGAGACAAACTAGTAAATGAATCAATTTAAAAATAGATGCAGACCCCTCACACACACATACACTTAGCAAAATTTGATATTCAGGTAAAATATCACAAACACATACACATACACAACAACAGGTCTGCATGCAAATGCTAAAAAATAGATAGAGTTTCCCATGTATATATAGCACAAGCAAACACTTACAAAAATATGCTAGAAGCGAGGGTTCAAGATTACCCACAAGTCGCTCAAGAACCACAACTATTTTTACAAAGAGAAATGAAAGGAAAGCCTAAAAATGCATACAATTGCAAACTTGCCAATCCTTTACAAAGCTAAGACTACTCCTATTTATAGATTAAAAAGGAAGGGTTTTCCCTCTAGAACTAATACAAAGATTTCTAGGTGCCTTATATTTTAGATACTGAGTCATGTCTTGTCTAACTATTTGTCCCTTTAGGATTCTTCAAATTTGAAGATATGAATGTCAATTGATCCTAAGCCCTTAGATGAGCATCTATCTCCTTTATTGCCATCTACCCATTTTGGGGATTCCCATAACCTAGGTGTAGAAGATTGCTTTAATTTAATTTTTTGGATATTTGAGCTACTGTTGTTGTGGCTCCATGTTGCTATTGTCCTTTCTTGAAGATATGAGATATATTTTGTAGGAAGGACAATCTTACTTGAAGAATATGCACTTTATTGATTTGAATTTTGGGGCACTAGTTTTATAATCTTCAAGAGTATTTCTTCATCTCTCAGGACCATTTATCTTTAAAATATTTGAGACTTTTTACCTTTTGTACCTTTGTTGAGACTTTTGCTCTTGAATTTTATCCACGACTTAGGAACTTCTAATTTTTGGATATTTTCATGACTCAAACTTTTGCTTTCAAAAGGTGTAGTGATTTATCACTACAATTTATTTTTAAAAGGATTTGAAGATTAGAAGGTTTGAAGTTTATTAAGTTTTTAAGTATTTGAGAATTTGAAGAAATTAGAGATTAGAGGAGTTAAAGGAGTTAAGTTTTTAAGTTTTATTTCAATGAGTTTACACAAGTTTTTATGAGGGGTCCCAATCCCATTATACTTATTGGGGTTTAAACCTTGGACCTCTCAAAGAGAGGCCAAATCTGTTACCATTGCAATAAGCTTGCAACTATAGTTTTTAAGTTTTTTGTTTTTTAAGATGTCTGAAATTTAAAATATTTTTGGTTTAAAGTTATTGGAAGTTTTTTTATAAGTAATTTTGAAGATTTGAAATTTTTAGATCTTTGAAATTTGAAATTTGAAATTTTGCAAATTTTTAATTTCAATTATTTCTTGACTTGGGAGTTATAAGGATTACAACTTCAAGGAATTAAAACAAGTTGAATCATGAAGAAAATATGGAGTCCATAATAAGAAAGAAAAGATTAAAAGTTATAAAATTTGGCATTGGTAAATTGATTGAAAAATCTGAAGGAGAGCTAGATATGGCTATACAATTGATCTATAGAGAAGCAATGAATAAAAGTCTTGAGATATTTAAATATTATTTACATTCAAAGCTTGTTGAATCAATTGATAATACAAAGGATAACATTATGATACCTATTGATATAGGTAGTATAATGTATATGCCATTGCTTTCACTTGAACTTCATAAAGATGAAAATAAAAAACAAAAAGAGTTGATTGAAACTCTAGTAAGGAAAGAAGAGATTGATACAAGTGAATCAAGTAAAACCATGTTTCATTCTTCATGCAATACTAATATTCCAAGCACTTCTAATTCAAGAAATTATTATGATGCTCTAAGTGAATGTTTAGAAGTTATAGGATAATATCAAGATTACATGAAAGCTAAATCAAATGAAGCACATGATCCAAAGGTCAAATATGAAGAAGAAGTCATGCACAACAAGGATGTAGATCTACATGAACCGAAGATCAAAGTCAAAGAATAAGCTTGAGAAATTCGTGAATGAGATAATGAAGATACAAAGATTGAAGATCTAAAGAATGAAGATGAAGGAGAACTCAGAGTAGAACTCAAGCAAGAAGATGAAGATGGATTGCAAGAAGGAGATTATTATCAATGCAAGGTCACATGAAGATTGAAGACTAAAGTCTTCAATAACCAAATTATGTAATACCAAGGGTTTTGGAGAATATTACATTATTTGGTACATTCAAATGTACCCCCATGGTACTTTCATGGTAAAAATGTAAATATATAATATATTAGAGTTAATTCAATGTAATACGTAATAGTTTATATGAGTTATTTATATTCCTCTTTTATATAAGAGTCAATGTGTAGGAAATGCACAAGTGTCATGTAAGTAAGAGTGCAAGTGTATATTGAGAGAACGTGCAATAGTGTCATGTAAGTAAGAGTGCAAGTGTATATTGAGAGAACGTGCACAAGTGTCATGTATGTAAGTGTGTAAATATGTAATGTGAGGATGTGCACAAGTGTATTATATTAGGAGTACAAGTAGGAGAGTAAGAGTAATGTATAAGTGTGCAATTGTGACAGGTTCAAGTATGCATGTAAGAAGAGAGTGAAGAGTCTTGTATACAAGTCGCAATATGATAAGCTAAAGTTCATGGGAGTTATCATATGGAGAGAAATAGTCAAGTACATGAAGAGTCATTATCTATGTCTATATTATGGAGACAAAGCTCCATACAATGTAAGGGAAAATGGTTTGTAGCAATCACCACATAGCAAGCATTGATAATAAAGCTTGTATACAAAATTTTGAGCAATTCATATTGTAAGTTTTCTTCATGCATGTACATGAATTATTTTGGTCATTTTACATTCATATTAGATATTATAAGTGAATGTTATTTCATTATTATATTGGCTTGGATATATATTTGATTGCTCATATATAATTCTACTCTTGATTATTGATATTTTGATCTTTAATATTGTGGCTTATTTATATTAGGACCTACAATATATTGAGATATTAAGGCTTAAAAGCCAACAATCCATACTCACTTAGATGTAAGTATAATGGTTCCACCTCTAGCATTATAAAAACTTGCATGGTGTGCTTTTCTTTTGACCTGCATTTTATGGACCAAGTCACTTGTGATGTGACTCATATGAACTGTTGTGGTTTAATTTTTTGCAAGCCCAATTAATATGATAAGAGGGCTTAGTATGATGTGTATAATAATACACATAAATATTTCTCATTCATGGCCTTAAGAATACCACCCTTTTGCTTCGCTCCAGTCAACCACAAAATGTTACTTTAATATTTAGTAGGCCATAGGACACTCTAGTTCTAGCTACACCATCTTTTCCTTACAAGGAGGTGATCCCTCCTTCTCCATTAGTTATTATACCTATTTTTCTAGTTGCCCTTCTTGCTACCTCACCTACTATACCACTTCTTGGTATTGAGAGACCTTTTTCTTTGCAACCTCCTTTCGTTAGACAAGTTCATGTTTTACAATAGACTCCAATGCTTTTGAAACAAGCCTCTGGTCCTCGTTGATTTCCTTAACATATTAGAAATAGAGTTGTGACCAACAATTCTATCCTAGGAAAAACTTATATTGGTATTATCAACCTTATTTAGACCAATAATGATGCAGTACCTCAACTTCTTCTCCATTCTATCAATAGGATATATTTTTAGCATTTTGTACCTCAACCTCCCACTTCTATTGTAAATGCATTAGAGTCCAATATTTCTATAATGGGGAGGTATGATGAGGACAACATTTAGGATTAGGCTTATTTTTATGTTTATAGGTTTAGTTTATTTTTATTATTTTCTAAAAGCTAAAGTCCTAAGTCTAAGTTAGTCTTTATTCAAATAAGAAATATTGGCAAGTTAGGAATGATGGCAAATGAAAATGGCGGTATAATCATTGGTTTGTAATATTTTCTTAGTCAATTGTTTGGAATTGTTAAATTAGTCATATTTTATGGTTAGAAATTTGTTAGCATCTTCTATTTTAGGACTATGGTTGTAAAAATTCTTATTTAAGCATCTTGTTCAATGCAAAATCTTAGATTCTTTTTGTTCCAATTTTTAGTGTAAGTTTCCACATCAACGGGTGGGATAGGTAATGGGCCTAAATATAATTGAACACATTGGAAAGGATGGAATGGGTTAGGCAAGTTAGAATGATCTAGGAATATCGAATCATGCCAAAATAGATCAAAATAGGTGGGCAGGCCAAGATAGGTTGAAATAGATCAAAAGGGCCAAAATAGGAAGGACATGATGAGACATACTAGAATGGGCCATGAAGACCAAAATGGGTCATAACGTGTCAAATAAAGTAAGATAGGTTTAAAATTACAATCCAAATAGATCTAAACAAGATAAAATGGGTAGGGATGAGTCAAAATGAGACAAAATAGATTAGGCAAGCCAAAATTGATTTTATAGGATGTTGTGTCCCATAAACCAATGAGGCATGATCAAGCACCCTCATGGGTTGGTAATACACAATATTGTCAAGCCCCTATGCAACATGGTATGAAATGGAGCAGTGGCCCCTACATGATTAGGCACCATATGGTGCGATCAAGCTCCCACACATATCGATGTGATATGGCATGGTTGGGCCCCCACACAGGCTAACATGACATGATCTAGTTCTAGGTGAGGGTTAGAATACACCACACTATCCCATGTATTGTGTCTCATAGGTTGACATGATATTGTCTAATCCTTGCATTAAACGACATTATATTATGCTCCTGTAGGGTGATACAATGTGGTTCAATCCTTGCATGATACTAGACTACACTATGCTATTCTGCATGGATCGACGCATCATGGACATCTCTCATGGGTTGACATGACACGGTCCAACATGATGCAATTTGATCTTGCATGATGGGCCAAGATGACTAGGTAGAACATGAATACTAGAACATACCCAGATAGGCCAAGAAGATTGAAATGGGTCGACTAGGCTAGTACTGATTGGGAAGACCATAATGAGCAACAACATGCTTAAAAGAGCTAGGAAGGTAAAAATAAATGGGACAAATTAATTTGGGTAATTATAGCCGAAAAATCCCTACATGGATCAAAATGGGCTAGGAGGGTTGTGTTATTGTGCTTGCACAACACACCCCAGTCTGCATGGACTAAGGACCCACTTTTTTAAAAAAAGGTGAATTTTCTCTTATTTGCTTGGGCTCGTGCATAAAATCCAACCATCCAAAAAATAAATAAACTCTTCTATTAGATAAGGCATGGAATAATATTTTCAAAAAGTATAAACTTTCTTATATTTAAAAAAAATCGACCTTTCGAATGGCCTATTTTTAGCATTGTTATCCATGGAAAATTAATATTTTTGTCATTGAAGAAAGCAAGCATATCATGTCTATTTTTTTAAGCATTGAAAATTTACAGATATTTTATCTCTTATGCATTACCATTAAGCATTAAACTTATCATTAATAATAAATATTAAAAAAATATAATAATATAAAAATAATAATATAATAAAATAAAATCAATAATAAATAATAATAAATTCTAATGATTACATTTACTTTTGTCTTATAGGATATATAACACAAATGTTATGACACATATTCTCTAATGCAATATGATGCATATATGACACAGATTCTTTAATGTTTATATGATGCAGATTTTTTGACGCAATATAACACAAATTATCTAATTCATATACGATATAGATGCTTTGATGCATATGCATAATTAATGTGTAACCACAAAATTAATTGTAACACTATGTAAAGAGAAACTTAAATTGTATTATCCAACTAGAAGGGTATAAAACATCCATTAGCTAGCCCTTAGTCTTTGTTTCTTTCTTGTTTGTTGGATGAACTTTTTGAACCAAGATTATTAGTGCTTTGAGAATTGTTCTTGTAATCCATTGAAGAGGGAAAATCTGAAGCAAATGTATTCCATAATTATCTTTATAATGCAAGGCTTACGAAAATTTCTATGATTCAGTATGTGCCTATTGATGATGGTTGCACTCAATCTATTTCATAGTAAGTTTCTCCTTTGAAGATTGCACTATCTTAGATCTCAAGCTATGTGAATATTGATCAAGCTAGGGTTGGTTTTTCAAGATTGCTGCTTTACCAAATTGAAACTAAATATCAAGGTAGTACATGCGTGCTTATTTTTCTTTATTTTATTTTACCCTTAAAACTTTGATTTGTTTTAAAGCTTGATTATATTAGGAATAGATTAATTTTTTGATGCAAGAATGAGGTAGAATTTTTGTGGTTTGAAATTAGTTTTCCTTTCTTTATTCAGGTAATAGAAGCTAAACAAACAAAACAATACACAAACAACCAATTCAACCCACAAGAAAGAAACATAAATAGATATGATAATGGTTAGTGCATACACCACGTTCACATGACACAAAAATAGAGCGATGCAACAATACCAAATAGATTTACATTAATTTTGTAGCCAATAAATTACAAAGTTCTTTCTTACAGACTTTCATATAGTCTTCCCATCGACAACTTCAACTTCCCTGTCAGCGACATAAAAAATAGGCACCACTATCTCTCTTCTTTCTGTTTCTACCTAATGCTATTCTATGAATGCCACACTTTCTATCCTAATTTTTGATGAGAAAATTCTAGAACCACTGACCAACATTAATTGTTGTAACTAACAATAGACATTGTTTCATTTTTACAAGAAAAAGACTTATATGCCCAACTAACATAAAGATAGGCCTAAAATCTATTTTGATAAAGATATGCTAAAAAAATGTGTCCAAAATAAGCTTACGTATCCAAGAAAATAAGCTTGCGTGTTCAGAAAACCAGCATCGGTGTCATCCTCCTAGGGTAAGAAAAGCTCAACATGAGTCCCAGTCATGCCAAGGTCTGATACTCTTCAATTTTTTGCCCATATTTTTCTAGCTCTGCTGGTTTCATCCATGTTGCATCTTCTAAAGGCCTATTTTTCCACTTGACTAGGTACTCAAAATACTCTTTGCGCCTTATTTTCTTGCACACTCTTTTATCTACAATGGCCTCAATTGTTTCTTCTTGCTCCCTGGGTAGCTTTTGTCTCCAATTTACCCCATCATATGATTCTTCCTCATGACCTCCTTCTTGAATTCCGCTTGGATGCTTATATAAATTTGCAACATTGAAAATAGATGAAATTCCCATCCCTGTAGGTAGTTGTAGCTCATAAGCATTTTCACCAAATTTCCTTAGTATTTTACAAGGTCCAATTTTCTTCAGTTTCAACTTATTGTATTCGCCCTTGGGAAATATTTCCTTCCTTAAGTAGGCATATACCAGGTCTCCTTCTTGAAAGTTGACTGCCTTTCTTTTCACATCAATATGCTGCTTATACTTGGTTGTATTTATATGTAGTTTCTTCTTCACATGTTCTTGGACCTCACGAATAGCTTCTATAAAACCTTCTGCATCTGCACTAACCTTGTTCAATCCATAACTATTTCTCAGCTCAAAAATTCCCCTTGGACTATGTCCATACACTATTTGGAAAGGTGTCTTTCTTGTGCTTCTGTTCACTGAATCATTGTAGGTGAACTCTGCTTGTGCCAATGCTAGATCCCATTGTTTTGGCTTATCACTTGCCAGGCATCTCAACAAATCACCTAGGCTCCTATTTACTACTTTCATCTGACCATCCATTTGTGGATGGTATGTTGAGCTGAAACTCAATTTTATTCCCAATTTGTTCCACAATGTCCACCAAAAATGGCCAACAAACTTTGTGTCTCTATAACTAACTATGCTTAGAGGTAGGCCATGTAATCTAACTACTTATTTGAAAAATAAACCCGCTACATGAGTGGCATCATTACTTTTGGAGCAGGCCATAAAATGTGCCATCTTACTAAATCTATCTACAATAACAAATATAGAATCCATACCTCTAGTTGTTCTCGGCAGTCCCAAGATAAAGTCCATACTAATGGCTTCCCATGGTCTCTCAGGAATAGGTAGTGGCTTATACAAGCCAGTATTCTGACTTCTTCCTTTGGCATGTATGCAGATTTTACAACCTTGAACCAATTTCTTCACAACCGCTGCCATCCTTGGCCAATATTAATCTTCACTCAGCTTGGCTAATGTTTTGTCTATGCCAAAATGACCAGCTAGTCCTCCACTATGATTTTCCCTCAACAAATTCTCCCTCATCAAACTTTGTGGTATACACAACCGCTTCCCTTTAAATAATAGTCCTTATTGGATAAAATAATCCATCCATGGTGTCCTATCTCCTGCTAAAGGGTTCTCACATGCCTCCCATTCCTCCATGAAATCTGGATCTATTTTGTACAAGTCCTTTATTGCATCAAATCCAATCACCTCTACACTCATATTAGTTGTCAAAAGAGTCCTCCTACTTAGTGCATCAACAACCCTATTCGATTTTCCACTCCTATGCTTTAAGACAAAAGTGAAATTCTGCATATACTCAACCCATTTCAAATGTCTTTGACTCAACTTACCTTGGTTGTTTATATATTGCAACGCTTGATGATCAGTGTACAAGACAAATTCTTTAGGAAGCAAACAATGTGTCAATTTATTCAAGTCTTGGATGATAGCATAAAATTCTTTATCGTAAACTAAATATTTGCTCTTGGTATCATTTAATTTTTCACTAAATTAAGCAATAGGCTTACCCTCCTGGCTCAACATTCCTCCAATTGTTGTTCCACTAGCATCGCAGTCAACCTAAAATACTTTATTGAAGTCAGGTAAGGCCAACATGGGTTGTTCGATCACTCTCCTCTTCAAATGCTGAAAACTTCTCTCTGATATCTTGGTCCACATGAACTTATTCCTCTCACCTCTAAATATATTTGTTATAGGTGCACATATACCACTAAAATTCTTAACAAAATTCCTATAAAATCTTGCCAGTCCATGAAAGCTCCTAGCTTCAAAAGCACTCTTTGGTAAAGGCCAATCCACAATAGCTTTTACCTTTTCCAAATCCATTTCTAATCCATTTTTAAAAATCACAAACCCGAGATATACTAATTATTGCTTCATAAAACTACACTTCTTCAAATTAATCACTAGTTGTTCTTATCTCAGCCTCTCAAGCACCATTCTAATATGTTCTAAATGCTCTTCCTTAGTTTTGCTAAAAATCAGTATATCATCCAGATACACTATAACAAACTTACCAGTAAATGGCTTTAGCACCTCGTTCATCAGTCTCATGAAAGTACTTGGGGTATTTGTAAGCCCAAACAACATTACCAACCATTCATCTAACCCATCATTTGTTTTGAAGGTTGTCTTCCACTCATCACCCTCTCTTATTCTAATTTGATGGTAGTTGTTTTTCAAGTCAATCTTGGTGAAATATTTGGAGCCACTCAAACAATCCATTAGGTCATCCATTCATGGTAAAGGGAATCGATACTTGATGGTTATCTTGCTTATAGCTCTCAAATTTGTACACATTCTCCACTTACCATTTTTCTTTGATGTAAGTACAACTGGTATTACGCATGGGCTCAAGCTTTCTCTTACCAATCCTTTGTCAAGCAACTCTTGTACTTGTCTCTTAATCTCCTCATTCTCTTGAGGTGTCATCCTATAGGATGCCTTGTTTGGTAAAATTGCCCCTGGAATCAAGTCTATTTGATGACTAATCCTTCTCAATGGTGGCAGTTCTTCAGGTAGTTCCCTTGAGATCATATCTGAATATTTTTTTAATAGTTTCCCTATCTCTTGAGGGTGCTCTTCTTCTTTTTATTCACTCTTCATGCTTGTTGGTTTTGCAACTAAAGCAAAACACTCTCCTTCATCCCTTATGTCCTTCAAAAATTCTTTTCCCCTTATCAACATAATACTATAGATTGATGGCACTCCTTCAACATTGTCCTTCAATGGAGTCAATGTAGTTTTCCAACCATCCTTCTCCACTGTGCAAGTGTTGGTTCTCCCATCGTATACCAGCTTTTGATCAAATTGCCATGACCTTCCTAGCAGCAAATGAAAAATGTCCATGGGCATGATATTGCATAACACCTCATCATTGTAATGCTTAATGCTAAAACTCACCAGGCATTGTTCTTTCACCGTCACTTGGTGTCCTTTTTGTATCCATGCTACCTTGTAAGGTCGGGGGTGTGGTCTTCTCTCTAATCCCAATTTTGTAACCATCTCTTCTGATACTAAATTTTCAGTACTCCCACTATCCACGATCACTTGGCAGCACTTACCCCCTAATTTACATATTGTTTTGAATAAATTCTTCCTCTGTGGAGGCTCAAATCCCTCCTCCGTCGGTGTCTTTATTAGCACTCTCCTCAACACCAAGGATTCACCCCTCTCAGGTGATGCTGGGCCCTTATGCTTTGAGGTACTACTGTCACAACTCTCCTCATATGCCACATGAGTCCTTCCTTTAGGTGTCTTTTTGGATGTACTCATATTCTCAAAACACTCAAAAGACCTGTGTCCAAACTGATTGCACTTGAAACACTTTCCTCTAAAACTTCCACCTCGTCCTCTGTCATATGATTCCCTATTATAAGGGTCTCTACCCCTAGCTAAATATCCACCTCTTGTGCTCATAGTTGAATATTGTGAGCTGTCATTTCCTTCCTCCTTTGACTGAAATTTCAGATTGTTGCTTCCTTCTCTTGACTGGGATCCGAGATTACTCCCTCCTTGACCCCTTCCTCTCATGAATTTACCTCTACCTCTAGAGCTGCTTTGCTTTCTTTTGGCTAGCTTCTCTTCTGCCTTCAAGGCATATAGGTAAGCAGTATCAACAAAATTAATGTCTAACAAACTAATCTCATCCGAGATTTTGTGTCTTAGACCATTTATATACCTGGCTGCTTTCTCAAATTTTGAATCATCATGACCAGTCCTTATCGATAAATTGTAAAATTCCTTCGTGTAGTCCTTGACACTCTTCTCCTTTTGCCTTAGATTTTGCAACTTTTGGAACAGTCCCACCTAGTAATCAATGGGCAAGAATTTGGCTCTCATTCTAGATACCATATTATCCCAATTCTTAATTTTCTCCTTACCGTTTTTCAACCTCTCAGCCTGCATAATGTTCCACCATATCAATGCATGGCCCTTTAACTTTGAGCTTGCATATTTCACCTTCTGATTTTCTTCTACAGACTCTAAATCAAAATACCTGTCCATTTTATTGATCCAATCAATTAGCTTATCAAGATCAAGACTCCCTTCATAATTTGGAATCTCAACTCGGGGCTTACTCCCAATATTGGTTAGAGCCCAGATTAGTCTCTCATTGTCATCGTCTACGGGTTCTCCTTGGGCTTCCTCAACTTTTGTTTCCTCATCACTTTCCTTTGCAATAAGCGTCCCCCTTCTCTGTGATGCCTCAACAACTTTTAACCTTGTTGTAAATGTTCTTACTAATTTTGCCAAGTCTAATCCTCTTCCCTAGGTTCTTCATCCAACTCTGCCCCACTGTGCTATTCCTCCAAAATTATTTCTCCTCATCCTTCTCCTCTGCTGTAAGTTCCCCTTTTACCTCCTGCACAAACAATTTGTCTTCACTGCCCTCACCTTGGTTTGTTTCACCCAAGTATGTTGGCTGTAGTCTCAATGCTCTCCCAGTTATATCAGATCCTAAGCTCTGATACCACAAATGATGCAAGAACGAGGTAGGAGTTTTGTGGTTTGAAATTAGTTTCCCTTTATTTATTGAGGCAATGGAAGCTAAACAAACATAACAATACACAAATAGTCAGTTCAACCCACGAGAAATAAATAGAAACATATATGATAATGGTTAGTGCATACACCACATTCACATGACACATAAATAGAGCGATGTAGCAATACCAAATAGATTTATATTAATGTTGTAGCCAACAAATTACAAAGTTCTTTCTTACAAACTTTCACATAGTCTTCCCATCAACAACTTCAACTTCCTTGTCAGCAACATCAAAAACAGGCACCATCGTCTCTCTTCTTCCTATTTATACCTAATGGTCTTCTACGAATGCCACACTTTCTATCCTAAGTTTTGATGAGAAAATTCTAGAACCACTGACCAACATTAATTGCTACAACTAACAATAGACACTATTTCGTTTTTACAAGGAAAAGGCTTATACGCCCAACTAACATAAAGATAGGCCTAAAATCTATTTTGATAAAGATATGCTAAAAAAAATACGTATCCAAAATAATCTTGCGTGTCCGGAAAAACAAGCTTGTTGTTCAGGAAACCAACACCGATGCCATTTTTGTTTAAAGCATTTAATTTTTTTGTTATTTAAATTCTTGTATATTTGCAAATAAAGCATTGACGTGTAATTAAAAATTCATATATTTGCAAGTGAAAATTGTTGTTCAATTTAAAATCTTATATATTTGCAAACAAATCATTCCCACGCAATTAAAAAATATATATATTTTCAAATGAATCATTGATGTGCAATTAAAATTTCATATATTTACAAATGAATTATTGTTGTGCAATTAAAAATTTCATGTATTTGCAAATGAATCATTGGTAATAATTTTTTTTTTTTTTGGGGGTCTTGGTTGGGGTTCAAAATTTAATTTTTTTGAAATGAATATTGGGGGGCGTTTAAAACTTTCTTATTTTTGCGGTGAAACATCGCTATGCAATTTAAAATCTCATATATTTGCAAATGAATCATTGCAATGCAATTAATTTTTTTTATATATTTGCAAATAAATCATTGATGTGCAATTGAAAATTTTATATATTTGTAAGTGAAACATTGTTGTGCAATTTAAAACTCATATATTTGCAAATGAATCATTATCATGCAATTTTAAAAAATCATATATTTTCAAATGAATTAGTAATGTGCAATTTAAAATTTCATATATTTGCAAATGAATCGTTGTTATGCAATTATATATATATATATATATATATATATATCATATATATATATATACTATAATATATATATATATATATATATATATATATATATATATATATATATCATTGATGTGCAATTAAAACTTTCATATATTTGCAAGTGAATCATTGTTGTGCAATTTAAAATATCATATATTTGCAAGTGAATTATTGTTGTTATATACAATAAAATATGAGTGCAATATATATGGATTGGGCAACTACATTTTATGTGGTTTAAAATTTATCTTTCTCTTTTAGTTACAATTTTTGCTCAGCTCACATATATTTTAATATCCATATAGTGGAATTGTTTTCAGACAATTAAGAATTTGATTTTAACATATTGTGCCTAGGAATTTATTTCTTTAAGTAATACCAACAAATGCCCCTTAAAGGAAGAACTATCATTGACCTCTAGGTTTATCTACATCGTCCAAGACCTAGCATACCCAAAATTTGGGGGAAAAGGATTTTTCTTTCAAGAGGGAACAAATTTTGTTCCCAGTATGTTGGCTTACCCTTGAAAATGTGTCATTTGCATGCTCAATGGGTTAGAGTATGCCAAAATTGGTCGAACAAGCATAAATAAGATGAGAGGCTAGAATAAGCCATAAGGGGTCAAGAAGGTTAGAATGGGTCGAAAGATATTGAAACAAGTCAAGCAAGCTGTGACAGGTCGAAACATACAAGAATGAGCCAAGTGGGTCAAAATAGGTTAAAAAAACCAAAATTGACTGAGCAGGCCAAGATAAGCCAGAAGAGGCCACAATAGGAAGGACAAGTCGAAATGGAATAAAATATACTAGAGCAATTTGGGAAGGAAAAAATGGGTCGAGTAGGTCAGAACAAGCTAGGAAGATCAAACTAGGCCAAAATAGACAAAAATATGTGGGTAGGCCGAGATAGGCCAAAATGGGTTGAAAGGACTAAATAAGCAGGGTTGGCTAGAACATACCAAAAAAGGCCAAGGTCAAAATGGGTCAAGACATGTCAAAGTAGGCTAGAGGGTCCAAAATGGGTGGGGTAGGCCAAAATAGGTCCAAATAGAACATAATTGGTCGAGATAGGTCCAAATGGAATAAAATGGGTCAAGCAAGCCCAAATAGATCCCACAAGGCATTGTGTCTTGTAGGTTAATGTGGTGCAACCGGGCCCCCATGTGATATGGCTCAACACAACATAGCATAGTCAAGCCCTAATGCAGCATGGTGAGGTCTAAGACCCATGCAATGTAGTCCAATCCTATACAAGATTCAGTCTACATTTTATTAGTTTACGCATTATGTCTCACAAGATGACATGATGCGGTCCAATCCTCACATGGGATGACACCACAACACACTCCCATGAGATGACACGATGTGGTATGACACCTATGTGGTATGGCACAATATGGTCTAGTATTGCACAATGGGCTAAGATGACCAGGTAAGCCAAGGTAGACTAGAATAGGCCCCAAAGTACTAGGAAGATTGGAATGGATCGAGCAACCTAATACAAGTCTAAAAGACTAGAATGAGCAATAATAGGCTAAAAATGGATAGGAAGGATATGAAGGTAAAAATTTATGGGATGGGTTGGGCTAGGTCAGTCTCATAAAAATGGCCCTAGATGGGTCATAATGGGCTAAGAGGGTTGGAATAGGCTAGAATTGGTTGAACAATCCAAAATGAGATAGGAGGCTAGAATAGGCCATAAGGGGTTAGGAAGGCCAAAATGGGTCAAAAGATATCAAAACAAGTTAGGAAGATTGTAATAGGTTAGAACATACAAGAATAGGCCAAGCGAGTGAAAACAAGTTAAAACAAACCAAAATAGGTCAAGCAGACTAGAACAAGTCAAAAGGGGCCAAAATTGGTAAGATAGGTTAGAAGGAACCACAATAAGTAGGATAGGTTAGAATGGGATGAAACATACTAGAATAGGTTAGGAATATTAGAATGGATAAGATGAGTCAGAATAATATGGGAAGGTCAAACTAGACAAAAATAGACTAAAATAGGTGGGCAGACCAAGATAGGCTAAAATGGGTCAAAAAGGGCCAAAATAGACAATATTATCCAGAACATACTATAATGGGCCAAGAAGGTCAAAATGAGTTAGGATATTCCAAAGTAGGCCAAAAGGGGTCAAAATAGATATGATGGGTCAAAATAGATCCAAATAGCCTAGAACAAGTAAGGATGGGTTAAAATGGAAAAAAATGGGTTGGGCAAGCCAAGACTAATTCTTTAGAGTATTGTGTCACACAAGCTGATGCAAATCGATATGGATCAATGGAGTTGTTGGTCGGAGATCTAACACCCATGGGATGGACCAATGCCAACATCGAATGATCATCAAGCCCAAGAGGGGCATGGTGGTCGATCTCCAAAGAAGATCAGTTCCTTAAGTCCTAGCTACCTATTCCGCAAAGAGGGAGAAAATGGAAAAAAATGAAAGAGAAACAAAATGAGGTCATAGCTGAAACTCACAAGGATGAGTTATAGTCACATCAAGACACATGTAAGATCAACATCGTAGGTGGAAATACAAACCCATAACCTAACAAGTCATTTTATGGTACCCTTACATAACGCCCTATATCAACAAGTGGAGAGCAAATTCTAGAATCGGTGGATGGATGCATGAAATATAGGATGTAGAATTAGAGTGCTCCCATCCAGACGAACAAAGCAAAAATAAAGCCCCCAATCCAAACTATGAATATGAATTCCAAAACCACCAAGTTAATCCCATAAAATTCATATTGCAAAATTAAATGAGATCACTTAAATAGCCAAAGTAGAAATCAACATTCATATTAAATGAAAATATGTGAATCTAAAGTCAAAGACCAAACAATGATGAACTTGTATTTACAAAGAGGTGAAAATATTACATATGAATTGTAATAGCTACAGAGTCATCCTTTGGAATGGTTGGCATTCCAGTATTTATAGAAAAATTATGACATATTCAAAATACAAGCATTAATGGTGTTAGGCGGGAATATCGTACTAAGATAAATTGGTTCTTAGCTTGTACTTTGTTCCTCAGGATAATGGTAATATTATGGAAGGGGGTTAGGTGATTTTGCATCAATTTGAGCCCTTTATAATTGTGGTATTCCTGCCAGGTTCTTTAATTCTCACATACTCTACCCCTTCAATAAATCGATGGTATTTAGTTAGGTGGTGAATGGCTAGGATTAATTACCTTAGGAGCTGAGTCTTTCAAATCGTCACCATCACGCCCATGAACAATAGGTACTAAGTAGCTAGATCCATTAATACTCCTTCCTTTTGAAACTCCATATGATGGCGGGGTTCTAATATTGGGTGGTCACGACCTTCCACATATGATGACATTATGAAGTAGGGTAGGTTTTTACCAAATTTCTACCCCAACACGTTTCAAATTTCCACCCAATGATAGGCAAAAATTTCCACCTTCCTTATGGGGGAGGATTTATGATATGTCCGCCCCTCTCAACTGGTCAAAGTTTCTGCCTAGTAAGTAGGTGGGTTTTTTGAATACCACTGCCCAGAGGCCAAGCCTAAATGTTCACCCACTCTATTTTTTGCCCCAACCTTCTTCAATAATTATTAGCTTATGGTAAATTTACTTCCATCCACCTGCATTTTGCTACCACTCATCTGTTCCATATTATTTTTGATCATCAATACAAGAGGTGGGATCCAAAACTTAGCCATTTTTATTGAACATCATCGTTTACAAAGAGGAGTGGGTGAAGGGAGGAAAAATTTTCACCCACACTCTTGGCAACTTATAGGGGCTTTCCCCTGCAGGAAAGTTGAACCCATAAAGCTACATCTTGAAACATACAAAATATAAAAGAGGAAGGGGACAATGTGGGCATAAACAAAGGCAACCAACAAAGGTTGTAAGACAATGGAGGAAGATGGCCAAGGATGAAAGGAAAATGAAGTCAGATAAGGTAGACTGGAAGAAAATAATGGGGACCACAAGTGGAAACAACAAGCAAAACCAAATAAAGATAACAAGAGAGGAAGAGGGAAGGGAGGGAAACACAAGAAAAAAAAGAAGTAAGAAGATGAAAACCACTAACCTCATCGGTTAGAGACAAAAAGGAAGTGAGGAAAGAGAAGGAAGGAAATAATGCAAAAAAATAAAAGAAACAAAAAGGAAGGGGATCCATAGGATACCCCCATAGATCACACTTCCTTCAACATACCCCATCGGGGACCAAGACCAAGTCAAGAATAGATAGAATACCAAAATCATTTGTCAATCCTGATGCAACACTTCTTTTTAATGCAATCATGCAAGAACTTCGTCTAATCATCTCCACTCTTCCAGGGAATCTTAAATCGTAGCCTCATTCGTAGCTTTATCTTACTAAACATATGTTGTTCTCACTCTTTGAGGTGCTATTTATAGATCAATTTTCCCATTTGATCGAGGAGTGGGCACTGCTCTAAAAAATGCAGTGGATATTATTCTAGGGATTGCATGAAGTGACACCTAAATCTCAAGCCTTGATCCATTGGGTATGGGGTCACAAAAAATACAAAGAAAAACATAGAGTATGAAGGGGAGTGCTTCAAAACCAATGCACTTTATGAAAGTCCATTGCGGGTCACCATGGTACAATATGATGTCATTTGGCCATGTGCATTCTACACTTTTACTTAGCTGTCGACCTATTTACACAAAATTATGACATGATTGGCATGCCATGTCCACTAACTCACCATAGGAATTATCTAGTGAATCTACAATGGTCGAACCAGATTGTACTAAACTTGAGATGTTTTTATAGTCTGGTTGGCATTGCCCAAAAATTTTCCAAGCTGTGATGTATCCACAACTTGGCAGACCATCATGCATACAATTACCTATGCAATCGATGATCAATGTGGCAATAAATATTACCATGAGGAAACCCTTCGGTACTAGCTCATCGGGCAACAAGCTCCAGTATCTCCACTCCTTGGGATTCACCTATTGTGAAATCCCTATTGCAAGTGCCTCCTATATCTCCACACAAATTTGATAGTAGGGCCTATTGATTAACCATGTTACTTCTAGGATCTCCTTAAGACCTATCCTTTGGTTTTCCAAGCCCTCCTGGAGGTATCTTGACCCTTGATCAGTATGCCCCTAGATACAAAAAGGGTCAAAATTTGTGCCCTTTTTGTCACGAGGTTCTTCCATTTTGTCCAAGTCCTCTATATGATGGGGGAAGTTGTAAGCAATAAAAGTGTTCATTGCAGGGATCATGCTTGCATCTCCTCTATATGATTCCCATAAGATATTTTTACTTTGTGCTCCACACAACTGCAACCCTGGATCCTACACATCTTTAGATGATATCCATGGTGAATATTGTGCAGTTGACATGGGAGTAGCAGTGGTTTGAAAATGGGATGGAAGGGCAGAGTCTTCTAAAGATATTTTTTTTGCTTGGAGCAAGATCCACTCAATCTGTAAAGCCTCCTAAAATATTTGAAAGAATATTATTTCCCTATATTGATGTAGTAGGAGGCTTATATTGAAACTAAATGCTCAGATACAATACAAGCGAGCCTGGGTGGGGGATGGCTGGTATTTCAAGGGAATCCTATCCCAAATCCTTTTGAATCATATGTTGAAATATATGATAGATTCAAAAGGGACCCTATTGATGAACAAGAGGTGTATCAAGAGTTGGAAGGGATCCATAGAACTATCAAATGTGTCAACAAGAGTTCCTACTAAATCCACTCATGAGAAGATGGTTTTTCACCCTAGGGATTGGTACCACAATAGTATCCTCCCTTCTAGAGACAAGAAAAAACGTCTAATCATGACATCTTCATGGGTGAAACCATGGAGGGATTACCAAGCAACGATATCTTCAAGGTGCTCTCGAGCAAGTTCTTTAGTGTTGTTATATTTTATTAGGATTTTGAGATCACTTTTAGAAAACTCATGCCAACATTGGAGGTTAAGTGGACCAGGGTCATCCCATCTAGGATAGCATTGTTGAGCCATTGTGGAATTTGTCCTTAGGAGTCTCAATTTTGGCTTTGGAGTCAGAGTCATCATATGAGCATACTTTATCCGCTAATTAGATCAAGACTACTCATTAAATCTTGAGTCCTCCAGGATGTTGGGATCTTTCAAGGTATAAAAATAACAACTGATATTTGGATTTGAATCTTGTTTGCTCAAAGGAGTCACCAAGTGATTTGAGAGGATATGGGTAAATTAGAGTATCATCAAACTCTAATTTCCTGAAACAATGAAGACTTTATGAGTCCCTAGTAGAGTCTCCAAAAACTTTTGATCAGAGATCCAGCACCCGTAGGATGAACCAGTTCCAACATCGAATAGTCATAGGGCTTAGGAGGGGCATGGTGATTGATCTTCAAACAAAGTTGATTCCTCACATCCTAGCTACCTACACCGCAAAGAGAGGGGAGAAAAAATAAAAATGAAAGAGAAACAAAAGGAGGTCGTAGTTGAAACTCACAAGGATGGGTGATAATTGCATCAAGACACATGCAGGCTCAACATTGCTGGTGAAAATATAAACTCATCACCTAATAGATCAACTTATGGTTCCCTTACATAACATTGTCGATCATCGGGTGGAGAGTGAATTCTAAAACCAATATATGGGTGCATGAAATCCAGGATGTAAAATTAGAGCACTCCCATCAAACCGACCAAAGCAAAAATAAACCTCCCAACCCAAACTATTAATGTGAATTTTAAAACCACTATGTTAATCCCACAAAATCTAGATTGTAGAATTAAATGAGACCACTTAAATAGCCAAAGCAAAAATAAACACTCATATTCAATGCAAATATGTGAAGATGAAGTCAAAGAGCAAACAATGATGAACTTGTATTTACAAAGTAGTGAAAACCTTACTTATGAATTGTAATAACTATAGAGCCACCCTATGGAATGGTTGGCATCAATATTTATAGAAAAATTATAACATATTAAAAACACAAGCATTAATGGTGTTAAGCAAGAAGATCCTACTGAGGCAGACTGGTTCTTAGTTTGTACTATGCTCCTTGAGATAACAATAATCTTCTGGAAAGGGGTTAGGTGCTTTTGCATAAATCTAAACCCTTGATCATTCTAGTATGCCTACGAGGTTCTTTAATTCTCACCTACTCTACCCCTTAAATCATTTGATGGTCCTTAGTTAGGTGGTAAGTGGTTGGGATTAATTACCTTGGGAGTCGATTCTTTCAAGTCACCACTATTGCACCCATGAATAGTAGGTACTGAGTAGCTGGATCCATTAATACCCCCTCCTTTTAAGACTCTAAATGATGGTGAGGGTCTAATGTCGGGTGGTCGCAACCTTTCACATATGATAACATTATGAAGGAGGGCAAGTTTTTGTCAAATTTCCACCCCAACACATGCTCCAAAGTTCCACCCAATGATAAGTGAAATTTTCTGCCTTCCTTGTGGGTGAGGATTTATTATAGGTCCACCCCTCTTGATTGGTCAAAATTTATGCCTAGCCAACAGGTAGGTTTTTTGAATACCACCACCTGGAGACCAAGCCTAAAGGTCTGCCCACTCTATTTTATGCCCTGACCTTCTTGAAAAATTCTTAGCTTATGGAAAACTTCATTCTGTCCACCTACTATATGCTACCTCCCATTTGTTCCATCTTCTGCCCGATCATCAAGGTAAGAGGTAGGCTCCAAAACTTAGCTATTTATGTCGAACATCATCTTTTACAAAGAAGAGTAGGTAAAGGGGGGAAAAATTTTACCCATAGGAGTAGTGCCCCTACATGGGCTAGCATAGTGTGGTATGATCTTGCACAAGGGCCAGACTATGTTGCATTGGCCTACACATTGTGTCTTGTAGGTTGATGCAACACAGTCCAATACCTACATGGGATAACATCATGACATGCTTTTGTAAGATAATATAGCACAATTTGACCTCTACATGGGTTGAAACAATGCACTCCACACCTGTGCAATGGACCAATATGGATAGGAAGACTAAGGTAGACTAGAAAAGACCTAGATAGGTTGATAAGATAGGAATGGGTTGAGCAAGCCAATATAGTTTGAGAAGACTAAAATGAGCAACAACCAACTAAAATGGGCTAGGAAGGTCAAAATCAATAATATGGATTGGGATCGATCGATCTAGCTAAAATTACCTTGGATGGGTCAAAATAGGTTAGAAGGGTTGGTGTGGACTAAAATTGGATGGATAAGATAGGAGACCAAAATAGGCCAAAAGGGGTAAGGACAGGCTAGAATGGGTAGGGATGGGTTAGAATGGGACACAATAGGTTGGGCAAGCCAAAATCAATCCTATAGGCTGATGTGGTATGGTCAAGATCCCATGTGGGTTGAAATAGTGTATTCTAGCCCCTATGTTGGCCAACATGGCATGGTCATACCCCTATGTACGCTATCATGGTATAATTTAGTCCTATATAAATGTTGGACTATACCGCATCAACTCGTGCATTGTGTCCCATAGGCTAGTATTATGTAATCCAATACTCACATAAAATGATGATGTGACACACTCTTGGAGGATTGCATGGATTAGTTTGACCCCTACATGGTATAGTCCCATGTGACAGTCCAAGGTAGACTAGAATAAGCCTAGAAAAGTCAGGGAGATCAAAATGGGTAAAGCAAAATAGTCCAAAATGGGTCAAGTAAGCCAAAACAAGCCAAAAGGGGTAAAAACTAGTAGGAGAAGTTTGTAGAGACCATAACAGGTGGGATAGTTCAAATTAGCCAAAACATACTAGAATAATTTAGGAAGGTCATAATGGGTTGGATAGTTGAGAATGAGCTGGAAAGGTCAAATTAGACAAAAATAGACCAAAATAGGTAGGATAGGCTAAAATAGATTGAAAAGGGCTAAAATAGATGGGACAAGTTGGAGCATACCAGAATGGGCCAAGAAAGTCAAAATGGGTCAAGGCATGCCAAAGTAGGCTAAAAAGGGCCAAAACAATTAGGATGAATCAAAATAGGTCCAAACAATATAGAAAGGCTAGGGAAGGATTAGAATGTGGAAAAAGGGTTAGGCAAGACAAAATTATTCCTACAAGGTGTTGTGTCTTATGGGTCGACATGGTGTAGTTAGGCCCTATGCGGGTTGGTATGATGTAGTGGATCGAGCCCCTATCATGGCCAAACCCTATGTGGGTCAACATGGTGTGGCATGATTGAGCCCCTATGTAGGTCAATGTAACATGACATGATTGGGTGTCATGCAGGATAACACAATATGAACTCTTGGGTGGGTCAGTGTGATGTGGTTTGATATTACGTAGGGGCTAGACTACACTACATTGGCCTATGCATTATCCTATGATCCAATGCAATGTAATCCAATTATCACACAAGATGGCAGAGTGTAGTCTAGTCCTTGCACAATATGAAACAATGTGATCTATTCCTGCATAATAGGCAGAGATGAATGGGCATGCTAGGGTAGATATGAATGGCCCTAGATGGATCAAGAACATAAAAATGGATCGAACATGCCAATACAAGTTGGGAAGACTAGAATGAGTAGTAATAGGTTAAAATGAGCTAGGAAGGCAAGGTCAAAATCAATGGGATGGGTTGGGCTAGGCCTATCTAGACAAAATGACCCTGGATGGATAAAAATGGGCTAGGAGGGTTAGAGTAGGCTAAAATTGGCTAGACAAGCCAAAATGATATGGGAGGCCAAAATAGGCCAAAAGGGATCAAGAAGGCTAAATAGGTTAAAATATATCGAAATAAGTTGTTTAGGCTATGACAAGTCAAAACATATAATAGCATGCTGAGTGGGCCAAAATAGGTCAAAATAGATCAAAATGGGTCGAGCAGGAAAGGACAAGCCAAAAAGGGCAAAAAATAGCAAGATGGGTCAAAAAGGACCATAACAGGTAATGCGAGTTAAAATGAATTAAAATATACTAAAACATGTCAGGAGGACCATAATGGGTGGGCCAAACATATGAGCATGGTCTAGGAATGACCAAATGGATTAGGATGTGCCAAAGCATTCCATAAAAGGATAAAATATGTAGGACATGCTAAAAAAGATCCAAATATGTCAAAAAAGGTAGGGATGAGTCAAAATGGGAATAAATAGGTTAGGCATGCCAAAATAAATCTCATAGGATATTGTGTCCTATAGGAAGATACGGTGTGGTCGAGCCCCATATGGTATGGTGTGACTCTATACAACATAATAGGACCCCATGTAGGTTGGCATGATAGAGCCCTCATGTAGGCTAATGCATCATTGTTTGATCCTACATAGGGGATAAACTATGTCATGCTAGCCCACACATTATGTTCCATAGGCCAACGTGATGCATTCCAATCCTTGCATAAGATGACAATGTGGCATACTCCTACAAGAATTTATGGCAAGGTTTGGCCCTTTCATAGGGTGGCACATTGTGGTCTAGTCCCACATAATAGGCTAAGATTTCTAGGTAGGCCATGTCAGACTAGAATGGACCCAGATAGGTTGGGAAGATCAAAATGAGTCAAGTAGGCTAGTACAAGTTGGGAAGACCAAAATAAGCAACAAGTTGAAATGGCTTAGGAAGGCTATGAAGGTAAAAATAAATGGGATGGGTTGGGTTAGATTTGTCTAGTTGAAATGACCTTGGATGGGTCAAAATGGGCTAGGAGAATTGGAGTAGGCTAAAATTGGTCGAATAAGTCAAAATGAGATAAGAGGCCAAAATGGGTAAAGAAGGACAAAATGGATCAAATGATATCAAAATGAGTTGAGTATGATGTGGTAGGCCACAAAATACAAGGACAAGTCGAGTGGGCTAAAAAATGTCAAAACAAACCAAAATAGATCGATCAAACTATGACAAGCTAAAAAGGGCAAAAACTAGTAGGATGGGTCAAAAGGGGTCACAACTAGCAAGATATATTGAAATAGGCCAAAACATAATAAAACAAGTTGGGAAGACCAAAATGGGTTGTGCGAGTTAGAATAAGTTGGGAAGGTCAAACAAAGCAAAAATAAATCAAAATAGGTGGGTAGGCCATGATAATCTAAAATGGATCAAAAAAGGCCAACATAGGCAATATAGGCTAGAACATACTAGAATTGTCCAAGAAAGCTAAAATGGATCAAGGTGTGCCAAAGTAGGCTAGAAAGGGGCCAAAATGGGCAGGACAAGCAAAAAAAGGTCCAAATTGGCCATAACAGGTAGGTATAGGTTAAAATGGGGGAAATGGGTCATGCAATCCAAAAGTGATCTTATAGGGCATTGTGTCCCATGGGCCAATATGATGTGTTTCAATCCTTGCATTAGATGACACCGTGGCATACTCCCATAGGAAAATATGATATGGTATAGTTCCTATGTGGGATGACACAATGTAGTCTAGTCTTGCACGATAGGCCAAGAGGGCTAGGCATGTCAGAGCAGACTAGAATAGGCTCAAACGAGCCAATAAGATCAAAATGGGTTGAGTAAGTCAATACATGTCAAAAAGACTAGAATCAGTAGAAATAGGCTAAAATTGGCTAGGAAGGTAAGGAATGTCAAAATCTATGGGATGGATTGGGTTGGGCTAGTCTAGTCAAAATGGCCCTAGATGAGTCAAAATGGGCTAGGAGAAATGGAGTAGGCTAAAATTGGTCAGACAAGCCAAAATAATACAAGAAGCTAGAATAGGCCAAAAGGGACTAGGAAGGCCAAAATGAGTCAATAGATTTCAAAATAAATTAGAAATGTTGTGATAGGTTGGAACATACAAGAACAAGTCAAAACAAATAAAAATAGACCGAGCATGCCAGGATAAGCCAGAAGAGGTCAAAATTGGTAAAGAGGTTTTAAGGGGCCACAACAGGTAGTAAAAGTTAGAATGGGCCAAAACATACTAGAACAAATTGGAAAGGTTAAAAAGGATTGCGTAGGTCAAAACCAACTAGGAAGGTTGAACCAGGCCAAAATAAACTAAAATAAATTGCTAGGCTAGGACAAGCTAAAATGGGTTAGAAAGGGCCAAAATAGGCAAGATAGGCTAGAACAAGTCAAGATGTACTAAAGTAGGCTAGAAGAGGCCAAAATGATCAAGATGGGACAAAATAGATCCAAATAGGCTAAAAAGGCTAGGGAAGGTTTAGAATGGGAAAAAATGGTTGGGCAAGATAAAATTATTCCTATGGGGAATTATGTCTCATGGGTCGACATGGTATGGTTAGGCCTCATGTGAGCTAGCAATTTGTACTAGGATCAAGCCCTTGTTGTAGATCGACCCCCATGTGGGCTTGCATGACATGGTATGGTTGAGCTCCTATGTGAGCCAATGCAACATGACATGGTCAAGCACTCGTGTACGTTGGCATGACATGGCCCCCTAGGTGGGTCGATGCAACTTGGTTTGGTCTTGCATAAGGGCTGGACTACATCACATTGGATCATGTGTTATGTCCTACAAGCCAATATGATGTGATCCAATCATTTTATGGGATGGGATGGCATAGCATGGTCTAGCCCTTACACAAGCCAATATAGTGTGGTCCAGTCTCACACGATGGTCCAAGATGAATGGGCATGGTATGGTAGACTAGAACGACCCTAGATGGACCAAGAAGATCAGAATAGATCAAGTAATCTAATACAGTTTGGGAAGACCATAATGAGCAACAACATGTTGAAATATGCTAGGAATGCAAGGTCAAAATTGATGGGATGGGTTGGGCTAGGCCTGTCTAGCCAAAATGACCCTAGATGGGTCAAAATAGGCTAAGAGGGTTGGAGTAGGCTAAAATTACATAGCCAAGCCAAAATGAGATAGGAGGTCAAAATAGGCCAAAAGGGGTCAAGAATTCTAGAACGGGTCAAAATATATTGAAAAAAGTTGACCAGGTTGCGATAGGCCAAAATATACAAGAATGGTCTTAGTGGACCAAAACATGTCAAAATAGACCAAAATGGGTTGAGAAGGACAAGACAACCTAGAAGGAGCTAAAACTAGTAGGATAGGTCAAAAGAGGCCACAACATGTGAGATAGGTTAGAATGGGTCAAAACATACTAGAACAGGTTGAGAAGGATAGAATGGGTTGGGCTGAACATACGAGAATGGACCAGGAATGACATAATAGGTCAGGATGTGCCAAAGCATGCCACAAGGGGCCAAAACATATAAGACATGCCAAAAAAGGTTTAAGTAGGCTAGAAAAGGTAGGGGTAGGTTAGAATGGAAAAAATGGGTTAGTCAATCAATAAATCAATCTCGTAGGGTGACACAACATGGTTGGGCCCTCACATAACATGACATGACAAGATGCAACATAGTTGGATCTCTATGCAAGCCAACATGATTGAGCACTTGCATAGGCCAATGCATCGTAGTTCTATCCTATATAAGGACCAAACTAAGCCATGTTGGCTCACATGTTATGTCCTCTTAGATGGGCTAAGAAAATCATAATGGATCAAACAAGCCAATACAGTTTGGGAAGACCATAATGAGCAGAAATAGGTTGAAATAGGTTAAGAAGGTAAGGTAAAAATCGATGGGATGGGTTGGGCTAGGCTTGTCTAGCCAAAATGACCCTAGATGTGTCAAAATGGGCTAAGAGGGTTGGAGTAGGCTAAAATTGTCCAACCAAGCCAAAATGAGACAAGAGGCCAAAATAGGCCAAAAGGGGTCAAGAAGGCTAGAACGGGTCAAAAGATACTGAAACAAGTTGAACAAGTTATGGTAGGCCAAAATATACAAGAATGGTCTTAGTGGACCAAAACATGTCAAAATAGACCAAAATGGGTTGAGCGGGACAAGACAACCTAGAAGGAGCCAAAACTGGTAGGATAGGTTAGAAGGGGCCACAACATGGCGAGAGGTTAGAATGGATCAAAACATATTAGAATAAGTTGGGAAGGCTCGAATGGGTTGGGCCAAACATACGAGAATGGGCTAGGAATGACAGAATGGGTCAGGATGTGCGAAAGCATGCCACAAGGGGCAAAAACATGTAAGACATACCAAAAAAGGTCCAAATAGGCTAGAACAGGTAGGGGTAGGTTAAAATGGGGAAAAATAGGTTGGACAAGCAACAAATCAATCTCGTAGGGTGACATGACATGGTTGGGCCCTTGCATAACATGACATGACATGATGCAACATAGTTGGACCCCTATGCAAGCCAACATGATCGAGCCCTTGCATAGGCTAGCACATCACAATTCGATCTTGCACAAGGACCAAACTAAACCATGTTGGCTTACATGTTATGTCCCATAGGTTGAAATTACATGTTCCAATCCTAGTATAGGATGATGATATAACACACTCTTGAAAGACTACGAGTCTCTTTTTAGGGTGATACATTGTGGTCTAATCCCTTGCAATGAGCCAAGATAGCCAAGCAGGCTAGGGCAAACAAGAATGAACCCATATGGGTTGGGAAGATTGAAATGGATCAAGCAGACCAATACAGGTTGGGAAAACCAAAATGAGCAACAATAGGATGAAATGGCTTAGGAAGGCAAGCAAATTAAAAAATTATAGGATGGATTGGGTTGGACCAGTCTAGTCGAAATTATGTTGGATGGGTTAAAATGGGCTAGGAGGGTTGGAGTAGGCTAAAATTGGTTAGACAAGCCAAATAAGATAGGAGGCAAAAATAGACCAAAAGGGGTTAGGAAGACCAAAACAAGTGGAAAGATATAAAAATAAGTTAGGAAAATTATGATAGGCTGGAACATACAAAAACAATTCTACTGGGCTAGAACAGGTCAAAATAGACCAAAATGGGTAGAGTAGGTTAGGACAAGTTAAAAGTGGTCAAAACTAGAAATACTGGTTAGAAAGGGCCATAATGGGTGAGATAGGTCATAATGGATTAAAACAAATAGGTTGGGAATGCTAGAATGGGTCTGGCGAGTCAAAACAATCTCAAGAGGTCAAACCAGGCTAAAATAGGTGGGCAGGACAAGATAGGCTAAAATGGCTCAAAAGATGCAAAAATAGATGAGATGGAATGGAACATACCATAATGTGCCAAGAAGGCCAAAACTGGTCAATACGTGCCAAAGTATCCCATAAGGGTCCAAAATGAGCAAGATGGGCCAAAAAAGGTCCAAATAGGTCAGAATGGGTAAGGATGGGTTAGAATGGGATAACATAGAATAGGTAAGCCAAATTTGATCTATGTAGGGGCCAGACTATGTTGCATTGGCCAATGCATTATGTCCCATGGGTTGGCATTGCATCATGCTCTTGTTGGATGATGTAACACAATATGGTCCAATTTTGTGTCATAGGCTAAGCTAGATAGGTGGGCCAAGGAGAACAAGAATGAGCTCAGATAGGTCCGAAAGATTGGAATTGCTCAGGCAGGATGATATAGGTTGGAAAGACCAAAATAAGAAGCAACAGACTAAAATTTGTTAAGAAGTTAAAAATCAAATGGGTGAGTCAGGCTAGGTCGGTCTAGCTGAAATGACCCTCAATGGGTCAAAATGGGCTATGAGGGTTGGAGTAGGTTGAAACTAGAAAAACAAGCCAAAATGAGATAGGAGGTCAAAAAATGTCCAAAGGGGTTGAAAGATATCAAAATAAGTTGGGCATGCTATGACAGGAGGAAACATACAAGAACAAGTCAAGTGGACTAGAACAGGTTAAACAAAAATGAATCAAGCAGGCCAGGACAAGTCAAAGGGGTCAAAACTAATAAGACAAGTCAAAAGGGGCCACAATAGGCAGGACATGTTAGCATGGATTGAAACATACTAGAATAAGTTGGGAAAGCTATAATGGGTTAGGTAGGACAAAATGAGAGGAATATTGAATAGGTCTAAAATAGATTGAAATATGTGGGTAAAACAATATGGGCTAAGATGGGTCAAAAAGGCCCAAAATAGGTGGGCTAGGTTAGAAAATACCATAATGGGGTAGGAAGGCAAAAATGGATTAGGACATGCCAAAGTAGGGAAGAAAGGTCCAAAATGGGTAGGACGGGCCATAATGGGTAGGGATGAATCAAAATGGGACAAAATTATTCAGGCAAGCCAAGGGTGTTGTGTCCTATAGGTTGGTACGATGTGATGCAATCTAACCCTCATAAGGGTTTTTGTCATGCAATGTGGTTAGGCTAGTGTGATGCAATCCAATTACCCACATGGGATGACACTATGATAATCTCATGGGACAACATGGCACAATATAACCCTTGTAAAGGATGGGTTGATGCCAAACTACACTACGATGGTTTACATGGGCTAATACATTATGACCCTCTCTTGTGGGCTTTTGTAAATTGGGAAGGTCCTGCATGATGGTCCAAGATGGCCAGGGAAGACTAGGATGGGCCTAGACAAGCTGAGAAGGTCAATATGGGTTGAGCAAGCCAATACAGGTCACGAAGATCAAAATGATCAGTTTTATGCTAAAATAGGCTAGGAAGGTCAAAATTGATGTGACAGGTTGGGCTATGTCAGTGTAAAGGATTAAAAAATAAAATCTATTATTGTATTCAAAAAGAGTGCTTGAAAATCATAAGTACAACTACAAATATTTTAGATTTTCTAACAAATTACATTTTTCAATACAAACTACATTGCCGACACAATATTCCAACAATCTACTTTTGATGACAAATTACAATCTTGAAGATTATTTATTAAATTTAATCTTAAACTTTAGAAAATATTAAAAATAAACTAAGCCTATGAACTTGAATAAAAATAATCATATTTCTAAATTATGTCCACATCATACCTCCTCACAATAGAAGCATTGGACTCTAATGCTTTTACAAGAAAGTGGGAGAGAATATGGGAGTGTGCAAGTGCCAAAAATAAATTTCTTAAACATGATGAAGAAGAAAAACTATTTGGAAGGCTTTGTTCAAAAATATAGAGCATAAAATCATCTCAAAGGATTTTCTTTATCACAATATCATACCATTATCGGAGACTTTTCTCAAGAGAGCATACAATTGCCCTAATGGAATCACTATAGCTCTTGTGAAGGAAGTTCCAAAATCAAATATTGCTCAAAAGGACCTTGTAGGAATTATCACTACAACTCCTATAAAGGGAGTTCCAAAAATAATTGCTCAAAAAGGCCTTGTAGGAATTTTATTCAATCTTCTCTAGAAAAGTTTGTCTAATTATTGAAACTATAGAGGAAGGTTTGCAACATATAGAGGAAAAAGGCACAAATTCTTGTGAAGGATGTTGCAATAAAGAATTTCTTGTCAAGGCACCCAACATGGTTGAAACACTCAAAGTCAAGTTTGAAGAAATCATAGGAAGACAATACAAAGAGGCCAATAAAAGGCATACAATGGAGTGTTGGTTACCATTGAGCTTGTGCTTCATATTACAATTTCACAAAGGTTTCAAAACCCAAAGTGAAGGATTAAAAAGACAATTCAAATCCTTAATGTTGTAGACAATCTAGTGGATCTTTTTACAAAGCCACAATTAGAAGTGAACTAAAATCCTCAAAGCATGTCAGATGCTTGAAGGCTTACAAATGCATGTAAGAATACCAAAATATGAGCATAATATCCAAGTCTAAATCCAAAGGCCCAAAGTATGTGGCCAATTACAAAGAATTAACTTGTTTCTTAAACAAAAATACTTACAAAATCCAACAAGTGCATACGAGTTTTGTTTATTATATACACTTAAAAATTAATTATATTTTTAAATTAAATAACTAAATTAATTTAATTAAGTGTTTAATTAAATTAAATTTTCAAGTTTAATTTTCTTCAAAAAGCTTTTAAAGTACAGTCATCAGTTGATTGTTTAGCCTATGCTAACGGGCAGAGAATCCTTCAATCATGATTGGACCCATGTCGCACTCTGGCATTGTGTGAGATTAATTCATTAGTCGACATGAACAAATATTTTTTTAATAGGAAAATACAACCAAATTTGAAACATAGGTTGTTGACACCACTAGAAATATGGAATATATCATACTCCGACAACCAAAATGTGACTCAATTGGTAATGAATACACATCCTCAAAATGCATGTTGGAGAGGACACATCCTGAGCATTATGAAAAGCAAAGCAAAGTCGACTAGCTTAGCCAAAAAATTTATGGTAAACTTGGTCAACATGCACACATGGTCCTTGATCACCAAGGATAGTTGAATGGCATGGACTGCACTAGATATGTGTGAACATCATATATAGAAATTTATTTGCAATAAAAAGTCTAGCAAGTGTTGGCCTCACAGTTCGTGCATTACTTTACCAATCAGGGGGTTGCATATTTTAAAAAGTCTTTCAAATACCTTTTAAATAGAACATCCTCTACCCCACACGTGTTGGATAAACTCTTAAGCCTTTTGAAATGCAAGTTGTCTTCCTGCCAAACTACGTCATTGTTCAATCAAACATAGCCACTTTGACTACAATACAACACCTCATTAGCTGGAAAAGGTGTTGAATTTGATTTAATTGGTCCACAATTTTTTGTGGAGTTTATCTATTGAGAACTTTAGAAACAATTCAATGTCACTTTTCAATCATCAATCACGTCATAATTCAACCGCTAGTGCATTCATTTGCAACATCAACTAAAACTAGAATGACATCGTCTATAAGTGATCAACTACTAAAAAATGTGTGGTGAGTTTGGCACATTTGTTACTTTAGCTTGAAATTATTGCATGTCCATAATCTTCAAATGCAAGCCATAAAGCATTGTATACTCCTAAAAATCGAGTGTAAATCACCAGGGAAAATTTTTAATGGAATTTTGTCCACCAACGCCATATTATAGGGGGTTTAATCAGAATAAGGAACATCACATGGTAGTTTTAAGATCCAAAGAGGAGGGTGTCATTGATCTAGATATGGTTTTTTTTTCCTTCCTACTTTCAATTTGTATGAGAACAAAAAACTATTGGCCTACTTGTTGGCTTTAAAATTGATCGAATATGGTCATCATGTCTACTCACTATCAACAATGAGCCCACAACACATAATAAATGTTGGGGATAATTATCTATTCTCTAACATAGAAGATAATAAAATGGGAACAAGACATCAACAAAGCCTTGCTACCCCTCAAAACTCATGTCACAAGAGTCACAAATTGGCCAATGTGACTCTTTTCATTGATCATAAACTAGTGTCAAATTTTTTGGTAGTGCAACTCAAACCTAAGCTAAAGTACAACAAGGGAGGCAAATTCCCCCTCGTAGGGCTTGATCGATGTTATGATACCAATGTAAAGGATTAAAAAAATGAAAGTTGTTATTGTATTCAAAAGGAGTGCTTAAAAAACACAAGTACAACTGTAAAAATTTAATATTTGCTAACAAACTACATTTGTCGACAAGCCTATGAACTTAGAATAAAAATAATCCTATTCCTAAATGATGTCCACATCATCTAGTCTAGTTGAAATTACCCTAGATGGATCAAAATGGGCTAGAGGGTTAGAGTAGGCTGAAACATACAAGAATGGGTCGAGTGGGCCGGCCAAAATAAGTCAAAATAGACCAAAATATATCTAGCAGGCCAAGACAAGCCATAAGGGGCCAAAACTAGTAGGATAGGTCAAAAGGAGCCACAACACGTGAGATAGATCTAAATGGAGCAAAACATAATAGAACATGTTGGGAATTTTGGAATAGGTCAAGTAGGTTAGAACAAGTTGGGAAGGTCGAACCAGGACAAAATAGACCAAAATAGGTGGGCAAGTGAGGACAAGTTGAAATGGATCATAAGGGGCCCAAATAGGCGAGATGGGCTAAAACATACCATAATGGGCCAAGAAGGCCAAAAAAAGTCAAGACGTGCTAAAGTAGGCAAGAATGGGCTAAATTTTATAGGAAAGAATGAAACAAGTCTAAATAGGTCAAAATGGATAAGGATGATTCAAAATGGGTTAGGCAAACCAAAATCAATTGAAACATACCAAAATGGGTTTGGAAGGCCAAAACAAGATAAAATAGGTAATTTGAGACGATTAAAATGTTCAAAAACAACAAAAATAGGTAGGGTAGGCCATAGCATAGTAGAATAGGCTTGGAAGGATGGAACACATTATGCAGGTCAAAATGAGCTAAAATAGACGAAAATGGATTGGGTAAGATAATATGGGATGGAACATACAAGAACAAGTCAAGAAGGTTGAAACAGGTCAGGCTGGTCAAAATGGGGTGGGTAGGCCTGAACAACTTGAGAAGGCCAAAAGATGTTGGGTAGGCTAGGTGTAAACCCAAAAAATTGACCCACTTGAGTGAGTAATTTTCCCTAGATCCTTGGGGAGACCCTCCAACTTGCCCTAAACAAGTTTGGACCTCCCTTCCCCCTTCTTCCTCCCTTTTTTCCCTCTTTATGTGAAATCATGGTCGACCTCTATGGGGCACGATTTTGCATAGCTAGGGTTTTCTCCTAGAAAACCCTAATTTTCAAAGTTGATCTTTTCGAGGTCAACTTTTCTTGGTTTTTCCTACCCATTTCTCTTTCAAATCCCTATAAAAGGAGGGTTTGAAGTCTTCTTTTCCCCTAATGAATTCAATCCAAGTTCTATTTTTCTTGAGGTCTTCTCTTCTACAAGCAAGCTAACTCACAAGTTGACAAGTGCTCATTGTTTAAGTGATTGATATAGTCTATTGAAGCTCTATTTTGGAAATGATATTTCGTTGCATTATTTGTGTGTTTGTTGACTTTAGTGGACAAGTGTTGAATCCCTACGGAGGATTTATGCTACTTGGAGGTCTCCATCCTTGGATCTATTTTTTTGCTATCGCCATGTTGTTTTCACACTTAGGCATTTGCATATTAGTTAGATTTTTACTTTGTATTAATTCACCTGCATCATTTAAGGGTTTTTCTCCTCTTCAGTGATATTTCACCATTCTACAAAATTGTGATCGCTTCATACGAGATGTGATTTTATGCAGGCTAATATTGGGGACAATTTACTACCACCAAACCCTAGGTTTGTGTTTCATGCTGTATTTTGATCATAATAACATATTTTGTGTTTAGTTTATCCTACTATGCTACCACATTTTATTTTGTCCATTCATCTTCTAAAGGTCAACTTTAACATTTTGTATTTCAAAGGTTAGCTAAAAGGACCTAGGGGGCTTGACTGCTACACCTCCAAGTACAACCATACAGTGGCCTAAGCAGGCCCCCTAACGCTAATCATATTTTTCAAGTATTTGTGAAGTTATTTTGTAGGAATAAGAATCATGGGATACTTGTTGAATGAAATATAAAGCTTGGATCAACCACCAGATAAAGATAAGTGCCCTAATTAATATTTAGGTTGTTTTTTGGGTGATTTCTATTTCTATCAAAACCCTAGATCAGATTTAAAAGGAAAATATTTAATTGATTTCTAGGCATTTGAAAGATAAACAACATTTAGTGTGCATTTAGGGTTTAATATTGTTTGTGCATATTCCCTTGAACCCTTGCTTAAAGGATTTCATTTTGCAATCCTAGGGTTAGAGATCATTCAAAACAAAGAATCATTCTAGGGTTAGCTCTTGTCTTCTTATATATTATTCTGCATTATCCTTTATCTTTCTTAGTTTAGCTATAAAAAGACCAAACACAGGTAATTATCTTAAATTGAACACATCAAACACATTCCACCCATGGACTTGGAGCGAGTCCTAAAACCATTCCTAGTGAACCCTTCCCCCCACACCAAGTGTATAGTTACAATGGCCATCACGGTCACCTCAAGGCTTCCCTATGGATCCAACCTTGATAATTGTATGATAGTGCATGGTTTTCTTCTTGTACATATTTGGTGAACCCGACGTGAATGCACCTATTAGTGGCCAAATTAGGAAGCTTTCTTCCTTGTGTACTTTTCTTTTGAATATATTTTAAGTGAGACCACTAATTTGTTTGATTAGAGTTAGAAGAACATTAATAAACATATTTAAAAATCATCTTGTGTGTGTTTCATTAGTCTTCTCTTCTATCCTTTCGCTTCTTCTAATGGACTCAAACCTTATAAGTTAGTGAAAGCATCTAGAGTTTGATCATGTTTCCCAAGAAGATGATCAAATTGATAGAGAGAACCCTAACCTTGATATAGAAGAGTAAGAGAATGAGGAAACTGAAACAAATTATGACCCCCTTGAAGGGCCCGATGGGCACTACTTCTTTAAATCATTTGATCATATGCAGGGTTTTATGAAACGCTATAAGGAAGACTTGCTTGAATCTATGAGGTGGGAAGCTCAACTTGAAAAAGATGAGACTCCCCCTCCTTCAATAGTCTCTCCTATACACATTCATACTAACCCTTTGTTTGAACCTTTGAATCATGGTAATCATGTTCATAAATTGACTCATGTCACTACTGTAACCACCAACATTGGGGGAAGTTCACAAATCCCTCCAACTAGTAGTGTCTCTCAAAATTATTTTCAATTTCCTCCTCAATCCACTCATCTCAACAATTTTGCTTCTATTTCACCAATTGTTAGTTACCCTCTCCAACAAGATACCACATATCACAATAGTATCAATACCTTCAATATAATCCAAGTACTTTTTCAACAACTTACCTATCGCTTAGGGAGTCTGGGGATATTGCATAGTACCAATCCCAAGGTACAAAATTTAACTAATATGGTAAAAAAATTAGTTTTAAAAGTGGAAATGATTCAACCTTCTAGTTACACTTACAACCATAGATAAATATGCAATCAACCCCTATATCCTATTAATGTTGATAGACCTTATCCTAAACATTTTTCCATGTCAATTTTTCCCATATATAAGGGAACAGAAGATCCGATTGAGCACCTGAGATGATTCAGAACAACTTGCCATGATCTCATCTATGATGATATGTTATTACTAAATATATTTCCTAAGAGTCTTGTTGGCATGGCATTAGAATGGTATTATTAGTTTCCCAATCATTCCTTGAGAAATTTTGAAGAAACAGCTAAATTATTTATCCAATAGTTTGGTGCTTATGTTGAGAAGAATGTAACCATGAAAGATGTCTACAATCTGAAACAAGGTAAAGAGGAAATTTTTTTAGAATTTTTGTCTCATTGGAGGAGTCTAGTTGGATGTTTGAGATACACATTACCTCCCTGAGATATGCTTGAAATATTCATTGGAAATCTGCATGAACAATTATCTTTTGCATTAGAAACAACAACTATCACATCTTTTGAACAAGCAATTGAGTTAGCAAGAAAAGTGGAACAAGCTCTTATCAGAAGAGGACAGCTCAAAGTGAAAGAAGATAAAACCACTAAGTCACAGTATAAAAATAAGCATGTTGTAGGATATGGTGCAATGCAGATAGTAGGCATGTTAACAATATTGTTAACAACCTACAAAATATGATACTTCAAAAACCTCCACAAAGGAATTTCACAAAACTTAACATGCCTATGGAAGTGGTTTTAAAGCAACTTTTGGAAGCTAATATGATTGAATTACCTCCCATAAGGCAACCAAATACTACAACTAATTGGTACAAGGTAGGTCAACATTGTGCATATCATAGAGTTGAAGGACATTGGATAAATTCTTGCAAGAAGTTAAAACATGTGGTTCAAGATCTAATTGATGTAGGGTGCCTTGCCATAGAAGGTTCTCAATCATCAAATAATCAACCTCCTACTCAACAGGCACCTATGACTAATCAAGATATGGGAATATTCAAATATCCATTACCAAAGCATGGACAACCGATAGCTAACCAGATATCTTATCAGAATGAGTCACCTTCTTGTGGTAATATGGTTGGAATGGTTGGAGTGACTACAAGAAAACATGTTCAAGCTCAGTCAACATAACACCCTCAGTAGGAGAAGGATTCTTCATCACAACCCATTTTGGTTTTAAAGAGTAATCAAAGAAAGAGTACAGGAACAAGGAACCCACCCTTAGTCTTAAAACCTCAAACCTCCTTTGACCTTCAACAATAATTAGCTAGTACCTCGACTAAGATTTCTATCTTAGAACTCTTACAAACTTCCCCTAATCATAGGGAAGCCTTGTTGGAACTTCTAAGACAACAATCTATCCCTCTAGATATTTCTCCCAATGTCATGGTTAATGTTGTAGGTTCTCTTGGGATACATCATATCTCATTCTCGAATGACAATATTTCTTCCTCAGACCCACAAGAGGATTCTTCCCTTCACATCATTGCATTCATTGGGGAAAATTTTGTCAAACGTATCTTGGTTGATAATGGGTTTTTCCTTAATTTTTGTACTTATCAATTTTTCCAAAATTTTGGACTAAAAGAGGAAGACTTAACTAAATTTGATATTATCATCAAAACTTTCAACAATGAGTCCCAAGAATCCTATGGTGTTATATCCCTCCCTCTTAAGGTTGGGCCCAAAATCTTAGATACTTTATTTTATGTGGTGCCTTGCTCTGCATATTTTAATCTTCTTCTTGGATGTCCTTGGATTCATGAGATGAGGGCGGTCCCTTCTAATTTTCATTAGTGTTTGAAATTTGAGTATAAATATCAAATCATCACCATCTCGGGTGATCCTCGACCATTCAAATATTGTTCAATGGTCAAACAAGCTCAATTTGATCTCTATGTTTGTCCTTTAGTTTCATCATTTGCCTCTCCAAGTTCCTCATCTCAAATATCTAAGCAACTTAAAATTTTAAAAGTGAGTGAGGAACCCCTAATCAATGTTTCATCATAGGGTCAAGATAATTTATTTTCTCAAGAGCCTCTTCTAGATCTAGCTAGGCTACCACCTTCACCAAGGACTACGAGTTTACCTCGTAAGAAATGTGAAGTTGTACACATTGGCATGTGTACCTTTGTCTTCGTAGGGACTTTCAAAGATAAGGTTCATGGTAGCAACCCCTCTTCCATTGAGCGTTCATTTGCTCATTTTTACTTATCCAATGATTACCAGCTCCCTAAGCAAATCATGTATAGTATAGGATAATCGATAAAGGTTTAGGGGAAAAATAGAAGAGCATTCAATATCCCTTGGATATTGAGGTTTGGCTTAGGAGATGTGGTGTAGGCTACATACCCAATAAAAACCAACCTTTACCCTTTGATAATTATGATCATATTATGACTTATGTTGAGTATTTAGATCATCAAAAATTAGAGCGATGTGATGAGGATGAAGATCCCCCATTTTTTTCTAACATCTTGTTTTGTAATATGATAGGTTCTATGATAAAATAGACCCTACTTTGCTATCCTATAGGGATCTTGCGAAATTAGGGATTGCTCCTCCTTTTGTTAAGAAGAGTGGCTTTGTTCAAGAGCATGTGGATTTTTATGCGAAGACTACCAAAGACAATCCTTTGAAGGAGCCTTCTTGTGATTCTAATCATCAAGAAGGTCCACCTTTTGGGAATATCTTTAATGGACTGATCCTAGGTATGCCTATTCTTTTTATTAATATAGGAGGCACAATCAAGATGTGTGTCGACTATCATTCTATTTACTTACATTAACAAAACAAAACTAATCATTAATTAGGCATGCATTTGCATTATCATTCTATTGCATCTGCTTGATTGCTTATATTGCATGATTGAATGTCATATTCTACATGATTTGCCTGATATTCTATTCCATCTTGCATTTGGTTTGTTATAATTGCATTGTTGTTTGCTCATGACTGCTTGTTCATATAGATTTTTGGGATTTCACAATAATGGCATGTGATGATACCTAGTTAGGTCATAGCTCACATGCATTGCACTTTCACTAGGATTCTGATGCCTAGTGACATCCCCAACCTAGGGTGTGTCTTCCTTTTTTTCCCTCCTCTCTGTTTTGCCTTCTTCTCTTCTTTCACTTTTTGCTCACATGTCTTCCTTGACCTTGAAGGTTTTTCAAATGACCATAATTCTTTGCTAGGTCAAGGAGCATATTTTTCTTTGGTATATCCTTATCCTCTTGTTGCTTCAGTTTTTTTTTTATCTTTGGTTTAGACAAGGAAATAAATTCATTTATTTTCCTTACCTTCTTCACTTCATTGCACACACACTTTTTATTTTCTCCTTACCTTCTTCCTCTCTTTCTTCTAACACTTGCACACACTCACACATTGCTTTGCTCAACTTTCTTTGTCCACTCACAAATTTGCACACATCACACCCCTATTGGGGGTCGTACTCACTCATTTATCTTACATATATACCACACCCCACATGGGATAGCTTCATGGCCACATGCGAGGATCAACCTCCATCTTGATCATTTGTGAGCATACATCCTAGAGGGTATATCTTGATCATCTTAGTGAGCATTGCACTCATCATGGATCATGCTCCATCATTTATCCATCTTAGCAAGTACTACACCCATAGCGGGTTTAAATCCATCTATCTATCTTCGTGTTTGATCTTGGTTTTTTGATCACACTGATCTAAAACAATATACATTGACTTAAACATCAAGTATCAAACCTCTTTTGCTTTTTTTGGTCTTTGGTTCTTCTCCTTATTCTTATTATTATTTTCTTCTTCTTCTTTCTCACTTTTTCTTATTCTATTTTTGAAATCGTACCTCGTGTTTTTGGGTCACAATTTCACTCTATAGCGTTATCGCACTCTAAAATTATTGGGTGCAATTTCACTTAGAGTTATTTTTAATGTCTTTTTATTTGCCTTTTTGGTTTCTCCTTTCTTTCTTTCTCTTGCTTTTTTTGTGTGTCTTCTCGTGTGTTGCATTTTTCCACCTCATTTAGTTTTGCATTAAGTTAGTGCATTTCATAATTAGTTCATGTTAGATTCATTGCATGCATCATCATCATAAAAACATAAAAATATAATAAGCATAAAACAATCACACAAGCACACACATTACACTAAATAAAAGTAACATGATATTACTCAAGTCAAAAGAGAGATACATAGGTCCTCCTAATCGGTGTACCATAGTCTATCCCCGATACACTTGACCATCCCTAGGGATGCATGCCATAATATAAAATTGGCATGTCATCCCAATCCCCTCCCTAGCCATGGGAGCCTATCCCCTTAGCCCCGTTCATCGAAGATGGTCTTGGTGGAGGCATGTTCATAGATCATGAAACTAAATTTTGACTTGATGTCCATAGGAATGGAGGAAGTGGCACTCGTTGCCCCTTTGGAACCACCTAGTGGTACATCACCTGGTAGAAGGTCACCTTCTATAAGGCTACCTTCATCCTATCTCCCAACCTCTATAATTTTTCCTAGAGTAGGCAGACCCTGTCTCCTGGTTGGCTACTACTAACCACATCCATCCCCTTTTCTTGAGCCTACTAACGCTCCTCATCTAGTTGACTTACCTCTCTCTAAATATGGTTTG
>JAQPPZ010012759.1:0-64613 GCA_028583015.1 Wollemia nobilis | reverse complement strand
GGAAATACACTGCACCTTGCATGAAATTTTGCATGCAATCTGTAACTTCCAAACTCTGCATGCTTCTCGAGGCATGAATTTCAGTGCCAATCCACAGACCGGGCGTGCGGCAATTGCTTTCGAGCCCTGTCAGGCTAGACGTTGCTCAACCAGGTTAGCCACTATTTTCGTGACAGTAGTGCTATCACGCCTAACAACCGGGTCAGGTGTGTGGCCAGACACCTGAGCGTCAAGCGTTGCCCTGACGCTGTCGATAGACAACGCTGGTGGGCAGGCCGAAGCATCTGGCCAACACTGTCATGCCTAACAAAAATGTCAGGCATCAGCTGTTAGCGAACAGTGTGGGCGATAAGGCCGATGCGCTGTCAGCTGTAACAGCAGTCAGGCTTGATGCTATCAACGGACAGCGTGGGCTGTAAGGCCGAAGCGCTATCGCTTGGATAGCCACGGTCGTAGCCCAGACGCTGTCATGCCGAATAGTGTCGGGAAGGACAGCACCATCAGTTGTCGGTCGCCCCTTGCCACAAACATGCACGCCGGGTGCTGTCGGGTAATTCTGGCCGACCGCCTGCAGAACGCAGCCGAGGACTGGTTGACGCTGTCAAATGCAGCCGAGGCCTGGCCGTTGCTTAAAAAAAAATAACAAATTACTGTATTTTTTTTTTTTTTACAAATGCAGCAACAACTTTAATATATTAATAAAATAATATATTAACAAAAATTAAAGCCTTTCAATTACAAACTAAAAAAATTTAAAAATTAACCAGGGGGGTTAATTCTAAAATTTAAGAAAAGCTTAAATTGAAAAAATGCGAGCAACCAGCTCCCACCAGTAGCTCTCCTTTCAAGATCCAGTCGACACACGACCAGTGTTTGAAAGGCACCCAGATCTAAGTCGACACATGACCTAGCTTTGATGACCTCCTGGAGCTCTTCAGTACTCAAAAATGGGGGGGGCAGTAGGGTCAAATGGCTCCCTAATCCTAATTGGACCGTAGGTACGATCCAATCCCTTCCAAGGATCAGTATACGAAGAACTCTGGGGCAAACTTTTCCTATACCTCTTGAGCATAAGCAAAAAGTTGGAACGAGGAGTTTGTTGACGAAGGAACTTCCTTCTCCGAATGGTTTTCAAGCTCCCTTTGGGCTTAAACCGAGTCCTCAATGAGAAAATATTTCTCATAATAAAACTATCTCCTATCCTCTCACCTCACAAGCCCTAGTGCAAACATGAACTAGGTTCTGATACCAATGAAAAGGATTGAAAATCCAACTAAGTGTTCTATTATTTACAATTCAATATATAGGCACTAATGGCCCAAAATACATAACCAACCCATCAAATCATGGATTTGATCCAATACGCTTAACCAAAAAGCTACAAAGGTGCAAAGGAGAATGCACGTAAACTTCTAAGTTAAGAGAAAGGAATATTGCTAACTAGAAGATCCATTTTAGCTATCTTGAATTACACACTTCCTACTTTGAGTTCACACTTACTAACTAACACTCTAAATGACAACTAGAAGATAACTAGTACCCACAAGTGCATGTGAGAAGGAGACTCACTTACAATTATTAATTTGCAAGAAATAAACTATGCAAACCTAGCTAGGAACTACTAGAGGGGTCATATGAAATATTAAACATCAATCCTCATCAGTTTTTCTAGACTCACAAAGTATCATTTTACACCATCTAGACTTGTGCCCAAAATTATTGTATTTTTAACATATAACATCATCATCCATGAGATGTGCAAAGGAATTGAAATTTTTATTGTATCTTGCATAATGAGTAGTGTGCAACTCTATGACCATATTTATTGCAAGAAAAACAATTACCATGGAAGAAATTATGTAACATGTTTGTATGTCTTGGAATTTGTGGAGAAGTTATTTTTCTCTTGTGATTGACTCTTATCTAGGGTTCTTCTTTACTTTCTTCATTTTTGATGTCCTTTGCTTGCTTTTCCTTGTTTGAAGTTTCTACTTTCTAAATACTTGATTCCTCTTTCTGTTTCTCATATTTTGTATCTGGTAGTGCCTTGGTCCTCTCCACTTTATTCCTTAGGAGAAAAAATTTTGCTTCCAACTTTTCACATTTTGTTTCCTTGGATCTCAATAGATCAGTTATATCTTGCTCAATCTTCTTTCCTTATTCCACCCTAATATTGAGTTATGTGCGGTATTGTATAAGTTCCATCCTTGCTTCTTCATCTTCTTTAACTTATTCTTTCAGGCTTAAATTTTTTTCTCTAAGTCTTTCCAATTTTCTGAGAGCAGCAAAGAATTCTTCTTTTATATCAAACATAGTCTCTTATTCACTTTTTGAATTCACGTGTGCTACCAAAGGATCCTCTTCCAAGCTGTTAGTATTTTCACAGAGAGACCCGCTCTGATACCAATTGAATAACATTTGCTTATACTAAGAGGGGAGGTGAACAATATACAATAAAACTTTTTGCATTTTAATCCAAATAGTAGCATCAACATTAATATAATAGTAAACATCACACAAAGCATCACACACATGAGAGACATAATTTTTACATGGTTCACCTAAATATGGCTACTTCCATGGAGAAAGTATTTCTTCTAAATATTTCTCAAATAATATTTTGGGAATCCTTCCCAATTACAATGTTTATGGACCTCTTTCCAAAAGAGATGTTGATCCCCTAAATCTAGTTTGTGAATATCTATCCACAGGATAACTCCTCCTCTACTCTGGTTGGTGATCCTCTAGAATACTACTAACTCCACTGCACTGGCTTGTGGATATCTCTCCACTGAAGACACTTGTCCCCACTCAAAAGATCTATCCTCATTGCCCTAGCTGATGGATCTCTATCCACTAGATACTAATGTCCTCTATGCTCTTTCACCTCCAAAGATCTATCTCAATTCTATACTAAATATAGTCCAGACGGTCTAGCACACATCTACTCAATAAATCCACTCAGAACTTGCTCAATTCTTCTCAATAGGTCCACTTAAAACCTACTCAAATATGCTCAAATCTACTCAACAGATCCACTTAGAACCTGCTCAAATCTGCTCAACAGGTCCACTCAGAACCTTCTCAAATATGCTCAATAAGTCCTCTCTAGAACTTAGCCAAATTTGTATTGTAAGCTTCCATAAAAAGCTCACACAAAATCATTTCACAAGTCTTCTCAAAGACTTGCCTCAAACCTGCTTAACAAGTCCACACAAAACTTGTCCAACCTCATAGAAGCATAAATAAAATTGTTAGAGACTCAATATGTTCTACACTCAAATCTCAATCACCTTCTCAACTCAAATCAATTTCATAGAAACATAAAGAAAATTGTTAGAGACTCAATATGTTCTATACTCAAAGCTCAATCACTTTCTTGACTCAAATCAAAATATAGAATAGTTTGTTTGATGGAACTTGAACAATCACTTCATACATCCACTTGACTAGGTTCAATAAACTCTACTCAACCAATCACTCAAGAAACAACCCTTTCTTACAAACTCTAGTCCAAGCATGTATCATCCAACTCAAAATGTTTCCAACAATGCTCAACAACAAATCTCACATAACAATGATACTCATGTTCTTTTCAAACACTAGTTCAAGTTCTTTTCTTAACAACTCACTTCAAAAACAATGCTCATAAATCAATCTTCACATAACAATTATACTCATGTTCTTTTCAAAACTCTAACTCAAGTTCTTCAACAAACCAATGGCATCAACAACAATTCTTACAAAACAAGGTTTTAATCACAACTCTCAAATTCATAAAACCTTGAAGCATTAACTCAAACACTTTTGAAAAGGAAACCCTAATCAAATCCTTTTCACTCCAAACTTAATTTTTGAAGTAAGCTAATCAACCAAAGAAGAATTTGCCCATACCTTTTTGTTTGACAAGGATTTGATCTCACAAATCTGCCACACTCATAATTACTTCTTTACCAATCTCAATAAGGGTTAGGAGAATAATTTTCTCAACAAAATATAACACAAAATTAATATCAAAATTACACCTTATCACTCCAACTTGATTAATAATCAACACCCTCACAATAATCACAAAAACCCTTAATTCAAATTAACACAATACCCACAAATTCTTAATCCTCGAAAAATCAATATAGCAATTTAAGACTGTATTAAAACCAAAAATCCTCTTATAGTTCCAAATGATGATTCTCAACAACCACCACTTTTATACAAAGCAACCTTACCAAACAATTCTATTAATCAAACCTTATACCTCCCAACTTAGGCAAATAATTAAAATTAAAACAAAAAATATTACCTCACCTTTGGAGGGAATCGAACCCTCAATATTGCTCCCAATATGCGCCTTAGCCACGGCCAAAGTCACCACACGAGCCAAGCGATCATTTGTGATTAACGAAGCACTTCGTGCTAACACCTTCTACCTTAGGCAAAAGAACATGCATTGCAGGTGCCTTAACCAACACAACTCACAATGCACCCACCGATATTCAAATGCAAACCCTTTCACAAGCCAATGCCACTAGGCCACACTATCCTATATGACTTCAAGGATTAAAGCTTCATCCCTTAAACACTTCGATGTCACGTCTTTCATAAAAACTCACAAGCTCTTATCTTCGCATTCCAATCTTTTTAATTTTGAGCAAGGATAATTAATTTGGACTTTGGGCATTGTATTTGTATGCTTCCTGCATTACTTTGAAACACTCTCCATGTTATCTTTGACAATGTCGATAGAGATTATAAAAAGGCTTTGAATACCTTTTGTATTAAAACCAACCTTTGGGTTTATAAAATGTATTTAAACTTTATAAAACCCACTTTGCATTATAAAATATTATAATGAGAATTATAAATATTTTATTTGGGTTTTCACCATATCCCTTTAATATTATAATAACCATTATTATAATATTATGCCTTTCATAAATTACCTCCTTCTCACTGTATTCCATGTCGTAAATAATATTTATTTATAAAATTTAAATTCTCACTGAATTTAAATAATTTATAAAATAAATATTATAACTCCTTTTTAACTTCTATTTTTTGCACTGATTCTCTTGATCTTTGACCTTCTTCCTGGATATAAAATTATCATTTTTATCCCCTCTATTTCTTGCTGAATTTCTTGATATTAATTATGACTTCATCTAGTGACATCAATGACAACTTTGACTTAGGGACTCAAAATGTCCAACAATATCCCCCTTTGCCATTGATGGCAACCCATACTCTTATTACAAAAACCTGACCTTTATTTTTATTCTACTCCCCCTGGTACATTGCTCCCCATGGCTCAATGCTCTCTCAAATTATGCTCTCTCAAATATCAAATCTCTCCTCATTACTCAAATCTCTCCCCCTTTGACATCAATGACAAAGGGTCACCTTTGGGGCTCGGGACTAAGAATGAGCCTCTTAGCTTAGCCCATCCCCCACCTTCTGTTAAGGTGGTTAATTTCATGGTGGGAGTCTCACTCCCAATTTTTCTCAAAGATACTCAAAATTTTCCTTTGAAAGTGGCTTAGTAAAAATATCTTCTATTTTTTCCTTTGTAGTGACATATTCCAATCTGACCTGTTTATCTGTCACCTGTTCTCTTAGAAAATGATACTTAATCAGAATGTGCTTTGTCTTGGAGTGCATTAGTAATTATAGATTTGTATAATATTTGATCTGCGTCTAGAGATTCATCATCCTTACTCAACATGCATCCTGTGACCATAGGAGTACTTACTGGTTTGCAATATTCTAGCTTGAATTTCTTCAACATTTCATTTATATACTTGGCTTGAGGGAGAAACACTCCCCTTTCTGATTATGAAATCTGAAGTCGAAGAAAGAAGGATAATTCACCAAACATAGACATCTCAAACTAGTTTTGCATATTCTTAGCAAAATATTTGCACATCTTATCATTGTTTCCTCCAAAAATTATGTCATCAACTTAAACAACCACTATTAGAAGATCATTTCCTTAATTTTTGATATACAAATTACTATCTGCTATTCCTTTCTTGAATTCCTATTCCTAAATATACTTATCCAATCTTGAGTACCATGCTCTAGGAGCCTGCTTTAAACCATATAATGCCTTCTTCAATTTGCATACCTAATCTAGTTTATCTGCTAGTATGAATCCCTCTGGTTGTTCAATATAAACCTCTTCTTCTAGAACCCCATTTAGAAATGTTGACTTGACATCCATCTGATATACCTTGAAGTTCTTGAAACTTGAGAAGTCTAAAAACATCCTTATAGCTTCAAGTTGTGCAACTGGAGAAAAACTTTCATCAAATTCAATTCCTTCTACTTATGCATAACCTTTGCATACTAACCTTGATTTATTTTTGATTACTTGTATGTCTTCATTCAACTTGTTTTTGAATACCCATTTTGTGCCAATTACATTTTTGTCCTTTGGTCATGGAACAAGTTTCCATGTTTTTTTCTCTATATGATCCAATTCCTCATTCATTTCTTTAACCCAAAGTTCATCCTCGCTTGCCTGAGTGAAGTCTTTGAGCTCAATCTTAGATAGCAAAGAAAAATTTATTTATTGAGATGGTTTTATTATTATTATCCTTGTTTGTCTTTCATATGAATTCTTGATGATCTGTTCTTTTGGATGATGTTTCTATACATACCTGGAAGGAGTCTTAGGAATAAGCCTTTGTGTTTCTTATTCATCTTTATATGATTCCTCACAAAATTATTTTTGACATCCATCCTCTTGGTACATAGTTTGCTGAACTGATTCTTTGGAATCTATCTTCTCATCGACTATTACATTTATACTTTCCACCATAGTGCATGTTCTTTTTTTGAAGCATCTGTAGGCTTTAATCTTTGTGGAATAACCAAGAAAAATTCCATCATCATATCTTGGATAAAACTTGCCCAATTTTTTATCTTCCCTTCTTATGTAACATTTTCTTCCAAAGTTTTTGAAATGTTTTACAGTGGCAGGTCTTCATTTCCAAAGCTCATATGGAGTGTTGTGATGATTTACCCTCAATTGAGCTCTAGTTATTATGTATAAAATTGTGTTTACTGCTTCTTTACAAAAACTATCTGATAACTTAGATTCATTTAACATAGCTCTAGCCATATTTTCAACAATCTTGTTCTTCCTTTCAACTATGCCATTTTTTTGAGGAGTTCTTGCTACTAATTATTCTCTCTTGATCCCATGTTCAAAAAATTATACAATTTAATTTGAAGTAAATTCTCCTCCTCTGTCAGATCTTAGACATTTAATCCTTTTGCCTATTTCATTTTCAACCAATTCCTTGAATTCTTTGAATTATTCAATAGCCTATGACTTCTTTTTTAGGAAGGTTACCCAAACCATCCTGGGATAATCATCTACAAACAACATAAAGTAACTCTCACCCTAAATACTTTGTGTCCTAGTAGGACCACACAAATCAGTATGTACTAGGCTCAGTGGCTTAGATGACATATTGACTTGAATTTTGTCCTAGTTTTCTTTCCATGTTGACAAGGTGCACAAATTATGTTTTGAGGTCTTCTTATTTTGGGTAAATATCTAACTATTTGTTTATTGCTTATGTTGACTATGTTGTCAAAATTCAAGTGACCCAATATTCTATGCCACAACCAACTCTCATCTTCTTGTAATAGAAAGCACTTTTTCCCTTTGATCTTATTGAGCATGTATAAGTTGTTTGGGGTCCTTGCATTAGCAATGATTTTCCTAGTTTCTATTTCTCTTATTTCACACCTATCTGGGTGGAAGACGACCATGTATCCTTGATCACAAAGTTGACTTATACTCAGTAGATTGTGTTTTAATCCTTTGATGTACAAAACATTCTTTGTTTTTGGTTTTCCATTAACTAGACTTAGAGTTCCTCTCCCAACAATCCTTGCTGATCCATTATCACAAAAACTTACTGATCCTCTATTTGTTTCTTTTAGTACAATTAATTTTTATTTGTCTCATGTTATGTGACTAGAGCAACCACTATCAAGATACCATTATTCTTCTTTATCTTGAGCATGAAGGGTTGTTTGTACTAACATTGATCTAGCCCTAACATTCTTCCTTTCATCTTTCCTAGTTGTTGAAATTATTTTTCTAGACTCAGGAAGTATCATTTTACACCATCTAGACTTGTGCCCAAAATTATTATATTTTTAACATATAACATCATCATCAATGAGATGTGGAAAGGAATTGAAATTTTTATTGTATCTTGCATAATGAGTACAGTGTGCAACTCTATGACCATATTTATTGCAAGAAAAACAATTACCATGGAAGACATTATGTAACATGTTTGGATGTCTTGGAATTTGTGGAGAAGTTATCTTTCTCTTGTGATTGACTCTTATCCAGGGTTCTTCTATGCTTTCTTCCTTTTTTATGTCCTTTGCTTGATTTTACTTGTTTTAAGTTTCTACTTTCTGAATACTTGATTCCTCTTTCTATTTCTCATATTTTGTATCTTGTGGTACCTTGGTCCTCTCCACTTTATTCCTTAGGAGAAAAATTTTTGCTTCCAATTTTTCACATTTTGTTTTCTTGGCTCTCAATAGATTTGTTATATCTTGCTCAATCTTCTTTCCTTATTCCACCCTAATCTTTAGTTTTGTGAGGTATTGTATAAGTTCCATCCTTGCTTCTTCATCTTCTTTAACTTATTATTTTAGGCTTAAATTTGTTTCTTTAAGTCTTTCCAATTTTTTGAGAGTAGCAAAAAATTCTTCTTTTATATCAAACATAGTCTCTTATTCACTTTCTAAATTTACGTGTGCTACCAAAGGATCCTCTTCCAAGCTGTTAGTCTTTTCACAAAGAGACCCACTCTGATACTAATTGAATAACATGTGCTTATACCGAGAGGGGAGGTGAACAATATGCAATAAATTTTTTTACCTTTTAATCCAAATAGTAGCATCAACATTAATAAAATAGTAAACATCACACAAAGCATCACACACATGAGAGACATAATTTTTATGTGGTTCACCCAAATATGGCTACTTCCATGGAGAAAGTATTTCTTCTAAATATTTCTCAAATAATATTTTGGAAATCCTTCCCAATTACAATGTTTATGGACCTTTGTCCAAAATATATGTTGATCCCATAAATTTAGTTTGTGAATATCTATCCACAGGATAACTCCTCCTCTACTTTGGCTGGTGATCCTCTAGAATACTACTAACTCCACTACACTGGCTTATGGATCTCTCTCCTCTGAAGACACTTGTCTCCACTCAAAAGACCTATTCTCATTGCCCTAGCTGATGGATCTCTATCCACTAGATACTATTGTCCTCTCTGTTATTTCACCTCCAAATCTCTATCTCAATTCTATACTAAACATAGTCCAGTCGTTCTAGCACACATCTACTCAATAAATCCACTCAAAAATTACTCAATTATTCTCAATAGGTCCACTCAAAACCTGCTTAAATCTACTAAATAGGTCCACTCAAAACTTTCTCAAATCTGCTCAATAGGTCCACTCAGAACCTGCTCAAATATTCTCAATAATTCCTCTCTATAACTTAGTAAATATGTATTGTAAGCTTCCACAAAAATATCACACAAAATCAGTCGACAAGTCTTCTCAAAGAATTGCCTTAAATCTGCTTAACAAGTCCACATAGAACTTGTCCAACCTCATAGAAGCATAAATAGAATTGTTAGAGACTCAATATGTTCTACACTCAAAGCTCAATCACCTTCTAAACTCAAATCAATATCATAGAAGCATAAAGAGAATTGTTAGAGACTCGATATGTTCTATACTCAAAGCTCAATCACTTTCTCAACTCAAATCATAATATAGAATAGTTTATTTTATGGAACTTGAACAATCACTTCATACATCCACTTGACTAGGTTCAATAAAATTTACTCAACCAATCACTCAAGAAACAACCCTTTCTCACAAAATCTAGTCCAAGCATGTATCATCCAACTCAAAATGTTTCCAACAATGCTCAACAACAAATCTCACATAACAATGATACTCATGTTCTTTTCAAACACTAGTTCAAGTTCTTTTCTTAACAACTCACTTCAAAAACAATGCTCATAAATCAATCTTCACATAACAATTATACTCATGTTCTTTTCAAAACTCTAACTCAATTTCTTCAACCAACCAATGGCATCAAAAACAATGCTTACAAAATAAGGTTTTAATCACAACTCTCAAATTCAGCAAACCTTGAAGCATTAACTCAAACAATTTTGAAAAGGAAACCCTAATAAAATCCTTTTCACTCCAAACTTAATTTTTGAAGTAAGCCAATAAACCAACTCAACCAAAGAATAATTTGTCCATACCTTTTTGTTTGACAAGGAGTTGATCTCACAAATCTACCACACTCATAATTACTTCTTTGCTAATCTCAATAAGGGTTAGGAGAATAATTTTCTCAACAAAACATAACACAAAAATAATATCAAAATTACACCTTATCACTCCAACTTGATTAATAATCAACACCCTCACAATAATCACAAAAAAACTTAATTCTTTATGGAGATTTATGGAAATCCATGGGGGCTAGGTGCCTTGTTACGATAGAAAGAGAAAACAACTTTATGGAGCTTCCTAGAGGAGGAGTAATTTTACCTTGTGCCTCATTATCTTGCACTATGTCTAAAAAAATTATTTTTGAAATAATTAATTTCTTCCTTCTTGATATATTCTTCTTCTTCAATATTTTTCCCACCTAGAGTTTAATTTTTTTGATGCAATGAAAAGAAAAATTTACTGTTGTAGCATGAAACAATTGGTATTTATGTCTCCTTCCTTAAGTCATCTCTTCCTAGATTTTTGGAACCAATATGACTCCTCCTCTTTTAATTTATTATAATTAAAAAGTAATTATTTTTCTTTCATATAATAATACCACTCCATTCCATTGATTTCTACTCTCTTCTAAATTTTTGAGCTTGGATTCAATTTTCTTATTTTATTTAAAAACATTACCAAAATATTTAATATTCCAAATATTCTCTTTTTTTAGATATTTCATCTCTTGAACAAACCTATACATACATGATCCTTCAAATATTATTTTATCCCACCATAATGTAACCATCTAGAAGAAATCAAGGTCTTGGAACTATATAGACTAGAAGCAAAATAGCTTTAGATGACCATAATTAGGTAAATCACATGTGAAAATAATGGGTTTATGATCTAATCTTGCTTGCAATAAAATATTTGGAGTGATTATATACTCTCTTCCCAATCATGTGTTAGATAACCAGAACCTATCCTATCTGTATACTATGTAAATTTCTCCAATATGTTTACTATCTCATGTATATTAAAAACATAAAGGAATAACATCCCAAAGATGATTTGAATTGAAAAATGAAGTAAATTTTTGTATTGATTTAGACCATCTACGGGTATCGCCATTATTTTTTAAATGAGATAGAATGGTGTTGAAGTCGTCCTCAAGAATCCATAAATCAACATTATGAACCATCATTGTGCTTAGAAAATTTATACTAAGGTACTTCCAACATCTTTCACAAGGAATAACTATAGTTTTAGCATATAAAATTATAACCATAACATTGTTATTTTCCTATTTTCTACAAAATAGTTAGTAACCCAATTACTTTTTGCTTCTAAAAATTGCCCATCCCAAATTGATATTCCTTTGAATTGTTTTTTGTTCATGCTTAGTAGTTGATCCCTCCCAAATGAACTTCCATATTTTATTGCCAATATTATTTAAAACCTCATTAATAATGAGATGACAAGGAAGTCCAAAAATCCTAATCCACACGAAAATCCTTTTAATAGTCTTTGTCTCGACAAAAATATTATCACTCCATGGTATTAAATATAATGCATCTTTACCCCTAAACCAAGGCCCACAATCCATTATGTTATCCTTTTTTAAAAAATAGATAATATTATGAGGAAAAATTCTTTTCTAAAGAAAATTTTATTGAGTAATTTAAATTCAATCCTCAGTTTCGCTTGATCTAATTTTGAATATTTAAAACACATGGTAAATATCGATGGAATTTATATATTAACCATTTACTTTTAAAAACCATTATATTATGTTTGATCACCTCATCCTTGATAATCACTTTTGATATACTATCTACCATTTGGTTACATTTTGTTATATATTCTCTCTTCCTCTTATTGCTAGATAGGGCAACTTCCAACTATGGCATCCTTACTTCTAGTACATACTTTAAAAAATGACTTTTCTATCATGTTACCTAGATTTTCATCACATAAAACCTTTAGTTTTTTAGTTTCTCTTAAGATCTAAAATAAGAAGTGGTGCTATCTCATTGTTTGCATTTTACTTCCTGCTCATTCTTCTTATTGGCACCCATAACACTTATTTTATAAAACAAAAAATTTGAGACTCTCTCTTAGCTCACACTCTCATCTAGATTGACCATAAATATATAGATTTTGAGGACTTGCCATTGATACTTAAAAGGCTATGGAATAGAGCCTAAGTTATTTACCTACATGAAAAAATAGTTTAATTATTAATTAGTGGATTATTAATTATTATTGAATTTTAATGATATAAAATGACACTAGCTCAATCAATCATATTACGTATTTTTAGGGAGAAAACCCATGTTCAAATCATATTTTCTATTTTACGCTCCTATTACTGAAGTCCCCCCTAGCCTCCGAGCAATGCTAGGGCATCACCGTACCAGACATCTACATCAGATTCTTCACATAAAAATGCAATACGTAAGGCAAATCTATCCTATTATTTATTATTTTTATAGATGTTATTTCTATTTTTGTTCACTATACTAACAGTATCTTGTTAGGGTTTCATTATTGCATATAGAGGGTCTCACATTGTGGATCCCTCGCATATACTACTAACTATTTTTTGTGTCTTTGTGTGCAGATCTAGAGCATTACATCAGCACATGGAGTGACCCAATCCTAGATATCAAAAATCCCATTCAACCTTGTTGGGATCAAGACGCGCTTGAAGACACCACAACCTTATTGATAAAAGTGTTCATTACATCAAAATACATAATTAAATTTACCCAAGATATTCACAATGTATTACACATTGAATCAACACAATAACAATGTGTTTTGATAGAATACTCTCACACCCACAAACAATTTATCCAATTAATGTATTACAACAAAGCAATGTATGTATTCTCTGTAGAATACCATACTCTCACTATTGCTACATCCATACTCTCAATATTCTATCTATGCTCTCATAGAGCTCTCTAATGGAGTGCTACACACACTCTACATCCAACTCACAGTTTAAGCTGGATACTACAACCTACTTTATGCTTTTCTACTACTTTCCAATATAATGACTAATATTTTATATATCTTCTATGTCACTAGTAAACAACAAACATTATTCCCATGATCATCCATAAAGCTAACAACCTAAAAACTCAAACCATATTTGAGACAATCTTCAACAAACTTCAAAGATAGCTCAAAACAAAAAATTGGTGAACAACAAAAACACATATGCATTTCGGATGTGACTACGTTTAGGGTAAAAAAATCCAATTTCCAAAATTCTCCCTATTGATGTTGAAGTAACTCTTCCATGAGTTTAGAATCATCACCAACTTGGAAGAAAATGATTCTTTTTTGTTTCCTCCACCCTTTCAACAAAAAATCAAAAAATACAAGAAATTGTCTTGGGTACTCCTTCCACTCTTGGTTTGGGATCTCCTCTATCTTTTTTTTTGCTTCTTCCTACTACAAATAACTGAGTTCCTCCTTTTGATGATCATATCCCCCTTCATCAAAACATTCTTCTCTTGACATTCCAATAATGCCAAATGTATTGGTTTTCAAGAACCAATCTCGCAAGTGACCATCATTTACATTTTTTACATCACAAAACCATACTCCACATGAGTATGTGCTAATATTAATCATATCACATTGATGATTGTACCAAACAACTATCTCAGCTATCTCTACACACATAATTACATAAAACATAGTCATGAAATGACCTATTACATATGCTACTTGGGAATACAACTCCTCACACAATTTTTCACTCATTACAATGGTTGTACATGCTTTCTTCTCCAAAGAAGAAACATCACACAAACATCCCAAGTGTTGATCCATCATTGTCTTCACAAAAGGAAGACTTTCCTCCAATGGTGTCTCCATAGGGCAAGTTTCAAAGCTTGCATTGCTTGCCAAAGATGTCTTGATAAGACACTCTCCAACACACATTAGAACAACAACCTCAACATAATCCATCAAACTTCTACTCAAAAAATTATCAACAAATAAAGAATCAAGCAAAATAGCATCACCTCTTTGCTTGTAGATTTGAGTAGGATCCCATGTGCCTTCCTTTGTTCTTGCCAAGATGCCATGTTGTTGTACATTTTATTTTGTTGCTTTTGAAGCAACCATTAACTCTTCAACAAGAGTTCTCCTCCTTGATTCTTTACACATTGTTGTCTCTTCAAGACAACCCTCATTCTTCACTTTTGTAGTCACTCCAAGTGAGTGATCTCCATCCTCAATTGATGTTACAACTTGAAGCTCATCAATCTCATTTTCTTTCTCTTTTTCCTCTTCACAAAATACATGCTTCACTCTTGATGAGTGATCCCCAAACATGAAACTAATAGCTTGCATCTCTTATTCATATTTAACACTTGGATAATCATCCCATACAATCTCAACAAGTGCCTTCTCAAGACATCCATCATTCACTCCTGATGAGTGAGTCTCCAAATATGATTTTTTAAAATTTCCATCCACTCCATGTAGATGGTCTTCAAAATACCCATCCATGCCATATGAATGGTCTTCAACACAAGCAAGCTATGTTGCTTCTTCATCATTCATTTATGCTTTTTCAAAAAAGCAATCTTCCATTTATGTGAACAATGCTACTCCATCATCAACAATTTTTGTGTTTTCCTTTTTAAGAAAAACATCATCATCTTCATATTTCATGTTTGCATTTTTAATACAAACATCATCACAACACTTTTCCACAAGTGTTTCTTCAGCATTGTCTTCAACATTCTCCTCCATGAGAATTTCAATATTTTTCAGATATTGTGCCTTCTCCATAAGACACTTTTCAAATTCTTCATCAATTGTCTCCACAATGAGACACTCCTCAAGAGCTTCATCAACAAAATCAGCTATGTTCATGTTTGATAAACATGACACACCCACATCTTCTTCATGTATGATTTTATCACACCCAAAAATATCATTCAATATTTTCCATGCTTTTGCAGTTGTTCTACAACTAGCAATAAGTGGAAAAACATTTTTCTTCATACCTTTTCTGATATCAAGCAAAGCCAAACAGTTTTCATGTTGTGCTTCTTTCTTCAATCTTCTCTCTTCTCCTCCAAGAGTGCTCCAATTTTTTGGTTCTTCATACCCATCAACAATTATATCCCATAATCCTTTTCCAATGAGTAGGGTCTTCATTTTTATGGCCCAATACTCATAGTCTTCACCATTGAATTTTGGAATTGACAATGAGTTGGTGTTGTTAGCCATGATGTTAAAAAACCAGCAAGGAACCTTGCGGCAATATGTAAAAGCTTAATAAACTCTTAAAAACACTCCATAGGCTCTCTCCAACCCAAAAGACCTGACTAGCTTTGATACCACAATGAGAAAAATACTCATTACACCAAAATACACAACAAAATTTACCCAGGATATTCACAATGCATTAAACATTGAATCAACACAGTAATAGTGTATTATGATAGAATACTATCACACCCATAAATGATATACCAATTAATGTATGTATTCTCTGTAGAATACCATACTCTCACTGTTGCTACATCCATACTCTCAATATTCTATATATGCTCTCATAGAGCTCTCTAATGGAGTGCTACACACACTCTACATCCAGCTCACAGTGTAAGCTGGATACTACAACCTACTTTATGCTTTTCTGATGCTTTCTAATACAATGAATAATATCTTATATAGATCTTCTATGTCACTAGTAAACAACAAACATTATTCCCGTGATCAACCACAAAGCTAACAACCTAACAACTCAAACCATATTTGAAACAATCTTCAACAAGCTCCAAAGATAGCTCAAAATAAGAAACTGGTGGATAATAAAAATTCATCTGCATTTTGGATGCGACCGGGTTTAGGGTAAACAAGTCCAGTTTCCAACAATTACTTCTTAGGGTTTCAGAGAACCATAAATTGTTGTAATATTGTATCAAAGGAATTCAAGGATCCAAGCTTGTAACAATGGAGTTTCTAGACTCCCCCCATCAATAAAAATTTTATTCTATTGTGCAAACTTGTGTTACCTTGCATTTTATTTTGATTAAAGCATTGTCTGTGTGTGTTGTATTTTACATCTTTCATATTTATAACAAACAAAATATTAAAAATAATGGATTATTTTTTCAATAAACTAAAAAACTAATTTGAGGCTCTCTTCCATAGTCTTCTAAGGATCAATGACAATTCCTCAAAGTCTATATATTTATGGGAAGAGAACATTAAAAATAAGGGTAATATTTATATGAAATAATATGGTAGGGACCAAAGTGTGATTCTATTTTATTTTGAACATTGTTTGATTAAATCCTTATTTCGTTAAGAAAGAGAAATAAATATATTTCTAATAAAATACATTCTATAACCCATCTAAAGGGCATGTAGACACTTATTATTATCCATGATTATTTTGTAAAATACTAAGTTATAAAAATAATAAATTCCACTTCTAACCTTGAAAACTTTGAAAGATTTATTTTTTGTAAATAAAAATGTCAAATAAATATACATAAAATAAAAGAGTTTATTTAACTTCTAAATTAAAAAAAAAAAAAAAATTAAACTCCAAAATACTAATGAAATTGCTAAAATTACTTTTAGAGGAATTTGACCATTAAAATAGTTTTAAAAAAGTTAATCAAAAAAATTATCTTCTTATTCAAAAGATGTAAAAGATATTGATAATTGGGCAAGAGCTGAAGCATAAAATGGTATCTAGGTTATAAGATATCTTTGGCGTTTTGAGGACCAGCATGAAATGTGTGATATTCTAAGTCTTTCTTATTTTTGATAAATATTTTATATTTTTAAAAATTAATGATTATATTAATTGAAAAATAATACGAAAACATACTTCGAAATGTCAAAGGTTATACTTTTAAATTAAAAATTATAAAATAATTATAAAATATATATTTTTCAACTTTTATTAATAAAAATTAATTTAATTTCTCATGAAATAAGTTAACTCACCTATTTTTATTATAAAAATTTTTATTTTAATTTAATATAAATTTATTTTTTAACGAGCCAGCAAATTAAAACCATAAACTGTTAACCTGAACTATTGCAGTTCAAAAAGGTGGGATTCCAAGTCTTTTAGTATCTAATTAAATAAGGTAGTTTCCCAAATTAAAATCATAAACTCTGTTGTTTTTTCGGTGTGGTAAATGATCTAATGAGGTAGTTTTCGTTGTTATAAAAGAGGCTCATGATGTTTTATTTTTGTTTTTGTAAGGAGTCGACATCTTTTTGGCTCTCCTTGGAACTTCGAACGGGTGTTTGGTCTCGCTTTGCCATTTGGTCGGAGTTTGTTAGATCTCGCTTTGCCCTTTGATCGGAGTTTGTTAGATCTCGCTTTGCCCTTTGATCGGAGTTTGTTTTGCCTTCAACTTTGTGCTTTTCTACGTTCTCGGAAATCATTATGGTTATTAAGAATTAAACTTTCTCGGATATTTTTAAAAGGTTAATATTTTGGAAATTGTTATTATGGTTGAGAGTTTGGTTTTATATATAAAGTTGCGAGAAACCTTTCAAAACCTCCTCTTTAAATTAATATAAAAAAAAATCAAATTAAATAATATAATGTAATAATTACTCTAAAGTTCAAAACCTATTAAAAGTGGGATTCCATTTTTAATTTAAAAATTTTAAACTTTGACTGATTCAACTACTTAATATCTCGAAGTTGAGTTGCCTTCGACATTATTATTTTTTTTTTTTCATTTCAAATATTCTATTTGTTTATGGCTACAATTGATTCTTACACATCCAAGATAATACCTAATCCGAAATTCACGGTTGTAGACGAGCAAACGTTTAATTTTTCGGTAGCTGGACATAATAGATACGTGACACTAAACTCCAAGCTTCAGCCATAAATATCCTAATTTATGGTCCATCTTAAGAAGAATTTGTAGCCATAAATCGATAATGATGTTTCATCGTTCCATCGACTCCAGCCTGCAACGCTTTCTGTATCTCAAACATTTACATCACTGAAATCCTGAACCAAGCTGGTCCCCAGCACAACGTCGTACCCTAACGGCATATCCAACAGTTGCACTGTAGTAGATGGTGCACTTGCAAGGGCACCTGAGCCATTCGTAGTTTGGTGTAAGCATTGGCCACCAAATTCTTATCAGTGTCCAACCTTAGTCCTCGCAGTCTGGCATTTATGGCAAACTTTACTAAATGTAAAGATAAGGCAAAGTGAACACATTGACAGAATAAACGGTAGTTTTACTAGATTCGAAGCAGTGAATCCTGCAAATGCAACAGGTTTATGCCTATAAATTAATTCTAACAACCCATAGATAGTTATCTATTGTGAACTCAATTCTTGACGGGAGATGGAGTTTAACTATGGCAATCAAGAGTTCCACGTCCTCATGTTCCCGTTTCTCGCTCACGGCCATTTTTCTGCATTCCTCCAACTCTCGCAACGACTCGCTGCTAATGGCATCAACATATCGTTTCTCTCGTCTTCCAAAAATATTTGCAGGCTTAGGCCTTTGGTGGCGGAAAACAATTCATCGGGAAGAATTCAGCTGGTCGAGTTCGAGTTAGACTCCGTGGAGGGTCTGCCTGCGGGCATAGAGAGCACCGGAGATCTGCCAGCGCTGGATCTGATGCCTCTCCTCGCCCTTTGAACATCTACTGCGCCGGCTTTCTCCAGATGTCGTTATCTTCGACATAATACAGCACTGGGCTCCTGTCGTGGCTGCTAATTTATCAATACCCACTGTATTATTCTCGTCTTTTAGTGGAGTGGCGACCGGCTATGTTTTCGGCCACTTCATGGTCGCAAATCAAGATGAAATGACGGTGGAGAATTTAATCATACCACCTCCAGATTTCCCCTCGTTTTGATTAAGTGGAGGCCCTTTGAAGCGAGCAGTAGTGGCCTTTCGAGACGGCTCATAAAGAGGGCTGCATGAGGAACGGCGATCGATTTCGGAGATGTGTCGAAGGTTGCTCTGCCATAGCCGTGAAAACGTGCTGTGAGATAGAGGACGACAAGTATAGAAAATACTTGAAAAGTGTTACAGGTAAGCTGGGCCCGCTGCTTCCACATGACAAGGCGACTCAAGAAGCGAGGGATTCGGATTCCACTGTATGCGGTGGTTGGAAAACAAACCGCCTTCATTGGTTGTTTACGTCTCCTTCGGCATAGAATGTCTTTTGTGAAGAAATTTTTTAATTTATTTTTGCCGTCAGCGGGAGCCCAATGCGGAAGCGCAAGCGAGGTGCGCAATGCGAAGTGTAGAGAAGGGAGGGCCCCGAAGCCGCAATCGGGTTGCGCTCGAAAAACTGGCGCAATCGGGTTGCGCTCGGAAAAATTTGCTAAGTCGGATTGCGTTCGGTCAACGCCCGACTTCGCTGGTCAAGGGCAGCGAAGTCCGATTTCGCTGCGCAGTTGAGAAGACAGCTCCAGACTTAGCCAAATTTTGGGAAGTCGGTTGGTCAACGCCCGACTTCGTTGGTCAAAGGCAGCGAAGTCGGACTTCGCTGCGCAGTTGGGAAGACAACTCCAGACTTAGCCAAATTTTGGCCTTGCAAAAGTTTCTGTCCAGAGGCTTGCGCAGCTTCGACGTTGATCTGCCTGGCTTGGCAAGAACTGTATGAGAGGAGAGAAACACTGAATCTGAGTGCAATGTTTCAGATCTGAGCTCAAACTTATAGAACCCGAAATAAATCGCTCTGAGGCGATTTGTATAGAAAACAACAGTAAATTTTGTGCACACAGAGATAACTCCAAACCCTACAAATGCCTTAAAGAACAAATTTTATTCATATAAGACGAGGGTTACAAAAGTCCTCAACTGAGGAAATACTAACATCTGCAGACTAAGCTGCAGGATAAACTAAAAGGAAAACAAATGTCGAGTCGGCTGCTCGAACATTAAATAGATGAGTTACATTGCTCACAAAACAGTCTCATCCGCTACTCTGCGAATGACTATTTTTCTCTTGCCTTCCTCCACTCTCCTCTTTCTCTCTGTTCCTTCCGCTCCTTATCTGAAGACCCAAACTCCCTTATATAGCCGCGGGGAGAGGAGGATAGAGGTTATCCTCTGACAGGTTCTGACAGACCCTCAACTAGGGTTTCTGACCAATCGTCGAACTAGCATTAAATCGCCGAAATGGCATTAACTTCTATGGCAATCGGATCTGTCAGACGTCACATCTGTCAGAAGGCACGTGCGACGTCAAGTCAAACTTTTGTCGGGATCCCCGATTGCGCGAGCGCAGTTCAGCTTCACACAAGTTCGGAGTGCAGTTGGGCAGAGGCATGAAATCTAGATTAATATTTCTAACACCCTCCTTTAAACTTGATTTCACGAGCGCTTTGACTCCAAGATGCTCTCGCAATCTATTGAAGTCTTCCTCCTTCAAAGGCTTCATGAAAATATCTACCAACTGCTCCTTGGATCTGCAAAACTGCAATTGAATTTCTCCGGACTTCACCAACTCTCTGATGAAGTGATAACGAATATCAATGTGCTTCATCCGACCATGAAACACGAGATCCTTTGATAGTGCGATGGCCGAATTGTTATCACAAAAAATTATTGTCGTGCCTTCCGGAGGATAGTTCAGTTCACTCAGAACTCTTCGTAGCCAAACTTCCTGGCATGCGGCTGATGTGGCAACGACATATTCTGCTTCAGCTGTGGACAACACAACGATGGGTTGCTTCTTGGACACCCATGAGACTGCCCCTGATTCGAGATGGAAAGCATACCCAGAGGTGCTCTTTCGATCGTCGATGCTGCCAGCCCAGTCACTGTCTGTGAATCCCACCAGTTCCAACTGGTCCTATCTGGTGTAAAATAGGCCATTGTTCCGCGTCCCGTTGACATAGCGCAAGATCCTCTTGCCAGCTTGCTAGTGCATGTCCTTCGGAGTCTCCATGAACCGACTGATCAGATTGACTCCAAACATCAAATTTGGTCGAGTTGCAGTCAAATACATCAGACTGCCAACTAGCCTCTTGAACAAGGTTGGATCTACATTCTTCCTTGAATCCAGCTTGCTCAACTTCAAACCTGTGGCTACAGGCGTGATGGCAGGTTTGCTGTCCTCCATCTTGAACCGATTCAGGACATCCTTCGCATACTTGCCCTGAGAAATGAAGATGCCATATGCCGATTGGTCAACTTCAATGCCGAGAAAATACTTCATCAGCCCTAAGTCCGTCATCTCGAACTCCTTCTTCATGGTTGTTCTAAACTGGGCAAATAGTGTTGTGTTATTGCCAATGTAAATTAAATCGTCCACATACAAGCAGACGATTATGAGCTCACCTACATCATTTGTCTTCATGTATAGGGTGTGCTCATATGGGTATTTTACAAACCCATTTTTTCTGAAAATAGTTGTCAATCCGATTGTACCAAGCCCGGGGTGCCTGCTTCAAACCGTACAGAGCCTTCTTCAGCTTCAGGAATTTTCCCTCCTGGCCTTCAATTTTGTAACCTGGTGGTTGGTCTATGTAGACCTCTTCCTCCAACACTCCGTTGAGGAAGGCTGACTTGACATTCATCTAGTACATCTTCCAACCCTATTGGGCTGCCAATGCCAAGATCATCCTGACTGTGTCAAGTCGGGCTACAGGTGCATAAACCTCATGGTAATTGATGTCTGACTTCTGCTTGTAACCCTTTGTCACCAGTTTGGCCTTATGCTTGTCAACGTCTCCTTGGGCGTTGAAATTTGTCTTATACACCCACTTGACCCCAATGGTCTTCTTCCCTACTGGAAGATCTGTTAGGTGCCATGTATCATTCTTTTAAATGGCTTTAATCTCCTCGTCCATCACCTACACCCACTTTTGATTCTGACTTGCATCTTCGAACTCTACTGGATCAACTTTAATAAAGAATGCAAAGTTAGAGTACTCTTCATCTATGTGGATTTCGGTTGCCTCGTAGATTTCTTGCAAGCTCCTTGTCTTCGCTGGCATCACCAGGTTCTGGATTCTACTTACACATGGAGGCGACTGAGATGGAGTGGTTGTGCTACTGTTGGCACCATTTCTGCTGCTAGAGGTTACAGGTGGTTGCTCACTTCCTTCTTCAAAGTCAACAAACTCTACTACTGCTAGCTCTGACCCGCCAGTCTTTGACTTCCAGTTCCAGGCTTCATCTTCAAGAAACTTCACATCACGGTTGATGATGAGCTTCTTTGTCACAGGGTTGTACATCCTATATGCCTTCGCCTACTCACTGTACCCTATGAAAATGCACTTCTCGGCTCTATCATCCAACTTCTGTCGCTTCTCTTTTGGAACATGTGCATATGCAATGCACTCGAACACACGCAAGTGAGCCACACTTGGCTTCACACTGCTCCAGGCCTCCTGAGGGATTTTGTCCTTCACACTTTTGGTGGGACATCTGTTCAGCAGGTAGACTGCACATGTTATAGCCTCTGCCCAAAATCCGTGCAACAATCCCTTTGCCTTCATCATGCTTCGTGTCATCTCCATGATGGTCTGGTTCTTCCTCTCAGCTACGCCATTCTGTTGTGGCGTGTATCTAGTAGTGAATTGCCTTTGAATTCCATGTTGCTTGCAGTAGTTATGGAATTCATTAAATATGTATTCACCTCTGCCATATGTCCTGAGAGTCTTGATCTGATATCCGCTCTGTTTCTCCACCAGAGCCTTGAACTCCTTGAATCTGGCAAGTGCTTCTGACTTCAACTTGATGGCATAAATCCAAGTCTTTCGACTGAAGTCATCTATGAATGTTAAAAATTATTTGTTGTCGGCAAACGTGCTGGTCTACATCTGACCGCAAATGTCTGAGTGCACCAGCTCCAGTGGCTATGATGCTATCCAAGACTGATCGAAAGGGAACGAATCCCTATGTTGTTTGTCGACTAAGTAGCCCTCACAAACTTGATTTTGCTACTCTATCAGGGGTAAACCCTTCACCATCTACTTCTTGTGTAGTTGATTCAAGCCACTGAAGTTCAGGTGACCAAATCTGAGATGCCACAGCCAGGTAGCATCTTTCACAATTGCACTTAGAGACATCAATGATTCATTCTGAATTTGCAGCAGAAACATTTTATTCTTCGTCATGGACAATGTAGCAATTTACCCATGTGACTTGTCTCTGATGGTGCAAGCTCCATCTTTGAACTGGACCGTATGTCCCTTCTGCATGAGTTATCCAACGCTCAACAGGTTGTGCTTCAGGCCAGACACATAGTAGACGTCACAGATCTACTTTCGTTCGTCGTACTTGGTGCGGATGAGGATCTTTCCTTTTCCATTACGGGAACCTTGTTGTTGTTCCCCATATTTACCTTAGACTGGACTGTTTCATCTGGTTAATTAATAATTTTTATTTTAAAATTTGAAATTTTTTTAATGACATAAATATTTTATATTTTTATATAAATTTTATTAAATAATTTATTAAGAGTTATTCTAAATTCTTTCAAAACCATGATGAAGGGAAATTAAAATCACATTACCAAATGTTTGATTTGGTTGAAAAAAAGACTAAAGCTAGAACCCTAATTATACTTTCAATCTCAACTATTGGTAGGAGTAACAAGATGAAGGCTATGTTTAATTTTTAGGTCCTAAGTCTAGGAAAATCTATTTGAAACCACTTTGTTTAATTTTCAAGAGTGAACCAAAAATGGGTATCTCGTCGATGAAGAGGGAGCCCTTACTTAAGAAAGTGTTGGAGTTGGGGGCATAGATAGATATTAGAGGATGATGTGCAGGTTCTAAATATTTCTAAAATTCCTTGATTGAATGTACTTAGGGCAATGAAGTTGGCATTCAATTACTTAAAAGATTCAACTTCTACAACAAGAGAAATATCAAAAGATAACTTTAGTGTTTTTTTATAAAAGAATTATCAGTATTGATGTGTAATGACAATTTTATTCAAACAATAAAGAGTGGTTTCATAAAAATTCAATGATAGATATTCTAAAAAATAAAATGAGCAGTATGTTATGACAATTTTATTCAAACAATAAAGAGTGGTTTCATAAAAATGCAATGATAGATATTCTAAAAAATAAAATGAGCAGTATGTTACATGCATAACAAAGAGCTAGGGAATGCAAAGGTAAATTTATCAACCATTAATTATTTAAAAGCATTTAGTGCATTTTTAAGGAAGAGTAATTGTTTATCGATTAAATCAGAGGAAGAATCCTAGCCAATAAAAGTATTCAATTTAAATTAAATATTAGATAAAAAATGTTAATATGAATGTTAGTATTCACTTTAATAATCCTAGAGTGAAGTTATATATTAAGAGGAGAGACTAAATAAAGATTATTAGAGAGTACAATTTAGAGGAAATTAAAAATGTGTTTAGTAAAGGAAGAGTTTTTAAAGTGAAGCATGTATTGGATGTATGTATTTATTTTTAAGGAAGGCATTTGAGTTTATAACCAAAATATTTATTGTTGAAAAAGTGAATAATTTAAGTGGTGGTATAAATTAATATTAGAGGGAGATATAACAAGTGAACTTGAATAAAATAAAATTGGGAGTGATAAGAAGAAATTGATTGAAATTGAAATGGTGATTGATTTAAATTTGAAAGTAGTTAAACTATATTGATTTATTAATTTTTAAATTTGATTAAAGAATTGATTGAACTTGAAATTGAAAATAATTTTATTAATTGAATGGAAGAAAAAATAATTGAAAATTCAAATAATTTTTTGGAGTTATAAGTTTACGAACTACAAATAAAACTATTATAACATTGAAAATAAAAATATTTTTCTTTCTGAATCTCAACATCTAAAAGGAATAAATTTAACTCCATGGAAGAACAAAATGAGATCAATAGTGACTATTGAAAAAATTTAAGATGTGATAATGAGGGCGCCCGTCCTCTTAAGAGACGTTCTAGAAGTGGATGTTGTTACTCCCCATCCCTACCCTCATTATCATAACAACCACTTCTAGAATGTCTCTTAAGAGGACGGGGGAGTTATGAGGGCGGGGTGGGGAGTAACAACAACCACTTCTAGAACGTCTCTTAAGAGGACGGGGGTGGGGAGTAACAACAGCCAGAGTTATGAGGGCGGGGTGGGGAGTAACAACAACCACTTCTAGAACGTCTCTTAAGAGGACGGGGGTGGGGAGTAACAACGACGGAGGGTCGTTGTTACTCCCCACCCCCGTCCTCTTAAGAGACGTTCTAGAAGTGGCCCCCGTCCTCTTAAGAGACGTTCTAGAAGTGGTTGTTGTTACTCCCCACCCCGCCCTCATAAGAGACATTCTAGAATATCAAATTGGAATCCAAAAATATAAATATGATGCTACTAAATATTTTATGTTAATCATGTTTGGCATATCTGATAAATTTACACACACATAGAAACTTTAAAAATTACATGGAAAAAATTGTGTAAGATACTTCAAGGAAATAATGAAGTAAGTATTTTACATTTGCAATCACAATTATATTCACTATAAGTTCATGATGAAGAAGATATAGACCATTTTCTTCAAAGGAAATTTGAATTAGAATCAAAATTACAAACCATGCGAGAAAAGGTTGAAGATAGGCTTCTTATCTTTGTTAAACTTAGAGCACTTCCTAAATTATTCAAAATATTGATTACGTCTCTAAGTATCAAATAAAAAGGTGTTATTTGAGGAATTGATAAATATTCATCAATAATATGAACTTGAAAATAAATTAAGAGATGATTCATCTAACAATGTTATTACATCAACAAACTGTTCTTTCACTTCATCTTCATAAAAAATAAAAAACAAAAGTGGTATTGTCATATTTGTGAAAGATAATGATATATTATAGAGTTTTGTAAATATAATGCATTGAATAGAAGGAATAAAGACCAAATATATTCTTAAGGTAACCAGTGAAATCAATCATAATATCAACAAAATAATAATCAACAAGGAATTATTGCAAAAAATAAAATAAAATATACACACAAGGCTCTTATGGCAAATAAAAATGTATGTTATCAAGTAATGAAGAATTCATAAAACTAATATCATGTTTACAATTGATCTTAAAGAAAATTAATTAGGGGTACTTCAAAGAAGGTCTAATAATATCTATAGATAATATAATAAAAATGTGTATTGCTCTAGAAATCCTAGAAACACAAACAAATTGAGAAATCCAATAATCACTTGGAACATATGATAATAAATGCATATTGTGACATAAAAAGAAAAGATATAGAATGTAGCTTATTTGAATATAGTTCATGATTATTTAGAAAAAGCTTATGTTGTCAAAATTGATAGTGATAGCGATAAGGATTCAAATGATGACAAGGATAGTGATTCTCAAAGTTGTATTCATATTTACAGGGATCAACGTGATTATGAATTTGGTTATGTTCAAAGATAGATCAAAAGGTTGGTTCAAAATTGTTTAATAAAATGGGATATAAAAACATGGGTTTGGGAAATCATGGACAAGGTATGAAAGAGCCAATTGTACTAGAAATAAGAACAAAATATGAAGGTCTTGTATATACAATATAGACAAGTAATAATGAATCAATAACTAAATTTTTGGTAGGAAACAATGACATTACTTTTGTAACAGGGATTAATAAAACCAGTAACAATGAAGGACAAACAAGTAATAATGAATCAAAGAATAGTAAAGAATTTTTATAATAGGAAACAATTGTAACCATGATGGTATATGTGGACATAAGATAGAGAAATATTGGAATCTCCATTATTGTGCAATTTGTAGAGGACATAATCATTATCAAAAATCTTGTCAATATAAATAAAAGGAAAATAATAAATTAAAAATATATCGTGGATGAATATGTATGAAACCAGGTATGGTGAAAAATTAAATTTTGTTGAGTGTAAAGGATAATGTAAGTCTTCCCATGGAGAAATGTGAAATGAATGATAACCACATTGGTGGAAATAAAATATTACAATAAGTTTTCTTTCTATAATTGACCAAATGGATCATCTATTTGAGGAAATAGATATCAATTCTTGATGGTGATTTTGTTCAATGATTAGTAATCTATGTAAATCTACCAAGTGATATATTTCTTGAGCTCTAAAAAAATTGTGAGTTATAAGAAGATAAACTCAATTTGATGAGTCCTTGGACCAAAAATAATTAATCTGCTTCTTGATCATCTCATTCTCCATTATTGATCTACCATACAATATCAAATTTAGTCAATGGATCTTTTAATTGTAAATGAATATCATGTTAAACTTCTCTATTTTTTATAAGTCCTATAAATTCTTAAAATAATAACCTAAAGAGTTGGAGCAACTCTTTAATATGCACCTTCTAGTCAAGAAGTGCAGTTGGAGTTTGAGTCGTCAACATTCAAAATCTTCTCCTTTATGAAAAAACATAACTTTTTTATTTGCTTCTATCAATATTTTTACTTAAGATTTAGTAATTATTGTAATGTTTATATAATTTACTTTTTTAAGTTAATAATAAATATAATTTATTAAACAATCGGTTTTATGTCTATAAAATAATTATCATACAAGTATATGGTTTTATCTGTAAAATTTTGGTATATGCTCTATATACGCTCATAATGATTATCAGGATAGTAGTGTTTTGTGGCAATGGTTGTTGGGTTTGCAAAATATTCCTTGGGTGTTTGGAGGAGATTTTAATATGGTGGAGCATCACTATGATAAATGTGGTGGTTTGGGGGTTGAATGGAAAAGTGATGAATTCCATCATTGGTCTAAATTTAAAGCTCAATTTAGTTTGTTTGACCCTTTGGAAGGTTTTCATGATCAACATCAAGGTTTGTGTTTTACGTGGTGCAATATGCAGAAAGGTGCTAATAGAATTTATTCTAGATTAGACATATTCTATGCTACTAGTTCGTTTTTCCACTTTACTCATATGGCTGATGGTCTTAGAGTTCATACTGTTCCAAATGCTTTATCAGATCATTTTCCTATTATTATTAATCTGAAATTTCAGAATGAAATCCTTCATGTAAGGCCTGCTTGGAATTTTTTGGTGAATCTTTCTTTATTAGACCTAGCTAATTGTAATGATGCTATTTCCACTTTGAGAGAAATTAATAGGTGGTTGTATAAACATGCTAGTCCCATTAATAGATGGAATATGAATATTAATGGCTGGAGAAGAGTGTTTCAATCCATTAGTACACAACAAGCTTTTGAAAATAAAAAGTTAGAAAATATGCTTCATAGTAACATTTTTCAGCTGGAATCTGTTTTACAATCAGATCTTGGTAATACTCAAATCCAAGAGGACTTAATTATTATGAAAAATGATCTTAAAAAACTGCAAATGAAGAAAATCCAAAGGCAAAGAGCTTAGGCTAAACTTAATTGGTTACAAGTTGGTGATAAAGGGTCAAATTTTTTCTTTAAGTACATTAGAGAAAGAGCCATTTTGGATAGAATTACTAGAATCTGGAATGGAAAACAGTTGATTTGTGATGATAAGGGCATAATGAAGGTGTTTTTCACTATTATCAGGAGCTATTTACATCAAAAGATAACAGTTCAAGATATAATGATAGGTTATATTGTTGTTCCCTAATTCCTAAGAAAAATTCTTTACAGGAAGTTGAATCTTTAGGTGGTCCTATTACTAAAGATGAAATTATTAAGGCCATACAATCTATTCATAATGATAAGGCTCCTGGAATTGATGGACTTCCTATTGAATTTTATAAAAATAATGTTGAGTGGATAAGTGAAGATCTCTGTCAGGTGTATGAAGAGGCTATTCATAATGGATCCTTGGGTAAAGAGATTAATACGGGTATTATAAAATTTCTTCCTAAGGATGGTGATAAGTCTTTAGTCAAGAACTAGAGGTCAATTACCTTGCTAAGATTTTGGCACTGAGAATTACTAATTATCTTCCTAAATTTATAAATCCTTCTCAATCAGGTTTTATTAAAGGGGGGTATATATTAGAAAATCTTCCTATCGGTTGGGAAGCCATAAATTGGTCTAAGTTTTTAGGTAAGAATGCTGGAATGATGTTGCTAGATTTTGAGAAGGCTTATGATAGAGTTGAGTGGAATTTTGTTATTAAGGTTCTTGAAGCTTTTGGTTTTCCTTCTAAGTTTTGTGATATGGTGAAGGTCTTATTATCAAATTTTGTTGCTTATATTGAAATTAATGGCCTTCTTTCTAATCCTATTGTGTTACAAAGGTCAATAAGGCAAGGATGCCCTCTTGCGCTTGCTCTTTTTGTTATAGCTAATGATGCTTTATTTTATATGCTTAGAGAGAATGTTATTATTCCTTTTATTAAGTGTATTGTGCTCCCGAATGGTCAAGATCTTATGAACATCCATTTTTTTTATGCTACTTCTATATTTTTTAAGTTGATAGAGGAAAATTTTGATTTCTTGTTTGCAAAACTTGACTGTTTCTGCAGTGCTTCAGGTGCAAAAATTGCTAGATCCAAGTCAATTTTGTTAAGTTGGGACAATGTTGCCCCTCCTTGGTTGGCCAAATTTAATATACAGTGGGGTGGTCCTACGAGACAAATTTGGTATTTGGGCATTCCTTTTGCTCTTGATCCTAATCTTAATAATATGTGGATTTGGGTTAAGGACAGAATATCTACTAATTTTTTTAAATGGAATAAGAGATTTCTTTCTAATGTTGGAAGGCTACAGATATGTCAAAATATTTTGTCATCATATACTATATATTATGCTTCAACCTGGTTTTTTTCTTCCTATCAGGTTAATGACATTCACAAGCATATCAAGAATTTTTTATGGACTAGTAATGTTTTTGGTAATAAGAAATATAGTGTTAAATGGGACTGGTGTGTTATTAATAATTTAAAAGGAGGTTTGGGCCTTAAAAATCTCTGTTTTCAAGGAATGGTCCTTGCTATTAATTGGATTGTTAATTGTATAGAGGGAGAAGAACCTTGAAAATTTTTGGTTAGGAATAATATTCTTATGGTTGTTCCTAAACAAGCTCGTACTTGGAAGGGCCTCCCCATGAGTGATATCTTGCTAGGCAGATTTCTAGTTGCTCCTTCTGGTTCACTTGTGTTTAGAAGTCTTTGGAAATCCTGGGAGTTGATTAGAGGTAGTCATTTTGCTTGGTTTGTTAATGATAATTCAATTCTCTATTTGAATAGCTCTATATGGTGGAATCTTATGTATAGAAATAAGTTTCTTGCTCTTACAAAAGGTTGTTCTACTAGAAATTGGGTCAATTTGGGTATAAGAACGTTTTTTGATATTCTTGATAATGGCAGTTTGAGATCTTAGGATTCTCTTAAGACTTAGTATGGTCTTCATGCTTCACAAAAAAGGACATACTATTTCTTAAGAACTTCTTTTTTGCAGCTAAATTCTTCTAATTTTGTTTCAGATGAACAATTTTTGTTTGATAATGTGCATTGGAAAGGTGATGTTCAGTTTTATAAAATCACTTCCAGGCAGTTATATAATATTTTGGCTGATACTAATGATATCATTATGCATATCAATAGATTTTGGCAGATGGATCTTTCAGCGTCTTATGGTTAGGTCATTTTGCAGCATATTTGGTCCAGTCACTTGGAACCTAAGAAATATTGGTTTAGATGGTTTCTTTTGCTTTAGAGACTGCCTATTTTGAATAATTTTAATAATCTTATGAGTTGTTATATTTGTAGAGTTCCTAATTTTGTTGAGCATATCTTTTTTTACTGTTTCTTTGCTCGTGAAATTTGGCACATGTTCTTGTATAATATGTAGGGATGGAACATTCATGATACTGTGACTAGACAACATATTTTACTGGGTTTTATTCCTCATATGCAGAAACAATTGAATAATTTTTTGCTTATATTATCATCAGAGATATTATGGATTATATGGGTGTATAGAAATAAGGAGATTTTTCAAAATTTGCAGAGATCACTTATTGGATATTTTAGAAGACTCACAAGTTTTAAAATTTCGTTACAAGTTGCTCGGAATATGAGAAGCTACATGGACAAATACATGTTCTTATTTGATATATTTCATGATGCTGGAAGACAAAAAGACTATTGTTGCAGACTTGAGTATTTTGATTATCAGTTAGCTATGATTCAGCATTTTATAGCTCTTTTCTATGACATTTATAAAATAGTTTATGACATTACTTGAGTTTGTTTTAACTCAACATAAATAGTTGTACCTGGTTTTTTTTATGTGCTGATTTATTTTGAACTTGACATGATGTAACTTTTATTTTCTTAATATATGAGTTTACGTTCTTCCTTAAAAAAATTATAAATTTTTAGATCAATATCCAATCTTCCTCTAAAGAATATATAAGTTATATTGCATATGACTATAAAATTAGTTAATATACTACAATTTAATATCCTGTCACACTTTCTTTCAGCCTTATATAATAAGTTGAAAATATCTTTTACAAAAAATATTTAAAATATAATATATATATATATATATAAAAGATTTACTTTAAATCCTTCATGGTTATATTGAACTAAAACATCAGTTTTTTATTATGAATGTTTGCTAATAACACGGATCTTAAGCAATACTTTATATCAATTTGCATTTTGTTGACGTAGGCTTTGGGAATATATATATGAACTGTTTTATTTTTATGGAAAAAAAAAAAACAAAAGAAGAGAATTTTGGTGATTGACCATTGAGGTAAGAAATATGGAAGATGGTGGAGCTTGCGCTCACATGTTAATCATCCTTATTTGGTCTCCCTTTTTTAATACCGCTTACACCGCAAAGGAATCTAATCTACTGGTCGAGAAATTGATACAGAGGAGCAGAAGAATTCAATTTGCTAGTTGGGAACACGGCAATGTTTTCTGATCTCCCCTTGAGATCCGGTTAGCACATCTATTCCACCCATCTTCACCATCGCTCTCCCGAAATTCTTCCTCCAAATCGTTGGATACTTGGCATTAATCTTCACCAATCTGGAGGTGGCAGTATTTGAAATCAACGTCTGATCAGATTTAAGCAACCCCCGCTTATATTCCAGATCTACATAGTATTTGACATCCAAGGAATTGGGCGTGATAGGATCAAGCGGAACAACAGTGGAAGAAGAGGCTGATGACGCTTGTGGGCATTTGGCCTTGAGCTGCGAAGCATATCGAGAATCCATGCCTGGGTCCTGAACACCCCTCCCACTAAAGTTGTAGAGACGATCACCACTGAAAGAAGAGCAATGCGAAACGCCGATCGAATGCGCATCTACAAAAATGAAATACTTACATCAGTTTACATATTGAATATACTATGTCTGCGGTTTAGTTAACTAAGCGCTCGTACAGTATAGTTGATTACCCACCTGAAAGAGTAACCATGTCCTCCTGTGACAAGTGCTTTTGAGCAAAGAGTGTTGTCAACTGGTTCACGTCAAATGACGGAGGCGGTAGGTTTCATGGAATGTCCGACGCTCTAGAAATCCTCCCATCTCTTCGTCCACTCTCAACCGCCCAAATTAATCCACCAGCCTGCTATCCCATTTCACATTTGTTTGGTTATTCAACATAATCTACTCCATGAAAACTGCAGTTCCAACATGAATAATGCAGATTACCTGGTATGCACTATCTCTTGCTGCAAAGGCAACTATGTCTGCACAAGAGACCACGACAGGACATTTGGCTTCCAGTTTAGCTTTTGCCTCGCAAATTATATCATACCCAGAAAGGTGAAGGAAATAGCTTAGCGTTAAATAGAAAACGCTTCGCACAGTTGAAAAACCGAAAAAGAAACTTCGCAAGTTTCTTGAGCGAAGGAGGAGCTTCGCTGGGCCCGACAGCGAAGCTTCAACAATAAAATTGAGCTTCGCAAATATTTAATAACTTTGTCAAAATGAGCAGCGAAGGAGGAGCTTCGCTATTTTACTGGCGAAGTGGCAAATTCGGGAGAGAACTAATTTTACCCACTCGAGGATACTTCGGGGCAAATACTCCTAAAGACTCCGGAGAATCAAACAGCGAAGTGAAAATGCTTCGGGGATTTTTCGTGAACTTTGAAAAATCGATTTTCAACTGTGGCTGCTTCACAAAAGATATTTTCGAAGTAGAACTTTGATTTAAAATTGGCAGCACTGCGGCAAATATTGTTTCGGGAAAGTTGGGCACAAGAGGACAACTTCTCTTCAGGTAAAAAAGAAGACAAATCTGTACTTAGTTTAAAGAGAGACTTAAATAAAAAAATCATGCAATAAAGCAATGATTTACACGTCTTGCCAAAGTTCAGGTTTGGAAGAAATAAAATGACAAAATTAGATATAACAGAGAAAACAGCTGAGGGTTTACACAATAGAAAAATATTTTATTTATCATATAAAACTGGATTACAGGGCTTCTTTTCTGAAGCGGTTACAAACATCTGCAACCAGGTTGTAGGATAAACAAGATGGAGATTTCTTGGAGGCTGCTGCTCCCTTCTCCGACTGTCTGCTGAAGTTGCTGCTGCTTTCCTCTCTTCTGCTGCTCTGCACTCGTAATCTCTGACTCCACAAAATGACAAGAGGTCTGGTAGACGAAAAATGTGGACAAGGAGCAGGAAAATCTTTCACCAACCGACTAACAAAAATAACTGCCGAAGAGGGTTTCTGTCCAATCGCCGAGCAACCCCAACTACCCGTATGTGCGATGTCAGACCTCGATCCCGCCTGGTTACTGCTTCGCCAATTTGATGAGCGAGCAACCGAATTTAAATTACTTCGCAGCGAAGCATCTTCAGGGGGCATGTTTATATTACTTCGGAGCGAAGCACTTGCGGGAGGCGTGAAATATGGTTTAATATTTCTAACAAAAGGCTGGGGTTGTTGGCAGGCGAGTCTTTCTCTGCCAAATTGCCTGCTGTGGAGTCTATCAGAATTGATCCGTCGCAACCCTGCCATACAATGGATTCATTGGTGAGCAATGTTGTTCATAATTAGTGTATTTAATCACTTCTAGATGTAATGCATTTCATGGAGATGATTTATAATACTACTTACTCTGACAAAGCAATCATGAAAATGCATCCTTATCAGATCAGCTGCTACACCAGGATTTGCCTTCACAGCCTTGGCCACAGTTTCACGTACAATAGCCTCAGCCTCCGGGCATGTGTAACGCTAGTACCCAAACTTTAACCCATTCACTAGAGAGCGTGTGCATACGAGTTGTAGTAATGAAACAACAACAAGAAAAATAGTGGTATTCATTTGAGCCATGACCAATAACTGTAGTTATATCAGAAACGGAAGAGATTGAGGACAATGGCAAAAGCTTCTAGCTATGCAGTCTGCGTAAGCTTCTTCGGTATTTAGCACCTTCTTCTTGAGCTGTTAAATAGCGACTTGAGTAAGTCACGAATCAACCAAAACCAGTTGGAAGCATTTGACCAAACTGCACAATATTATTATATCTTTTAATTTTTTTTGTACTTTGAAACATTAAGGTTTTAAATGCCATTAATAATTTAAAGAGGACAATCGACTTTGCAATAATTGCATTGTCTCAGCTTCACGATTTCAATGGCGGCTGATTGCCACTCTGTCTTTTGACCTTTAGTTTTCGTTTTACGAGCTTGGAGCACTTGAGTCTCTGAATTGGTAGCGTTATAGGTAAGATAGCATCTCTAACGGGAGTAGTTATAATATTAGTTTTCTGCTTTTAGCATATAATATTAGTTTTCTGCATTCCTCCAACTCTCGCAACGACTCGCCGCTAATGGCATCAACATATCGTTTCTCTCCTCTTCCAAAAATATTTGCAGGCTCAGGTCTTTGGTGCCGGAAAACAATTCATCGGGAAGAATTCAACTGGTCGAGTTCGAGTTAGCCTCCGTGGAGGGTCTGCCTGCGGGCATAGAGAGCACCACAGATCTGCCATCGCTGGATCTGATGCCCATCCTCAAAGACGCCCTAGACGAATTTCAGAAGCCCTTCGAACATCTACTGCGCCGGCTTTCTCCAGACGTCGTTATCTTCGACATTATACAGCACTGGGCTCCTGTCGTGGCTGCTAATTTATCAATACCCACTGTATTATTCTCGTCTTTTGGTGGAGTGGCGACCGGCTATGTTTTCGGCCACTGCATGGTCGCAAACCAAGATGAAATGACAGTGGAGAATTTAATTATACCACCTCCAGATTTCCCCTCGTCTTCGATTAAGTGGAGGCCCTTTGAAGCGCGCAGTAAGTGGCCTTTCGAGACGGCTCATAAAGAGGGCTGCATCAGGAACAGCGATCGATTTCGGAGATGTGTCGAAGGTTGCTCTGCCATTGCCGTGAAAACCTGCTGTGAGATAGAGGATGACAAGTATAGGAAATACTTGGAAAGGGTTACAGGTAAGCCGGTGTTTCCGCTGGGCCCTCTGCTTCCACATAACAAGGCGACTCAAGAAGCGAGGGATTCGGATTCCTACTGCATGCGGTGGTTGGAAAACAAACCGCCTTCATCGGTTGTTTACGTCTCCTTCGGCACAGAATGTATTTTAATGTCAGATGAGATTGAAGAAATCGCTCTGGGTTTGGAGGCCAGCAAGCTGCATTTTTTCTGGGTGCTGCGGTTTCCTCATCAGAAAATCCCTGTCTCGGCTTGTCTACCGAGCGGGTTCGAGGATCGAACCCGGGACCGGGGACTTGTGTGGAGTGAGTGGGCTCCTCAGAGGGAGATTTTGTCCCATCCCTGCACGGGGGGGTTTCTGACGCATTGCGGGTGGAATTCGTTGATGGAAGCGATGAGTGCGGGATTGCCTCTTATTGCGTTACCCATTCAGTATGATCAGGCTTTCAATGCGAGGCTGGTTGTAGAGGAGTTGAAGATTGCAGTGGAAGTTGGGAGGGGTGTTGAGGATGGGTCGCTGCAGAGTGAAGAGATATGCAGAGCGTTAAGAATGGCGATGGTTGAAGGAGAGGGTAAGGAATTGAGATGGAGAGCTGCAGAGATGGGAAGGCTGTTTCAGACTAAAATATTGTCGGAGGCTAAAGACGGAGCACAAAACAGATGCGTTGAGCAATTCATCCAGTCGCTCAAGAGATTGCGAGGAGAATTCCATTGAACTGCAACTCCTGTCTACTTTTACTTTTATTTTGGACCGTGTATCAAAAACTATGTGTAATTCCTGTCCAGACATATAACCGTACAGTGTTTCGTTTTCGTTACTTAATTCGAATTATAGGTAATGACTTTTGTTATTAGAAGTGTAGCTTCAATTGAAGTTAAAAAATATGACCAAATTATACGCCTTCCTAAAAACATCGATTTTATGTAGTTGTCATTTTATTGAACGTTGCCGTCTATATGAAAAAGAAGTCATACAAAGTATGGCAAAACGACAGCTTGCATTATTTCGCTTCACTTCTATGTTAGGTTAAAGTGGAAAAAAAAAATTAAAATAAAAAAACGTGCTGGGAATTTTTTAAAATTCAAATAACAGTTCATTCATAAAGCTTTAAATGATTGTATTATTATTATTATCCTCTACAAGGACGCTTCATGTTTATTATTATTTTTACTTGTCCTATAATGGTTTCTCATAAAGGAATATTTTAAAATTCAAATAACAGTTCATTCATAAAGCTTTAAATGATTGTATTATTATTATTGTCCTCTACAAGGACACTTCATGTCATATAATGGTTGTCCTATAATGGTTTCTCATATAGGAATTTTTTAAAATTCAAATAACAGTTCATTCATAAAGCTTTAAATGATTGTATTATTATCCTTATCCTCTACAAGGACACTTCATGTTTATTATTATTTTTACTTGTCCTATAATGGTTTCTCATAAAGGAATTTTTTAAAATTCAAATAACAGTTCATTCATAAAGCTTTAAATGATTGTATTATTATTATTATCCTCTACAAGGACACTTCATGTTTATTATAATTTTTACTTGTCCTGACTGTTTTCAAGATTAGTAGTTTTTATTTATTTATTTATTGTCATTAATAATTATATTTTATAAAAATAAGGGAGGTTATAATAAAAAAGGAGCTCGAAAAATCACAATTAGGGGTATAATGTCATCCAAACGAACAAAATAATGTAAAATGAGGTCTAAGGCCAAAAACAAAACCAATCCTTAAAAGAGTAAATAAACAAAAAAACTAGGCAAAAGACCAAGTCTTGTTGTGGGTACTGACATAACGGCCTGAGGTTAAAACACGTCACTCCATCAACCTGCTACACTAAAATAAAAGGACCTTAAGGTAGAGCGAGGTTAGGCAAAACCCTGCTAATAGTGCACAGAGCCTCGTAATACTTGATAATACAAGGAATTTTATTTTTTGGGTAAATAATATTAATAATATAATTTAAATTATAGGTTATATATTTTTAGAAAAAAATTAATAATTTTTATCTTTAAATTTGATATTTTTTTATTGACATAAGTATTTTATACTTTTACATATGTCTTATTAAACAATCTATTAAGAGCTATTCTAAAATCTTTCAACAATGACTTAAATTTCTCTAAAAAATTTATTGAACTTGATACAATAAAAACTATGAATAACTCGATGCAAGCCTTTGATCATCTTATAGAGTGTCATTTTGGTACTTTAACCTTAAAGAGGTCAAAAAGAAAATAAAAAGCATCTTAAACCACGACTTCTATCAAAAGGAAACAAGTATAAAAAAGAAGTAAATTATGGTGGGATCACAATCCCACACACTGCTTTTAATCAAGTACCAACTAGAATATCCAAGGCAGATTTTGATAGACTATATGCTTATTTATTTAGTTCTTTGTAGATATTGTTAGGAACCTTCTAATTAAAATAAGTTCATTCACATAAATATTGTAATAAAAGCATAATTTCATGAAATAACATAATATTACAATACAAAATGTAAATGCAAAATTATAACAATCTCATAAATCACAACATAAAATCGTAGGCCTCTTCAAGGAGGCAACTTCCTTCAATAATTTCATTCAATATGCAAAAGATACATTCATTTATGGACCCTTGTCTTTTAAAGATACACTTCATGCAACCCTAACCTAATGCTCAAGAGTTGACTTACATGCAAAATGCTACTCAAGCTAAAATATTCAACCAAACATAGTTACATTCTTGATAACGCTTACATGAAATAGTCCCACTTGTCTAGGTGCCTCACTTGCCACATACCATTACAAAATATTATAATAAAAGGGTCCCTATGTTGGAAAGGGATCATTACATAATAATATGAGAATTACAAAATTAATTTTAGGATGGGGTCCTAACAAATATTTTTATAAAATATCTCTACAAATGATGCTTCTAACAATTTCACTTGCTCATAATAAGGCCTAAGTATTAAATTTTGCATCCCCACTAATCCTAAAGCCCAATCCACCACCAATTTTGAGTCACCAAAAACTTGGAGTTTTGTTATTCCCTATTCCACTACCATTCTTATCAAAAATATCAAAGCCTTCCACTCTGCCACATCATTGGTGCCTTCACCACGACTTACTTTTTAAAGTGAATTTATGATTTTCATCCTAATATAACACTCCTCCCATCCCACATCTACTTGGATTGCCTTGAGAAACTTCATAAAAAAAACCCAAGACTTCGTAATATCCATTGTTAAACTACCAAATTATCTTACAACCTCTAATTTTAGGGCTTTTTTATGTGTTCATAATTATATTTGATCTGAGATTGAACTTGTATAGGTGGAATTCTCTTGATCTCAAAAAAAATAGAATTTTATGCCAACCATAGAACCCATGCCACTATTATTGGAATTCACATGTATTCCTTTAAGCCTTTATCTTTGAACCATTCTCCAACAAATTCCTTATTTGCCACTGTACCTTCCCTTTAGTCATGGGTAGAATAGACCTCTACACTTCTCTCAATAAAACACAATGAACGCATAGGTGATCCATTGTTTCTTCTTCCCTTTTACACAAGTTACATTGACTTGGACTCTACCAAGACCTCTTTTACAAAACATCCTATGTCAATGCCTTCTTAGCTAATGTAAACCAATAAAAATTTTAATTCTCAAGGGTGTTTTCACCTTCTAAATCAAGATCCACCACCAAAGGGCCTCCTCATTATTATCTTCAAATATTACCTTGTATCCTTTATTAGTTGTGAAATATCCACTAGTTGGGTTCTTTGACCATACTAAAGAGTCTTATTTTTGTTGCAGTCTTATAAAAGCCCTTGCCAAACCCCTTGTATAATTTACTCCATTGCTCAGCTTCATTTCCTTCCAAAAGTAATTCTTTTGCTGAAATCCACCTCTCATTCTATAAACTTGTTTTGTACACAAAGGCTACATCTACCAATACACTGAGCCCTTGTATATTTATATATTTTATTAAATTTTGAGACAATTAGTAATCTCCTCCACTCCCCATCCAAGGGTTTTTTCCTAGTCTTATTTTCTTTTCATTTCCTATTTTTCAAACCAAAAAGTTATCCACCAATAAAAAACCTTCACTAATATTTTCCAAATGATGGTACATTGCCCACTAACTTGATAAAAAGTCTAATCCTCTCTTCAAATGGTATGGAACACAAATATTTCTCCTTAATAACCTCATGCCATAATCATTTACTAGTTATCAATATCTAAAGTCTCTTGGCAACTAGTGCTTTCTTAAAATTATGTATATTTTTAAGTCCCCAACCTCCTACTGATTTAGGTTTGGTTTGGCAATATTAATTCATTTAACCAAATCTATTGCATCCTTCTCCCTTCTTCCTGTTCAAAGGAAATGGAAGCATTTCTTCCTTGTTTCTCCATTATTTTAATAGAACTTTTAGCCATAGAGTACCAATATAGTGAAATGGTCTCCAAAACCGATTTTACTAGTGTTAAAAGACCTCCCAATGTGTTAGGTACCCAAGTGTATGAATGTGTGGATATAATATAGTATTGTATTATGGCATGGATCACACATAAAATTATAATAATATTTAACATAGTGCCATATTATAATATTATGCACTTTGTAACTCATGAAAGGTGAATCACCACATGGATAACATTCTAACTCATGGAAGGTGAACCATCACATTCTTGTATAAATAAATATGTACCCTAATGTTAGGACCCCATCCTAACACTATGATCCTTGTTGAATATGGGGAACACCCATGTTAATATTTTGTAATGTTTTGTAAATGTGGGGGAACAATCATGATAATATTTTGTAATAGTTGTGGATCTAGAAGTACCTAGACAAGTGGCACCATTTTATGTAACTATTATCAAGAATGTAACCACTTGTAGGTAGGATATTCTAGCCCAAGTGGCATTTTGCATGTAAGCCAACCTTAGGAGTTAGGTGGGTGATGAAATCCTTAAAACCATGGGGGGCAGTATTGTATATATCTTTTTGCATAATTGAATGAAAGCATTAAAGAAATTTTTCTCCTTGAAGAGGCCTACAATTTTATGTTATTTGGTTGATTGTTCTTTTCTACATTTCTATTCCATAGTTGTATTGTGAGCTTTATGTTATTTTGCAATATTTGTGTAAGTGTGTTTAGTAGGTTCCTAACAAGTGGTATTAGAGCACTTTTCAAGGTCGTGTTCTATTGTGACTACAAGAGTTTTTGCCATTTTGACTGTTAGGTATAAGATTTCTGTGTTTCCATTTTTTGCCAATTTTTTCTTATTAAAAAAATAGCAAAAAAACATAATCTTTTCATTTTTTTGTAATAGTTGTGTAGGTTAGAAACCTTGTATCGAGGGTTTTAAAATATCATAGAGGAGTTGTTGTTATTGGCTAATCTAGATAGCTCATAAAGCATCTAGTGAGGTGGGAGGCGATTAGGCTTCAATACTCGGGCCTTAGACAACACCTACACATGAAATTGAGCTCTCATGTATCTTTGGGTATTTAAGAAGACCACATAAGATTAAAAAAAACTTTATATCTAGGAAGCTTTTTGGCCTTGTATTATCCATAGTACACTAGACACAACATCCAATAAGATTACCCTCCTATACTATCAAAAAGGTAGGTAGTGTGCTCAAGGGAATGTGTGGAATCCTCCTTGGATAGTGGCTTGAAATATTTGTTTGAGCACTCTCATTAATCACTATGGTATAACAGAGGACCTATGGGTGTTACATACACCTTTTCCTAGCATACCTTGGTTTTTTCAAAAAATTATCCTACAACAAACATCTTGTTCTATGAATTTTGAACCTGTTACCATACCCTTGTCATAGAAATTGAGCATACAAACAATACATCTCTATTCCAAAGTTTTTACATGTAAAACAGTACAAAAGGATACAACAAGTAGACATAAAACCAATAGAGAAAAAAATAGGGGATAAGGGGGTCAGTATCAATTTTAGTCAAGAAATCTTATCAATAATAATCAGTACAGGATTGTCAGGTTATTAGTGTTACCAGTGATAGTTATAATTTAAATAGATAGAATATCTGTGATAGATTCAGACCATATAGGTGATAGTATAGTGTTAGGAGTGGTCATTATTCAGAATATATAGGGCAAAGGTCAAAAAGAGGTGGTAAACACAAAATACAACTTTTGAACCAAGACTCCAAAGGAAAAATTGACCACACTAGTAGACTCATCAATAGTAGTGGGTGTCCAAAACTAGTGTTGTGGTATATATCTCATTGTGATCATCTTCTCAAGCTAATCATTTTGATATATAGCACCCAAAGCATTTTTTGGGATTCTTACTAAAAATAGTAACCCCTAAAACCACCTTTCTATTTTTAGTATCACCAAACTCTGTGAACATGGTTGCTAGTACTCAACAATAAGAAATTGAGAACCAAATTTATCAAAAGGTGGATTATATGGGAAAATAAATATAGACCACACTCAATCATAGCTTAGAGGACATAATGACACAACTTAAAACATTTTAGGAAATTGATTATGGTTATCGAGTCACAAAAGAAATTGAAGGTAGAGTGGAATAGTCATACTGACTCATTTGGTCATCAAGATCAACAGGATATAGGTAAAAGCCATTACCAATGAAATGTACCAGATCATAATAGATATAAATTACCAATTTCAAAATTTTATGGAAAAGATCCTGAGGAGTGGATTTGTAAGATTAAAAAATATTTCACTCTTTATAATATCCCACGCTACATGTGCTTGACCATTACCTCTTTCAATTTTGAATTAGATGCACTACATTGGTTTTTATGGCTTAGGAAGTCTGAAACTAAACTTTCTTGGAAATATTTTGAACAACGTCTATTCACTTGCTTTGGTCCTAGTGATTTTGAATATTTCACATGAGCTCTTTTCAAACTTAGACAAACATCCACCGTTCGACAGTATCAAACTCAATTTGAAAAAATTGCCAATCGTAGTACTGGTTTAACTATCAAAATTTTCCAAAGATGTTTTGTGAGTGGGTTGAAGGATGACATTCGGGTTGAGGTAAAACTATTGAGACCCCAATCATTACCACAGGAAATACAATTGGCTAAATTGGTAGAAGAAAAATTTAAGGATCTAGGATGCACATCTAAATTTCCTCAATCTCAACCATTTTTTCATCCAAGCCGATGATAAACCCTACCACTAAATCTCCCACTATAAAAAAAATTGACTCATGAAGAGATGAAGATTAGAAGGGCACAAAGGCTATGTTTTAATTACGATGAAAAATATTATTGAGGGCATAAGTGTGTGCAATAGAATTTTTTTTTGCTCAATCTAAATGAAACACCAATTGTAGAATCATCAAAGGATGAGGAGGATCCTCTAGAAGGAGAAACATTAGAACATACAATAGATTTAGAGGACTCCCCACTAGAAATATCGATGCATGCCTTAGTAGGAGTTTTCATACCCCAAACAATAAAAGTGGTTGGCTACTTCAAATGACAATGGATCATCATTCTTAATATCGAATCGAGTAGTACTCATAACTTTATTGATCCATGTGTAGCCAAAAAAGGAAATTATTACATTACTACATGTAATTCCTTTAAGATCATGATTGCTAATGGAGATACCCTCCCATGCAAATGAAAATGTCGTAATATCAAACTTCAGGTTGGAGACTATAATATCAATTGCATTACCTCTTGGGGGATATGATATAGTTTTGGGAGCACATTAGTTGCGAATCTTAAGATCAGTTTTGTGTAATTTTGCCAAATTGTGAATAAAATTCAGTTAAGAGGGGGAGGAATATACTTTACATGGAATGAAATCTAGCGTGGCATAGTTTATTTCTACTCATAACATGGAGAAGTTATTGAAAAGTCCTCCCATGGAGTGGTGGCACAATTTTTTTCTATAATCGGCCATGAGAAAAAATAATAGAATTATTCACTGCAATTACAGGGATAAATATGCTCAAGATTTTGAGGAACCCGAGGGGTACCTCGTCATCACTCCCATGACCATGCCATGCAACTTTTTCCTCATAGTCTTCCTCCTAATATCCATCCATACAAGTATGCTCATGCTCAAAAGTCAAAAATTGAAAAATATAGTGTAGGAGCTTCGTGCTGTGGAGATTATCCGTTCTAGTGTTAGTCCCTATTCTTTGTTAATGTTATGAGTAAGGATAAAGTATAGCACTTGGTTCTTGTGTTTGGATAATCAGGACCTTAATAAAATCACTATTAAGGATAAGTTCCTAATTCCTATGATTAATGAACTCCTCGATGAGTTGAATGGGGCCAAATATTTTTCCAAGTTGGATTTGTAATCAGGATATCATCGAGTTGACATCAAGGATGAGGATATTCCAAAAAAAAAATTCAAACTCATAAAGTGTATTATGATTTCCTCGTTATGCCATTTAGGTTAACCAATGCACCTTCTACCTTTTAGAGTTTAATAAATTTCATCTTTCATTATTTCCTTTGCAAATTCATTCTAGTTTTTTTTAATGACATATTGATCTATAGTCATTCATGGGAAGAGCATATTTAGTACTTAGATCAAACCCTAAACATTTTGTCTAACCATCAGCTTTATGCCAAGATGTCCAAATGTTTCTTTGGCTAGCAAGAGGTTGAATACTTGGATCACATTATCATTAAGTATGGCATTGAGGTTGATCCCAAAAAAAAATCAGGCTGTCCAAGATTGGCCTAAACCTCGTACCCTAAAGGGCCTTCATGGTTTTTTGGGTCTCATGAGATATTACAAGAAATTTGTGAAGAATTATGGCAAGATAGATACCCCCTTGACCACCATGTTGAGGAAGAATTTTTTTGTGTGGTCAAAAATAGTTGAAAAGGCTTTTGTTGATTTGAAATATGCTATGACCACTACTCCCATGTTAGCAATGCTATATTTCTCTAAATTGTTTGTCGTTGAAAGTGATGCTTCGAGCATTGGCATTGGGGTCATTCTCATGAAAGAAGGTAGACCGTTCATCTTTAATAGCAAGGCACTATCATGCCAAAATTTGGGTAAGTCTACCTATGAGAAGGAAATGCTTGCTATCTTAAATATCATCAATCATTGGTGATTGTATCTTATTGGAAGATATTTTTCTATCAAGATTGATCATCAGAGTCTCAAATATTTTTTAGAATAATGGGTGGCCACTCCAAAAAAAAAAGCGGGTTTCCAAAGTATTGGGCTATGACTATGATATCACATATAAGAAAGGTAACTAAAATGTGGTGGTAGATGCTTTGTCCTTATTACATGAAGAATAATTTATACTTCATGCATTGTCCACACCATATCATTAATGGATTCATCAACTATGTGAGGAACTACTCAAGTATTCTTCTTTGGAAACTCGTATTCACCAACTTCAAGCAAATCCTCATTCATGTCTTGGGTATACTTGGGATGACCATGTTTTATGGTACCATGACCATATTGTCATACCCACTCAGTCACATATAAAGGACCACATTCTTCAAGAAATGCATGCTTCCCCAATAGTTGGCCATTCAAGGTTCCTCAAGACTTATACCAGGACCAAACGTACCTTTTTATGGTGCAACATGAAAAAAGAGATTCATACTTTTATGGTTTACTGTGATCATTGCCAATGTATGTAGGGTGAAACTATAAGATCCCTTGGTACTCTTTAGCCTTTGTTGATTCTTGAGCAAGTTTGGACAAATATTTCTTTGGATTTCATTGAAGGGTTACCTAAGTCCGAATGCAAATTAGTTATTCTTATGATAGTGGATCATATTTCAAATTATGCTCATTTTTGTTCTCTATCCCATCCATATACTACCTCTATTGTTGCTCAAACTTTCCTTGACTCTCTCTTTCACCTCCATGGCATACCAAAATCCATTGTCTTTGATAGTGATCCTATGTTTACTAGTCGATTTTGGTAGGAATTATTCAAATTACAGGGAATAAAACTCAATATGAGTTTGGTATATCATCCTCAAACTGATGGCCAAACATAAATTGTGAATAAATGCTTAGAAACATACATTCGATGTTTCACCTCTAAGCATCTGATACATTGGGTCAAGTGGATTCCTTTGGTCTAATGGTGGTACAACACCACATATCACATTGCCACTAAGGTGAATCAGTTTGAAGTAGTCTACGACCAACCTCCACCAACACCAACTTCATACATACTAGGTAGTTCCAATATTCAAGTTGTGGATTCCACTCTTTGCTAGTGTGATTTCATTCTTTGTCAACTTAAGATCAATCTAGACATGGATCAAAATTATATGAAACAACAATCTGATAAACATCATACTAAATATAGTTTTTCTATTGGTGACATAGTTTTCCTTCACTTGCAGTTGTACAAATAGTCCTCTCTCCAAATTTGTGGTTGTCAAAATATTACCACCAAATACTATGGTCCTTATCAGGTGTTGCAATAGATCAAGTCGACAACATACATGTTATCCCTTCTGGCTAGTTCTAAACTTCATCCAATCTTCCATGTATCATCTCTCAAGCAAGTTGTTGGCAACAAGGTGCAGGTGCAGTATACACTTCCAAAGTTGGACGAGGAAGGTTTTTTCATTCTTGAACCTGAGTGCATTATACACCAACACTCCCATAACCTTCATCATCATGTTATTACTGATGTTTTGGTCCAATGGTGTGGTTTACAAGATATAATGTGGGAACCTCTTCACCAACTTTAGCAATAGTTTCCTCATCTTAATCTTTAAGGACAAATATTTTTGAAGGGGTAGGGTATGTTAGGACTCCATCCTAACACTATGATACCTGTTGAATATCGAGAACACCCATATTAATAATTTGTAATATTTTTTAAACATGGGAGAACATCCATGATAATATTTTATAATATTTTGTAATAATTATGGATCTAGAAGTTCCTAGATAAGTGGTGGCATTTTATGTAATTGTTATCAAGAATGTATCCACTTGTAGGTAGGATATTATAGCCCAGGTGGAATTTTGCATGTAATCCAACCTTGGGAGTTAGGTGGTTGATGAAATCCTTAAAACTATGAGGGGTAATATTTTATGTATCTTTTTGCATAATTGAATGAAAACATTGAAGGAGATTGCTCCTTTGAAGAGGCCTGTGATTCTGTGGTATTTATGAGATTGTTATTTTTTGCATTTACATTGCATAGTTGTGTTGTGATCTTTATGTTATTTTGCAATATTTGTGTGAGGGTGTTTATTTTTAATAATAGGTTCCTAACACCCAATTGAAGAAGGAAGTCATATGAAGTATTCTTGGTAAGATTCTTGGTTTGTGGAGTGATTCCTTCCTTAAGGAGTATTCTTGGTACTACCCTACCCCAAGGGTATTTGTAGCTCTATTTTATTGTGTGGATTTTTGTTGTGGAATTTATTTATGGATGTATGTTTGATATTTTGCATATTGGTGAAATATTTATTATTAATGAGAATAGAGGTTAATAAAAATTGGTATCAAAGCAGTGATTCTAGAAAAGTGGGGTTATTTTTACAGAGCTATGAAACATTTTTATATAAAATGTCACATCTTATGGGGCTTGTTGTCCTCTTCAATTATCCTAACTGGAGAAATCATGCCTTGTGAGGAGTGACATAGTAGGGCTACAACTGAGAGCGCAAGACTTGGCTCAATAATGGGCCTTCATTAGTTTATTGCAAGGTTGGATCCTACTTAAGATGTGATCTTTTAGGTGCACTTGAACTCAACAGGCAAAATGGAAGAGGAAAAATAAATAAAATTAGCTCAACAAAAGGAAAAGGTTGTGATGTACCAAAATATTTGCTAAGATCTTCCTTAAGAAATAGGCTTGAATGCTATGTGCCAATAATGAATGCTCACCCTCCTCAACACAGTTAAGCACAAATGAGATTCATCAACATAGGAATGCATAAATAGGTGGGTCCCATAGGAGATCCATAGATGGCTAGTCCAAAAATAGATGTAGGCCTCTCACACACACATACATCAATAAAACCCAAAGCAGGTAAATAATCACATATACACATAGAAATGGGTCCACAAGGAGTCATAGATGACTAGACCAAAAATTGATGCATACCTTCATATATATGTGTGTGTGTGTGTAAGCAATTATTTATTAATATTATGCTAGAAGCGAGGGTTTGATATACCCATAAGCCGCTTAGGAGCCAACTACTCTTACAAAAAAAAATGAAAGGAAAGCTTACAAATGACTACAATTGCAAACTTGCCAATCATTTTGGTAGGGTACCTAGGAATAGGTATTTGGGGATATATTATTATATTGTATAAGGGTTGGCATGGGCCACACATAACCCAAGGTTGATTGTATTATAATATTATATTATATTATAATATAATATTATATTATATTAGTAGTAGGCTCCCCAAAGTAAAATGAGAAGATGGATATATAAAGAAGAGATATTTGTCATTGTAATCATCATGGAGAACAATCTTATTTAATCATCTTTATCCACAAAGTGGCTTATAGGACTTTGTTTTCCTTAAGTGTCTCCCTCATCTTGGGAGATCTTATGGATTTATTCCTTCCTTAAGGAGTATTATTGGTGTTTCCCTACCTTAAGGGTATTATCTATATCTCTCTCATCTGTGGATTATTATTATGGATTTGTAGATGAATGATTTGATATTTTTGCATATGGTGAATGATTTTTTTTAATAATAAGAAAGTTCAACAACAAGTGGTATCAGAGCAACGATTCTCAAAAAGTAGGGATTTTTTTTATGGAATTGCAGAATTAGAGAAAAAAATTTCTTGAAAACATCTCATCTTTTAAGAGCCATATCTTTGTGAAAGTGTATCTGATTTAGGCAATTATTGGATTCATTATGCAGAATATGAAGAGATTTTATATGAGTGGTCATATGAAGGAATCTTAGTAGTATGGATGGAGATACGACCTTTTGAATTCAACCATATAGAACAAGGTGTTGGAGTTTAACTAGAACTACTCCTCATTTGTCTAAATTAGACGTATGTTGTTTTTAAGTTTATTGTTGAGAGCATAGTGGAGAGAATAGTGGAGTTCTAGTTTTTAAGCCTCAATTAGACTTCGCTCTATCTATAAAATGTAACATGTTTGATGTTGTTGAATTGAATCGAATAAGTATGTGATTTGATATCACATCTGGTATTAGAGCACAGGAGAAGTGTAAAGCTAAGGATTTCCCATCACACAATAGTGAGTTGAATCCATTATTGAATCATTGTGCAAAGACGTTGAATCGATGGTCAAGAGGATTATGAATGTTGTGGAGCAAAAGTGCACATTTGAGATGCAACACCATGGTTTGATGTATTGGTGGAGACGTCACCAACATGATACATATAAAAAAAATTAGTTGAAAGAGTGCGAGATGATCTGTGTGATAAGGCATCGCGAGAAGACATAGTGAGCTGAGTGTTGCGATTCATTTAAAATAATTAGTTGAAGATCATGTTAGGTCACTATTTGGAGAGCACAATTATGATCTGTGTGCTTGGTGTGTGTTGATCTATGCATAAGGAGTTTCATTAAAAAAGGGTAGCCTATTTGTTGTGAGGAGCATGCTTGCAAAGAACGATTTGTGAAGAAGAAACATACAGCTGTGTGACCGATTTGATCTTTGGCATCAAGAGAAGGCGAGCTGGAACGTTATGTGGAGGTGAACGTGTTGATGATAGCCACATTAATTGGCTATGACATGAGGAAGATAAGAAAGTTTTAAGTGTTTTTATTTAATTATTTTGAATCACGTCAAGTAAATTAAAAAAATAGTCAGAGGCAATCTATTGTAACCGACATGAAACTTTCTATAAAAATGACGTGAATTCTAGATGTGATGTGACATGAGTGCTAGCTATGAGGAGATGTGAGTGCTAGCTATGAGGAGTCGTGAGCGCTAGATGTGAGGAGACGTGAGAGGCATTAGCATTCATTGAGAGAACGCAAGTTGAGACAATAGAAGATACACACCAAAATAGTGCATCACAATGTGTGTGCATTTGATATGAAATACTTCAGAGGTATGCTTTTGATCACACAAAGAGGCGATGAAAGGTTTAAAAAAACCTTTATAAATAAAGATATAAAATAGTGTTTTTTCAAATTTTTTGTAATAATTTAATATTTGTTTGATTTTTAAAATCAATAGTAATAAATTTGATTTTCTAATCAAACATATTTTATTATTAGTTAAATAAATTGATTGCTCTTTATATTTTTGTAAACATCATATATAAAATAAAAAAGAGGTATCCTGGTTCTATTATGATAAGGTCAAATGGATGTTATTTTGCTCTTCATTCTCTTTTAGGGAGAGAAACCCCTGAAGCATTTGATGAAAGAGTGCGAGTGTATGGTCTAAATACCGTCTTTAGTCAGCTCCAAAACTCTATAATAGCAAACCAGAGAGTACCTGATGCTGGTTACGATGGTGATTCTGAAGACAACAATTCTTTTGATAGCAGACCTGAGGAGTCAGTATCTATTGAGGTTGCACCACAAGAACCTAAAATCATTTGTCTTAGTGATAGTGATTCTGTTGAGCTAGTGGAGCCAGAACCACATTCACCTAAAATCATAATTGTTAGTGAAGACAGTGATTCTGTAGCTGACAATTTTGTCAATGAAGAGATAGGTGAACCTATGGAAGTAGAGCAAGATCTAAATTTGTAATCTTCTTTTGTAAGCATCTTGCATTGTTTGTATTGAAGAATAAAAGAAGGGTATTTCTTGTTTATTTCAAAAGTATTGTTTAAAAAATGGCAACAAATAATAATCTACCCATACCTAAGTTTAATGGGCTAGATTATGAGTATTGGTCCATCAAGATGAGGACCTTACTCATTGGAAAAGGACTATGGGATATAGTCGAAGAAGGTTATGCAGAACCTTCATATTGGACCACCTTGAGTGCAGTAGATAAGAAGAACAAGAAAGATACCCAAAAGAGCAATTCTTCTGCCCTCTACCATCTCCAAGAAGCTTTGGAGAAGAGCATATTTCCAAGGATTGCTTCTTGTTTATCAGCCCAAGAAGCATGGAAAGCCTTGAAGGATAGTTATCAAGGTAGTGATCAGGTGAAGCAAGTGAGGCTTCAAACCTTGAAGAGAGATTTTGAAAATCTCAAGATGCAAGAGAATGAAACTGTAGGTGACTATTGTGTGAGAGTGAAGGCAGTGGTCAAAAAAATGCAAACCCTTGGAGAAGACATCAAATCTGAAGTCATGGTGAAGAAAGTGTTGAGAACACTTCTTCATAAATGGAACCATATTGCTATCATCATTGAAGAGTCTAAGGATTTGTCTACTTTATCTTTTGATGCTCTAATTGGTTCCTTAATGTCTCATGAAGAAATATTACAGGGATCTACTTCCACAAGCTATGGAGGTGATGACAAAGCTTTCTCATCCAAGGAGGGTGAAGGAAGAGGACAAGGAAGAGGCCAAGGGGGAAGCCAAGGAAGAGGACAAGGCAGAGGACAAAGAAGAGGCAAAGGGAGAAGTAACTCAAGAGGTGGCAATCAAGGCAGAGGTGGCAATCAAGGAAGAGGAGGTGACAAATCAAAGAAATCTTGTTACAATTGTGGTAAGCTTGGTCATTTTAAAAAGAATTGTTGGTCCAAGACTTCTCAAGAAGGGAGAGGTCAATATGGAAACTATGGAGAGGAAGAAGGTCCTTCAAATTTATTTCTAACATATGGAAAATCAGATCAAAATCTTAATGAGACTTGGATTTTGGATACTGGTTGTTCCAATCATATGAGTGGCAAAGAAGAGCTTTTTGCTACTATGGATTCCTCCTACAAATCAAAGATCAAATTGGGAGATGACAAAGCCCTACAAGTTGAAGGTATTGGAGCCATGGAGGTTCCAACAAAAGAAGGCACCAAGAAGGTAAATGACATCTATTACACCCCCAAACTCCAACATAACTTGCTTAGTGTTGGACAAATGATGGAGAAAAATTATAGGCTTGTTTTTTATGAAGGCAAATGTGTAATTTTTGATAAGAACAATTGTAATAGAGTTGTTACCCAAGTACCTATGACAAATAATAGGTTATTTCCTCTTAAGTTTGGGGAACAAGGAGGTGCTCAACTTGCTAGTGTTGCTATTTCTAATCCAAGTGTGCTTTGGCACTTGAGATATGGTCATCTCAATTTTGTAAGCTTGAAGTTGTTGACTTCTCAAGCTATGGTGAGTGGACTTCCAAGAGTTGAAGAACACAAGGAGGTGTGTGAAGGATGTGCTTTGGGAAAGCACTCAAGATCAAAGTTTCCAAAGGGACAAGCATGGAGAGCAAGCCATCCACTACAATTGGTGCATTCGAACATTTGTGGTCCAATGCAAACCAAAAGCATTGGTAACAATTCTTACTTTCTCACTTTCATTGATGATTTCTCTAGGATGTGTTGGATTTATTTTTTGAAAACTAAAGATGAAGCTTTTGATTGTTTCATAGATTTCAAAAATAATGTAGAGAATCAAAGTGAGTTTGTTGTAAAGAGTCTAAGGACTGATAGAGGAGGAGAGTATTCATCTAATGCATTTCTAAAATTTTGTAAATATTGTGGGATCAAAAGGCAATTCACAACTACCTATACCCCACAACAAAATGGTGTGGCTGAAAGAAAGAACCACACTATAGTAGAAATGGCTAGATCAATGCTTCAAACTAAGCATCTAAGTAACATGTATTGGGTTGATGCTGTAAGAACTAGTGTTTACATTTTGAATAGGAGTCCTACTTCTAGTTTAGATGGGATTACTCCTTATGAAGGATGGTATGGCAAGAAGCCAAATGTAAAACACTTTAAGGTTTTTGGTTGTCTTGCATATGCACATATTCCTGATGAGCAAAGAAAGAAACTTGACCCCAAAATTCAAGCATGTATTTTTGTTGGATATTGTGAGTCTTCCAAAGCATATAGGCTCTACAATCCCAAAACACATAAAATTGTACTTTCCAGGGATGTAATTTTTGATGAAGGGGGAGAATGGGGTCATCAAAAACTTTTTGTTGATGATGGATCTCATGATGCAAGTTCCTCTCAAGTGCAGCAAGTGCAGCCCAAAAATAGCAAAGGAAGTCCTCCAAGCCCAAGTATGAGTACTACTTCAAGTACAATAGATGCTACTCCAAGTCCTTCTCCACAAAGATCAGTAAGTTCTTCACCAATGGATATTGATTCTCCATCAAGAGGTAAAAGAACACTTCAGCACCATCCATATTTTCAAATGTTGGATAAGAATTTCCAGAAAAGATACACTAGAAGTCAAGCTAGTGAAATGAATGCAGTTTTGAAAAGACTTGAAAATCTGCATATGTATGGTGATGATGACTCCCAAGAGCCTAAGGGAGATGTAGTAAATTATGCTTTAATGACTAGTGTAGAGCTAGAGCCATCTAGCTATGAAAAAGCAAGTGCTCATGATGTATGGCAACAAGCCATGAAAGAGGAAATGACCTCTATAAAAAAGAATGATACTTGGGAGCTAGTGAAGCTTCCTAAGGGCAAGAAATGTGTTGGATGCAAATGGGTCTACAAGACCAAATTCAATGTTGATGGAAGCATTGAAAGACACAAAGAAAGACTAGTAGCAAAAGGGTTCACTCATAAGTATGGGATTGACTATGAGGAGACCTTTGCTCCTGTTGCTAGACAGGAGACAATCAGATCAGTACTTTCTTTGGCTGCCCACAAAGGGTGGAAAATTCAGCACATGGATGTTAAAAGTGCCTTTCTCAATGGGTACTTGAATGAAGAGGTTTTTGTGCAACAACCTCAAGGATTTGAAGAACAAGGTAAGGAGAACCTTGTCTACAAACTAAAGAAAGCATTGTATGGCCTCAAGCAAGCACCAAGGGCATGGTACTCACGCATTGATGGCTACTTTCAAAAGTATGGATTCACTAGGAGCAAAAGTGAACCTACTCTCTACTACATGAAACAAGGTAAAGATATTCTCATTGTATGCTTATATGTGGATGATCTAATATTCATGGGTAGTAGTGCTAAGATGAATGAGGAGTTCAAACACTCCATGATGAAAGAATTTGAAATGAAAGATCTAGGCTTAATGCATTACTTCCTAGGCATGGAAGTACATCAAATAGGTAAAGGGATCTTCATATGTCAACACAAATATGCTCAAGATATGATCAAGAAATTTGCTATGGAGCAATGCAAGCCTGTTGCAACTCCAACGGGTCATGGGATCCAATTGAGCAAAGATGATGGAGCACCAAAAGTTGACATGACCACTTACAGGAGCATGGTTGGGAGTCTAATGTTCCTCACCAACACAAGGCCAGATATTCAGTATGTTGTTTCTCTTGTTTCAAGGTATATGGCTGATCCATCTGAACTTCATCTACAAGCAACTAAGAGAATTTTGAGATATGTAAAGGGTACATTGGATTTTGGGATCCATTACCACAAATGTAATTCTGTAAAATTAGTTGGCTTTAGTGATAGTGATTGGGGCAACAATATAGATGATAGAAAATCTACTTCAGGGAATTGTTTTAGTCTTGGGTCAGGACTAATTACATGGAGTTCCAAAAAGCAGACTGTTGTAGCATTGTCATCTACTGAGGTTGAGTATATAGCAATCACAAATGCTAGTACTCAAGCTTTATGGTTGAGAAAAGTCCTTGAAGAAATTGGAGAGCAACAAAGTGGTCCTACAAGATTGTACTATGACAATATGAGTGCCATCCAATTGGCACATAATCCTATCCACCATAGCAGGTCAAAGCATTTTGATATGAAGTATCACTTCATTCGAGACATGGTGGAGAAACAGGTGGTTGAGCTACGACATTGCAGCACTTTGGACAACATAGCAGATATCTTCACCAAAGGAGTTGCTAAAGCTCAATATGTAAAGTTGAGAGACTGTCTTGTCAGCCCTCTCAACTTTAAGGGGGAGAATGTTGGAGTTTAATTAGAACTACTCCTCATTTATCTAAATTAGACGTATGTTGTTTTTAAGTTTATTGTTGAGAGCATAGTGGAGAGAATAGTGGAGTTCTAGTTTTTAAGCCTCAATTAGACTTCACTCTATCTATAAAATGTAACATGTTTGCTGCTGTTGAATTGAATCGAATAAGTATATGATTTGATATCACACAAGGGTAGTGACAAATTTTCAAATCACAAATTTTTTGGAAGACAAAATTTGTTAGCTTGGGTAAGCAAATCAATTGCAATTTATTTTTTTTGGAAGAAAATTTGTAAATATAGTTTTCTATGTGGAATTTTAGCTTCAAATCAGTGGGGAGATATATTTCTATGAAACCCTAGTTCATAAAACCCTAGTTGTATTAGGGCAGATTTTTTCTAGAAAAAATGTCTCATCTTTCAGGAGCCATATCTCTACAAAAGTTTATCCGATTTAGATGATTCTTGGATCATTTTGTGTGGAATTTGAAGAGCTTTAAAATGAGTGGTCATATGAAGGAATTTGAGTAGTATTGAGGGAGATATGATCTTTTGAAGTTAGTCATATGGAACAAGGGCAGTGACGAATTTTCAAATCGTAAATTTTTAGAAGACAAAATTTGTTAGTTTGGGTAAGCAAAGCAGTTACAATTTATTTAGTTTGGAAGAAAACTACAAATCTAGTTGTCTATGTGGAATTTTAGCTTCAAATAAATGGGAAGATATATTTTTATAAAATCCTACTTTGCATTAGGGCATGATATATATTGTCAAAAATTTATAAAAAAATGTTATTTTGCATTAGGGAATCAACTATGGCACTTCAAACGTTTTCTGAAACAAATGATATGGATGTGAGAGAGTGTTTGACAATAGTAAAATCTCATTATGGTGAAGGCATGCCATTACACTTTTATTTTCAAAATTATTTTTTGGGTGAAGCTTTGCAATGGGTAGAAAGCTTTATAGGAACAATCCAAGGTGCACTTGGAAACAAATGGAACCATCATTCTTGAGCTATTGGATAACTTTTAATTTATGAAAAAGATAGATAATTGTAAGAGATATCTTGAGGGAAGGAATAAAAATATAGATAGATTAATGGATGTCATCAAATACCTTGAAAAGAACCTACAAAGGATTCGAAATAAGTGAAATGTAATGAAAGCATAATGGGCAGTTTTCAAGAAATAAAATGAAGATTATGAAAAAGAAATAAAATTACTCAAGGAAGAGAAAGATGCTAGGGAATATATTGAGAAGAATGTAGAAGGCACATCTTTGGATTTTCAAAAGCAAGATAAGGATCAAAAGGTTTTAAATTCTTCTAAAAGTTCTATTTTGTAGGTTCATGGAAGCATTCAAAAGGAATAGGTTATTATTTCCATTGACCCTAGTAGCAGATATAATTTTATTAATATTTCTTTGGCTAAAAGGTTGCAGGTTCAAGCAACAAAAATTAGGGACATACAGTTGGAGGGTGAGAATGTTCAGATTTTTGAATATTTGAACAATACCATGGATAAATATGTTTTACATTCAGATTTTCTTGCTATTCAGATGGATGATGAGGATATTATTCTTGGTTATCCTTGGTTAGATTCTTTGGGTACTGTTAACATTAATGTGCAAAAGAATTTTATGAATTTATGGTACAAAAAAAATAAGATAACATTGTAGGATATTTCTCAACTTAAGGAGTAAGAATCCAAGAAAAAATAAGAAGTGATTGCAAAGGAACGACTTGAAGAACAAATAGAAGAACCTGAAATAGAATCCAAGAAGGCAGTAGTAGTAATAAAGTCCATGGAAGAAGTAGCAACAATTTATTCCATGGAAATAATAATAGCAGAGTCCAAGGAAGCTTTGATCGAAGAGCACAAGGACACACCAAAAAAAGAGAAAAAGAAAGAAAAATGTATAGAAGAATTTAAAACAATGGAGACAAATGTTGAGGAGTCAAAGAAGGTAGAACATCAAGTTAAGGTTACACCATATCGCCATCCACACCACCATGAGGGACAACATTCTTGGAGGCATGGCTCAATGCAGTAATATTATGGTTATACATGGAATCATAAGGGCACAAACTATGCTAGTGTTTGGTAGAGAAAGCATAGTGATCCTAGTTTTTAGAGTAGTTCCTCGGCATCAAGGAACAATTGAACCCATAATTCAATCTTTAAAAATAAAATAGCAGAAGTGTGGAGCCATCGAAGCAGATTTGGATACTCAAGTAACAAAATAGCATACCAACATCAACGTGTTTCACTTGGATGGATGGATGATCGATATTGGTACTAGTTGCTAACATTGCTTAGCAAATCATATTATCTTGTTTCTTCACATGTTTCAAGGATGAAATATTTGTAAGGAGGGTGGCATGGTAGGGTACCTAGGAATAGATATTTGGGGATATATTATTATATTGTATAAGGGTTAGCATGGGCCACACATAACCCAAGGTTGATTGTATTATAATATAATATTATGTTATAATATAATATTATATTAGTAGTAGGCTCCCCAAAGTAGAATGAGAATATGGATATATAAGTAAGAGATATTTATCATTGTAATCATCATGGAGAAAAACCTTATGTAATCGTCTTTACCCACAAAGTGGCTTATGGGACTTTTCCCTCCTTAAGTGGCTCTCTCATCTTGGGAGATCTTATGGAGTTATTCTTTCCTTAAGGAGTATTATTGGTGTTTACCTACCTTAAGGGTATTATCTATATCTCTTGCATTTGTGGATTGTTATTGTGGATAATTATTTGTGGATGAATGATTTGATATTTCTGCATATGGTGAATAAATTCTATTAATAATAATAAAGTTCTGCATGGATACCCATGCCTCCTTGGGTCTTACCCAAAATTGGCATCCCTTGTAGGATGTTTTCCACAAATAAAATAATAATAATAATAATAAAGTTCTGCAACACATTTACAAAGCTAACACTACTATGATTTATAGATCACAAGGGGAAGGAATTCCTTCTAAAAAAACATTCAAAGATTTCAAGGTGGTTGTTGCTTCTGATGTTGGGTTACATTTTCTCTGAATCATCAGTCATTTTCAGGTTCTATAGATCTTAAGTTATGAATGTCAAATTATTTTGAGCCCTCGGATGAGTAGATACTATCTTCATTGCCATCTACTCATTTCTCGAAATTCCCATCATTTGGGTATAGAAGATTTATTTATTTAATGTTCTAGATTTGTGAGCTACTTTTACTATGTCTCCCATGTTGTTGTTATCCCTTCACAGAGATTAAAGATATTCTTTTACAAGAAAGGATGATACTCCTTGAAAATTATGCACCTCATCAATTTAAAATCTCAATGTGTTAATGTTTCTTCTTTGGAATTTTTTCATCACTTAGAATCGATATTGCTTGACATCGAAACTTCAATTTTTTTGCCTTGGACCTCATGTCAAAAATTTTGCACTTCTTCTTATAATTGGGAATAACAAACTTCTAACTTTTTAGACAACCTTCACTTTTAAATTTGACCTTTGATCATCAGATCTTTTTTATCAGGGTTTATTTTATACATGTTCATAGCTTAAATTTTTGCTTTCACTTACCAAAAAGGTGTAGTGAATGATCACTATAGTTTTGATGGATCTCAAGGGATCTTAATCCTATTGAAGATAATAAACCCAAGAAATCTAGTGCCTTAATCCATTGGGTGCGGAGTTAGGAAAAGCATCTCTTCTTGAAAGAAAAAATTTCAATAGTCAATTTACACCTTTAAAATTCTACAATAGTTAGGGCTCCCTCTATCACATGAAATTGAGATCACTCAAATATTACATATAATACATATGTACAAAGTTTTAAGAGAGTGGTCTTTATCCATTGGGCATGGATTCGATAAGCCCCCCTTAGTCATTATTCGAGCTTTCATTGCTTCTTTATTTTCTTTAGTTTCATGGGTGAATTACTATCATCTCTACAAATCTTAGGTTTTTAAGCACCTTCCTTGGCTTGGATGGATTGGTACCAAGGATAAAATATCTCGTTTTTGAGGTAGAACTAGTACTAATGCTAAATCCTTTGGATTTGACCCAGTTGACATGCATCTTCCACCTCCAACTTAGATTCTTTACCTCCTTTGTACTTGTGGAGGGGAAGGGAACTTTCTCTTGGATTGTAGAAATGCCCAAGCTCGTTTTCTCAAAAAATTATGAGGTATTGGACTCCACAATCTCTACTATCCTCTGGTCTACTTGATCATCATTCCAGCACAAGGACTTGTTAAAAACCTCTAATTTGTCCTGCATACTATTATCTTTCTTTTCTCATATTAACATAATTTGGTTAGGAGTAGTAAGTTGTTGAGTTGAGAGGACTAAGAAGTAGTCGTTTGGATAGCTAGGATTGATTGCTCCATCTTATTGAATTTTTTTATGAATGGTACAATAAGCTAATCCCATTTATCAATTGAGTGTGAAGAGAGGAAGTAGAACCCCTTATAAACCCTTCCTTGAAATGAAGTCACAAGCAGCCTTAGAGCCAAGCTCAACTTTATAATGTTGTACAATTGGTAAAAGCAAACCATATCTTGTAAATTCTCTCATAGGTTTGATGGTCCTTTACCATCATAATATGGTAAATTTTCTAGTATAGACATTATATACTCATCCCAAGCATCTGGTGGTGTTGAAGGTCACAAGGGACTTCTTTTACTCCATGTTTATAAGTTTACAAGGGTGGAAATGTTTATGTTTTGGCATACAACCTCCATGGTAGAGTTTTCATAGTCTTTTGGGTCCTTTGACTTAAGCAGAGTCACCAAGTGAATTCAAAATTTGCTCTAAGAGAAGATAGATTGAGGCCTTCAGCAAAACCTTAATTTGATTTCTTCAAATAACTTCTTTTGATGTTTGTTCTAGATCAAAGTTGTCTGCTGAGTTAGAGGTTCTTAGATAAGTGGAATAGGAAAATACTCTCACCAATTATAAGCCTAACTTGTTGCAATTTGGGACCAATGATATGTTATTGGGTCCCATCAGACATGCCATTAAACTATTATCATCTTTGACTATGACAACCAGGGCAATAACACCTCATCGAGACATAACAAGTCCATAGTCAAGAGTGTGGGGTTAGAATCAATCGAGGGCCTACAAGAGTTTTTTACAAGGTTGGATCCTTGTTATGATGTGATATTTTAGGCACACTTAAATTCAATAGAGAAAAGTGAAGAGGGGAACAATTGAAAAATAGCTCAAGAAAAGGAAAAGGTAGTTATGCACGAAAAGATCTGCTAAGATCTTCCTGCAAAAATAGACCTGAATGCTATGTACTAGTGGTGAATGCTTCCTCTCCTTGGCATAGTTAAGCATAAAAATATTCATCAACATAGACATTTATAAATAGGTGGGTCTCATAGGAGAGCCACAAATGGCTAGTCTAAAAATAGATGCAGGTCCCTCACACACATATACATCAATAAAACCTAAAGTAGGTACAAAATTCGTAAATACACACACAAAGAAATACGTGAATAGGATTCATAGATGATTAAACTAAAAATTGATGCAAGCCTCCACAAATATATGTGCAAGCAATTATCTACAAATATTGTTCCATAAAAAAGGGTTGGATTTACCCACAAGTCGCTTAGGAGGCAACTGATCTTATAATATAAAATGAAAAGAAATCTTACAAATGACTACAATTACAAACTTGTCAATCTTTTACAAATCTAAAACTACTATTTATATATTATAAGGAGAAGGATTTCCCTTCAAAAAATTATATAGATATTTCAATGTGGTTGTTGCTTTTGATGTCATATTACGTCTTGTCTGAATCATGTCCCTCTAAGGTTCTCTGCATATGGAGTTATCAATATCAAATTATCCTAAGTCATCAGATGAGTAGCTATCATATTTATTTTCATAAACCCATTTCTAGGAATTCCCATCATCTAGGTGTAAAATATTTTCTTCATTTAATGTTCTAGATTTATAGGTTACTTTTGCTCTGGATCCCATGTTGTTATTGTACCTTTATGGATATAGAAGATATTATTTTGTAGGAAAGGATGATATAATTTAAATATTTTGCACCTCATAAATTTTAACTTTATACTCCTTGAATAGTGTGCACCTCATAATTTTTGACTTTTAGGGAATCGATGTTTCTTCTTCAAAAAATTTCTCATCACTTGGAATTAGGACTGCTTAACAATGGAAATTTAGGATTTGTTGCCTTAGACCTCATGTCAAAAAAATTTCTATTCATCTTCTGATTGGGACTATTAAAATTTAAACTTTTTAGAAAACCTTCACTTTTGAAATTTAACCTTTGATCATCATATATTTTTGATTGGGTTTCTTTTATGCCTATTTGTGGCTTAAGTTTTTTCTTTTACTTGCCAAAAAGGTGTAGTGAACCATCACTTCAGGGCTATATTATTTTTTAGCAATCATTTTTAGAATATTTTCGTTTTAACATGTAGATCATTAGAGTACTACAAAAATGACTGCTCATTTTTTAAATTCTAATAACTATTGAGAAAGTTATGGTTGTTTGAAGTTGGGGTATTTGTGTTGTTATTTGGCGACGCAATTTTTTTTAAAAGAAAAATTCATATTAATTTCTTAGCAGATATTTTTAGAATATTTTTACACCAACATATATATTATTTTGAATTCTCACTTGTTAAATTCTAACAAGTATTGAAGGAGTTATAGTTATTTGAAGTTGGGATTTTGATGTTGTTTTTGGACTGTGTGAAAAATTCATGCAAAGGGAAAATTTTATATTTTCCTTATTGTTTATTTTAATAAAATTAGTTGTTTGTTTTATTGCACCATGAAGTTACCCTTTTCCCACTCTATTGTATAACCATATCCAATCTTGGTATCCTTAATTATTTAGCTTTAGCTTAAACCACAAATATTTTACCCCTTTTCCAAACTCAATTAGATTGAAGCCGAAATCCTTATCATTGCTTCTTCTTATTCTAGTTGTAGTTTGTTAAAATTCATATCAGTATTCTAGAGGTTTACTTCCATTCCTTTAATAACACAATATATATCTAACAACTTTATATATGTTAGTTTTTCTCTTAAGGTGTCATTTTTGTAACAACCCAAAACTACCAACCCAAATTTTTTTAAATAGCACTTACAAACAAAGGCTCACAAGGGATATATCCTTAATTTATTTATCTCAACTTACAAGGCTTCATAATATTTGGGTTCTAATCCATTGTAGATGACACTCAATGGATAGGAGTGGACAGCTCCAATAATTTTTTGGGTTCACCTTACTAAACATACACATTTACAAGGATGCCAAAAGTGGTATGCCCAACCTTTCCTATACCCTCCTTGGCATAGGACCATGTGACCATAGCATAGAAATTTTCCTTTAAGGCCCATAACACTTAAAGGGGAATGTCTATACCCTAACCTGACTCTAGCTCCTCCTAGAAAATTTAATTGACATAGAGCCTTTGGTGCTTAGTTACCACACCTCCATGGGCTAATTAAGTTCATTGCCACTTCAACAATAACTAAAATGATCTCATAATCCTACATGATCAATAAATCATAATTGTTGTCTTGTGAATGGTTTTCCCCAACATTTTGATGGGACACACCTGATCCTAATCAATCAAGGTGCAATGATTCACAAGTACCCTAGCTATTATATTCACACAACTCCTTCCAGGTTCATGAGTTCCCATCTATTGCATACATGCAACTCCTTCTAGGACTCATATCTACCTGGGTATCACATTCGTGCAACTCCTCTCAATATTGGGCTTTATGGCTTACTAGAGGAACATTCCTACCCATTCTATGGATTAAAAACCTTGCAAAATTTACCATAGATTAAGCATTGCACTAAGCATAACATTAAGCAAGACCTAATACATCCGTTAGAAGTGCATAAAGCAAACATTCCTCTAACTATGAGCCAAATTATGCATATATCAAGTGCTTGATTCAAATACTTTCTAGCAACATAAAAACGTAGACAAGATAATCTATATATTTAACATAATATAAATTTTTTATAGTTGATAATACTCAACAACTATCCCAAGAGATTACTCAAAACCACATAAGGTACATGTTGACAATTTTGTCACATTACACAAGGGGTAGAAAAATAAATCAAAGTTTTGTATAGTGTTTTTGTAAAGTATTTCTTTGTTGTTTTTTATTTGCAAAGTTGCAGCAATTTTGGCTTTCCCTGCCACCCCCTTGTACATAAAATGAAAAAGAAAGAGCTTCACTGCCGAACAAGCTAAGGAAAAGAGCTTCGCCAAAAGAAAACGAGAAGAGCTTTGCACCCGAGGCATTTCTAGCACTACTTCGGGTAAAAATTTTGTGAAGTAGTGTTGCCGAAGAAGAATAACAAGGGAAGCGATTAAAATAACTTCGGGCCCAAAATGCTTCAAACCATTACTTCGGGCGAAATTTGTGTGAAGCAGCATTCAAAAGAACAACTTCGCCGAAGAAGGAAAGTCCAGACCACGGTCCAAATTGGCTAAGGCAAGAAAACTACTTCAGGCCCGAAGCATTTCCAGCAGCTACTTCGAGCGAGATTTTTGTGAAACGGTGTTACCGAAGTAAAATACAAATGAAGAAGAATGAAACTACTTCGCACCCGAAGCATTTCAAAAAGCTACTTCGGGAAAAAGTTTTGCGAAGCGAGATTTGAAGGAGCATAGTATTGAAAACACTTCGCCAAAAAGTCGCCAAAGCATCCACTTCAGGCCCTGCGTCAGCAAACCATTTCTACTTCGTCAAAAATCATTGCGAAGCATCTGCTTCGGAAAAATTTCATGTGAAGTACTTTCACCCGAAGTAGAAGATGCATTTTTAAGGTAGGGATGCACTTCGGCCGAAATACTCCTGAATCACAGTTTTGAAGAAGGTTCGCGGTGAAGCATTTTTTAATTCACCAGCAAAGTATATACTTTGGGTAGAAGGCCTAGCCGAAGTAGTTTCAACACATTTTCTAGCGAAGCAATTATGAAGATCCCATTTTGTGAAGGAGATATGCTTCGGCCTCCATCACCCCCAAAGATGTCTTGCAAAGCTTCACCATGTGAAGTGCAAATCAAGGAGAATCTGCTTTGGCACAAGTCCATTGCGAAGTGAAGTTGAAAACTAGCGAAGCACTTCAAAGGCACGCACTCCAAGCTGGGTATTTTCCTGAGGCGATCAAGTGTGTTGAGGATAACTTAGGCTTATCCACTTAAGCCTAAGTTAATTATTATTATTATTTACTATTCCTATTTCTTGCACTTTGTATTCATGTGAGGCATAGTATGCCCATGTTAGAAATAGGTTGTTAGCATGTGTTAGCATGTTGTTAGATGGTTGTTAACTGTTAGAGATCTTGTTTGTCTTCTAGCAGTTAGTGGACATCCATAGTTAGCATTTTGTTAACTAGTAGTTAAGTGGTTGGCCATGTTTGGCAGATTGTTGCAACCACTTAGCCTACATGAGATTCTTATGTATTCCTATATATACTTGCATATTTCATGAATAAAGTAGCTTCATAATAGTGTTACTACATCATTGGTATCAGTTAGCTTCAGGAGAGTTGCAGGAAGGAGGAGAGAGCTACCACTTCATTGTAGATCCTAGGAGGTGTTGTTTGGAGTTGGCTTGAAGTCATCCACAACACAAGTGAAGCTGAGGTGATAGAGGCAGAAATTACCCCTACACCAGGTGTTAAGCACCAGTTTGAGGCCAAGTTATGGCCAAGAAAAGATTGAAAATTTTGAAGCAACAGTTGGCTTCAAATAAGAGTTGAGTTCACTGCAACTTGACAGGAAAAAGAGGAGTTCCTTCAGTTGAGAGCAATTATTGCATTCTCACTCCAAGTTGAAGAGGGAATTTTTGCATTATTTTAATAAAATATTAATATTTTTATTAATATTTTATTTTTAAAAAAAAAGTGCTTGATTTAGCACTTCAC
>JAQPPZ010012751.1:0-68020 GCA_028583015.1 Wollemia nobilis | reverse complement strand
CTTCCTAGGTTGGTTGCTTGAACCTCCTTTGGTAGCGCTACTTCCTCAACGCTTACTCCCTTGTATCCTCTTTATTGGTTTTTGGTGCTTCTGGATTGGCCTATTTCTTAGGTTTCTTCTTCTACTACTCCTTTTGAGGTTGCGAGGAAATTTTGGACCATCTAACTTCTAGGGGTCTGATAGCAAAGGTATTTTCCTAGATCTTAGTAGTATGTAGACTGGATTGGAATTTGAAGGTTCAAAAACTAAATTTTACTCCAGATTAATCAACATACCTACAAGATCTTTTTATTGCCTTTCTACTTTCTAGGATGTAGCCAACTGAAACTGGTGTTGATAGACTATGCAGTTATTAGTATTGTGAGGATCATTGCAAGCTACAAACCAATAGTATATCTAGGTAGTGGATGCATCCTCTTCTTAAACTCTGGAAATAACAATCTGCTTTATGATAGCATTACTATTTAAAACCCCTTGATATTTTGATATGTAGGGGAATATTCTTGGATGATATCCATCATACCTTATTTTAGAATTCTATTGCTCCATTACCATGACCTTATTTATCATATTTTTATCACAACTTTCAACTCTTCCATCTCTATTGATTCTTTTGATTTTGGGTGGGAAGTGCTAGTATGAGACTTGTTGGAATAGTATGTTAGAGATAGGATTTGGGTGTAGGCAAGGTGGTTAGTGAAGAGGTTAATAATGCCATAAGGGAAGATTTTTGATACATTTGATGGATATCTAGGAAATATAGCACTATGACTTTGGAAGGAAGCTTGCCAACTAACATGAGCATATTTTTTGTTGTAATAACAACTTGGAATATCAAAGGGAATCTCATTTTATTGGACTAATAAATATAAAGGATTAAGTCTAAAAAAAGCACAGAGGTAGCAGATGTAGGCTTGGGCATGTGATGGCCTTATATTTTGAGGAATTCTTCTCTAGGTTTTGTTGAGTTGGAAATTAAAATCCATGATGTTATCTTGAGAATTCCTTTGAATAGATGTGAACTTAGTGAGGAGAGAAAAGATATCCCTTACATTATTAAAATCTAGGATAAGTGGTTCAACAAGTTTGGACCATGAGCTAAAATTGTCTTCCTCTAATGAATGATACCTAACCAAAACCTTACCCTTGAAAGAAAAGGCTAATAATCTCATCATAATATCCTCATGCATGATATTATGTATTGTGTCCAGGGTAACTATGTCTTGATAGTTCTCATATGTAGTCTTCTTGCTACCATCAAATGAAAGTAAAAATTTCAATGTAGATTGAGGAATATCATGGAGATTTGGAACATTAAGGGGTTTGGCATTATTCTAGTCAAGGTGTATGCATCCAACCATAGTTCTATATGGGGATCTAGTAGGTGGTTGTAGAGGAATGACTTGTAAAGGAGTGGGGCTTTGAAAAAAAAATACATAGATAGGGGAAAGTAACTTATATTTCCTGCATGTCTAGATAGTTCATAGTTTGATGAATTACATTGGTTCTTTAAGCTTCTTGGATTTTGATCTCATGAGGATAAAATTTTAAATCTACAATCTTGTAACAAATACCTATTATTAGGTTCTTGAAAAAAAGTTGCTAGGTGAAGGGAAATTACATTTGTTATGGAGATCAAGATTCTTCACCTTAATATTGATTGTGCATGGATGTGAGTGTGTCATATATTCTTCAGAACTTAGTGGCTTTGACTTTTGATCAGGATTTTTACAATTTGGGTCCTATCGGGCATGCCAAAAACTCTTGATGTTCACATTATGGATAGAAAAATTATTATAGCAATCTTTGATCCATCCCACTGCTAATTATGTGTGGAGACAAACTAGATTGTTTTGGTCCCATCAGGCATGCCAAAAAATCTTGATGCTTTGATCTACCTAGGTATGAAATATGATCCCTATACCAAAGTCAATATTGTATGATCTAGAAATGCTTCTAGATCAACCTCCATAGAAGGATGACTCCTTGAAAAAGATAAAAAGAGAAAGGATGAGAGAGAAGGGTTAGAAAAATTGATTGAAATGTGGCTGGAACTTAGCTAACAACATTATTTTTAGATGCATGAGCATAGACCATTCAATACAAGAAAATATTAACTGACTATTTAAACTATGAAGAAACCAAACTAAGAAAAAATACTACAAAATTACTGACACTTTCATCAAAAGAAGCCAAATATATTAAGCCTAAAAAAATTTACTTCAATTATGAATTGAAATGAGACAAACAACTTAAAATCTAGCATAATTTCCTCTAATCATAATCAAAACTACTGCAAGTATTATAACATCTAACATCTCAAGCACTCTGATAAAAATTATCCAAACAACTTCAGGCCTACTAGAATTTGTTTTAGCTTTGTATTGAAATAAGCCAAACAACATGAACCCTAGCAAAATTTACTCCTACCACAACATGAATGAAAATGTTGAATGTGTATTTATCACAATAATTAATAATTCTTCATACTATAATTTAGGTAAGTCAAAAATCTATATTATAATTGAGTAGCATAAACATACAACCTATGATAGGCAAACACTAAAATATTTGATCCTTTACAATGAGGAGCATTGCTCCTTTTATAGATTTTTCTAATCTAAGATAAATCTCACTACTATATAAAATCATCAGCCAAAATTGATTAGGCATGATTTTGGGTTGAGTTGGCACCCCTCAACTTCTTCAACTTGCTCTACATATCACCTGTTAGATTATTATGATTGCAATATTATTAGCTATAGTTAATGGAGATGGTTGTTGCTTTCTAGCTTTGACAGATGCTACATGGTGTAACTACCTATTTTTGGAGCACCAAGTGTCCTTTATACCAAGAAAGTTTGGTCTCGGGTGTTGCTACTACGTCCATTGCCTTCCATAATTCCTTTCGTGCTACTTGAATTCACTTCATTATATCAGAACTTTTAGAAGCTTAATTTTAATTATTCAATATAAGAAACGGAATCACCCTCTTTCTTATGATATTTTCATTATGCCAAATATTTTAAGCATTCTTGCTGACATCAACAATGAAAACTTGACATGCTTGTTTATATTAGCTTGGTTTCTAGACTTATAAAGGCAAAATAAAATTGATTGCTTCCTACATTTTTCACTTTACTTGATTGGAAAATTTAAAGAGCTAAGTTGGCATTACCACCAAGAAATTTTGGCTTACTATTTTTATAGTGTCTAGTCTTAGACACTTTTTGAATTATGAGCTTCTCACTTTGCCATAGATTTTTAAGTGCTTGATTATGTCAACATAGAAAAGTTATGGCTCATCTCCTTTGTAGGTCTAACACCAAGTTGGTCTAGATACAAGTTTTTGGTTTGAAAAATTAAGTCCACTTTGAAAAGCAATGAGTTTGAAATTACTCATTTCAGCCCTTAGAATAAAACATTTGATAGAATTTAAAATTTTGGATAAATATTTCAAGCTTAAATAATAACTAGAGTTTCAATTAGTGCTTTTAGTAATGATCTCTATTCCATTGAGTTCCCCTTTTTTGTTTCTTTTCTCCTTGCTTTATTTATTATGCTTTATAGTTGCTTTCATACAAGAGTTACCAGACTTCTTCATTTGATGAATGTGCACTGAGTTATTCCCTTTATCCAACTTGGTCTATTTGCTCTCTTTGGTTTTGGATGAAATATTTGAGAAATTATAGAGTCCATAAAAAATTTCTTTTCTTTCTTATCACAACCAAGGTGATCTAATTATGGATTGATATGGCTATACAATATATGAAAATTTGACAATTTTTTTTTGGTAATTGAAAATGCTTAGATACGGGTTTTGAATGGATCCCAAAACCAATTACATAAGCGAATAGAAATATAGTAGTAGGAAATGAAACATACCCACACAGGGGTTTGTGGAAACCAAACAGAATAGACCATCACCAAGAAATCTGAGAGTCTAACTAGAGCAACTTAGGAACAGGGACTCAAACCATGCAATAGCCATGTAGGGGTTGCAAAAGAAACTACGTCTAAGATAGCTTACAAAAAACCATACCAAATACCCACACAAGGGTTGCTAAAAAAATTACTAAAACTGATCAGAGGTCCTACATAGGGGTAATGAAAGAACCCAAAAAATAGATAAAATCCTATGTAGAGGATCAGTAGACCAGAAGCACAAAAGAAAACAAAATGAATACAACCATTACACAACATAGCATCAGGCCAAAATATTTGGATTGTCATCATTTGCAGGAACATTCTTGACATGGTTCTTAAGCAACAATTTGAGGGTGTTACTGATGTCGTCCATGGTATTGATAATGCTACTGATGATAGTGATATGAATATTGTTGCTGATACCCATGCTAGGATCACCTCTATCATAATTCAAGATGCAGAGAGGAGAGCTCTAAATCATTTTAAACTTGAGCTTTTAAAACCAGATAGTCCTTCTTACCTTTGCTTGAAATCTCTTCAATAGTGGTTTTATGTTTTTAAAGCTTTCAAAGAGAGGGCTTGGGGTCAAGGATCTCTTTCACCTTGGGTCTAGGGGATTGGGCTTGGAAACTGCCTCCATCGTTGGTAGTTTTAGGAAGAAACTGGGAAGGGATGAGGGCAGAAAAATTTGAGGGAAGATTGGATTGAAGCAGTGAGGCGGGAATGGTGGGTGGGAGGGTGGCTTCAACATGGTAAAAAGGAACAACAAAGAGACCTTGATGGTGAACAACACAAGCTTATACTAAGAGGTGGGTGAACAGTATAAGGCCACTTTTTACTTTTCTTTCCAAATCAATATTAAGCAATGTTTAGATAGTAATATTAATACCAGTAATAAAAGTAATGTAAAAATAACCACACACAATAGAGACACCATAATTTATGTGGTTCACCAAATGTGGGCTACTCCACGAAGAAAATATTTCACTAAAATTTTCTCAATCAATCTCTTGGGAATCCTTTCCAAGTACAATGTTTATGGACCTCTATCCAAAGGAGGCATCAATCCCCTAAATCAATTTCATGGATATCTATCCACAAGAGAATTCCTTCTCCTCTGCTCTGGTTGGTGATCCTCTAGAAGACTACTACCTCCACTACAATGGCTTGTGGATCTCTCTCCATTGAAGACTATTATCCCCACTCAGAAGGCCTATCCTCACTGCCATGGCTGATGGATCTCTATCCACTAGAGACTATGGTCATCTCTTCTCTGTCACCTCCAAAGCTCTGTCTCTAATCTACACTAAACACAGTCATTCAATCTAGCACAAATCTGCTCAACAAGTCCACATGGAACTTGCTCAAATTTGCTCAAAAATTCCACACAAAACTTGCTTAAATTTTCTCAACAAGTCCACACAGAACTTACTCAAATCTGCTCAACAAGTCCACAGAGAACTAAAAGCATGCAGAAAAATGGCGTACCGATATGATGCAAATCAAAATAGATATGGATGCTAAGTCCTACGAATGCATGAAGGAAATGACGTAGAAATGAGATGTGAGCAAACAAAGTGGGACCTCATTTATTTATATTGCTTTTAATATGATTAAAATACATCCCTCCCTCTAGGGCTCAGAATGTTTGATACAATTTGTTACATCAATGGATGCCCAAAAGAAGCCGCGCTTCCAAGATCGGATGGTATGCTTCCAGCGTCTTTCGCCTGCCCACATTCAAAATGGGCAGGCTAAAATTTGCCACCGCTTGTGTCTATGTGTTTGTTGTTCCTTGCTGCCCCTCTAGTATTCCTAGTGGCGAGATACTGCACACAGAAAGACAACAAATCATTAATAGCATATGTGTATCTAGAAAAACATGCAATCTCTAAGGCCTCCAGCAGGCGCTTAGAAGATATTAGTGATAAGATTTATAAATCAATTATAGAATGGTATGGAAATGTAAATGACAACTTCCAAAATTGGTATCACCTGATTTTGCGTCGAAGCGGCATCGGACGGCCTTGTTATGCTCATTTACCCGTCGGGGGCCTCTCCGAAGAGAGTGCTCCAATGTCCCACCTATGCTCATCCAAATCACCTAAAAATCATGGGTTAGGCATTATGGGTGATTCTAAGACTACCCAGATTCTCAGAATTTGTACATCTTGCCCAGATTATGTTGTACGTGACAGGGGTGCCCTACAAGCTAGTTAATACATAAAATAATAAAACGATAGTCAGATCATATCAAAATGAGTTAAAAATTTAACAGAGCCATTAAGATATCATATAGGACATATTAAAAAAATAATAGTAAGGAAATCATGCACAAATTTCTAATCGCTCTGGGGTGGGATGCTGGGGACTGTAGCAAAACCTACAAAAAGTGACCTTCCAAATGTCCTATCTAGAGGCCTCCAAAACTCCTACAAACTTCTGGTTAGACTAAAAACAACATTTTGAGATGACCCAGAAGGTCAGATTTGGCAGATTCTACCTAGGTTGTCCTATATCTGAAGGCACTCCCTGTAGGTTAGTAGACGCATAAAATGATAGAAACTAGGTCAAATCATGTCAGAAAGCAATGAAATTTGGACAGCAGCATAAGTACATTAAATATAAAAGAATGCAAAAAGAATAGTAGCAAAACCATGCACAAATTTATAATCGCTCCGGGGTGGGGCGATTAGGACTGTAGCAGTTTGGGGGGCACTCGGGGGTGGGACGCCCACCGTTTAGGGCCTAGTTTTGACACCAATCCAAGTGGAATGGGTCCAAAACTTCCTAGGGGGTTGTGTTAATGAGTTTGGGGTGGGATTGTGGTCGATTTATTGGGTTTTTGGATCTGGATTACGTTCTTATTTTTCACCCGATAACCTCTCTTCCAAAAGAGAGATATTAGGGATGTAGGAAGCACAAAGAGGAATGGGGGTATAGTTCGACAGCACTTCGTTGCTCCAAATGCTCTGGATCTGTTCTTTCTTTGGGGTGAGGAGGCTCACCTTTTTATAGACCTAAGGGTCTCCTTTAGATGCACATGTGAGGGTGCCACTTGGCTTGTTATGCATTTTTGGGTGGGAGAGAAGATTCCTCCCTGATTAGGGGCTCCTTGATTGAGGCCTCCATGATTTGAAACGTTCCCTCGCACTCCCATGCATTGAAGGTGGGGTTAGGTGGCAGATTTGGGCTGCCATTTGTCAAGGTTTGAATTTTTGCCATTCAAACCTTCTAATCGTCCCACCCTGGAGCGATTGCTGCTAATTGTCCCGGGGTGGGGCAAATAGGATTCTAATCATCCCAAGGTGGGACAAATAGGGAGCAAAGTGCTAAAAATGTGCAAAACTAACCTTTGACCTTCCAAAACTAATTTGGGAGTGGTTAGGACCACTGTTTAACCTTTGGAGGCTACCCTAGGGGGTATGTATGCCAATTCGATTAGTGCTTGTAGTCACATAATTAGATTGGTGTTGTTTTGGTGTCTACAGATGCCCCTTTTTGGGATGCGTTGTGTGTGGCGCAGTGCTAAGCAAAAATAGATGACCAAAGAACTTAATGATTAGGTTTTCTTAGTAACCTAACCAAATTTTGATGCCTCAAGTATGGAAAGGGCACACATTCTTGAATCCTTGCTTTTGACGAGCTAAGGAGCTTAAATCAAGTGTAACCTTTTTCAGTGAGGTGTACTTGATCTTGGACATTGTTCAATCATGAATAGGCAAAGGGCACAACCTTTTTTCCGAGGAACATTTTCTTCATGCTTCCAGAATGCCAAGTGTTTTTTTAGCCTATGATTATTGCTTGTTTACTGCCCCAAGTAGGAGCATGATTGTCTTTGTCAATGATTCTTTGAATGCATGCCATTTCCTTGATTGGGTGTGTATTTTTTTATTGGTGACTAAGTGTGACTACCCCCTCAAGCGATGAATCGATGAGGGAATGACTAAAAATGAGAAAAGTGATGAGTCACTTGATCCAAGATGATGTTTGTAAGGGTGCCTTCAGTTGTTTTTGTTGAACGCTTATTACAGTTTTCCAACCATCAGACATGGTTTTGGTGGGTTTTGACCCTTTTCTCTTGACGCCTATTAGGGTAGAAATTATCAAAAATCCTCCTTTCCGTGGAGCGGTCCGGCTATGCTAGCCTTCTTAGGGAGTAGGATAGTGAGTATTTGTGACCTCGATAGTAGTTTTTCATGCCATGAATGTTAGGTGCAAAGGCACCTTTGTTCGACAAATTTATTGCTATTTTTGGTGCATTTTTTGGATGTAGTTTTTGTTGTTTTATTTCTTGCTCTATAATCGTCCTAGGGTGGGACAAATACCAATTTTGTAATCATCCTAGGGTGGGATGAGTGCTAACTAGAGCGCTTATCCCAAGGTGGAACGATTACAGGCCTAACAGCCTATATAAGGACCAAAACTATGTTTTGGGCTCATTTGCAATATTTTTTTCTTGGTGATTTGGAGCAGTGAAGAGTGAGAGTGTGCGTAGAGGAGTGCTGCTAAAATTTTGCGGACATCATGAGTGCAAGAACCAGATCTTCAAGTGGAGGAGCCGAGGTGAGACCGGTATGATGTTTCCTTCTCTCTGCCTATTATTTGTGCGTGTTTTATAAAAACTCACATATAAAATGTTTGTTCGCTTTATTTTGTTTTTAAGGTTTTAAAAACCTAATTTTTTTGTGCATGTTGGTTTGATTTTATTCGTATATCAAGTTGAAAACCTAATATAGGAACTTTATTTGCTTTATTTTTTTTGTTGTTAATTTTCGTATATTAAGGTCAAAACCCTAGTACACAACTGTTATCTATACTTTGTTTGTGTTCGTATTTAGGTTTAAAACCCAAAACGTTTTCATTTTTTTTTTGTTGTTTTTGTTCATATTAATGTTGAAACCCTAATATTTTTTAATTTTATTTTGTTTTGCGTTCACATTAAGGTTGAAACCCTAATATGATTTTTGTTGTTTTTTTTTATTGTACAGTTATTTTCATGTATGCTGTCGTTTCTATATAGTTTTATTATAATGATTTTGTACTTTCATTGTACATTTGTTTTACTGTACTTCTGATGCTGTACTTTTGCTGTATAATTATAAATTGTAGTCTGGAATTTTGCTATACAGTTTTATTTTAATGTTTTTATTTATATTAAGTATGTATTTAATATCTTTTTTTATTTTATTTTGTTGTTTCAGGTTGTGAAGAGTCGGTACCGCCAGCCGACTATTTTCTCTGATGCCCAGGATGCCCTGATAGTTATGGATTGGGAGTGGATTTTTGCCCTTGGGCTCAAGCACGTGACACGTGTAGAGCCTATGGTGGGGGATTGGGCATATTTTATTGCCCTAATAAATCTGTGGGATCCTCGCACCAACACTTTTCATCTCCCAATAGGGGAGATGACTGTTACTCTAGAGGATGTGTATCGAATTCTATAGATTTCGATAGATGGACTACCTATCCGGATGACCCACCGTGACTAGCAGATAGCTGTATTGACATAGTTTTTTGGTCCAGTGGTGGAGAGGGGGGTGGAGAGGGCTATGGAGAAGGCAGAGGTTGACTTCCAGATAGGCAGTATTCTGGTGCGGTGGTGGCTGGAGAAGGGCGTATTAAGGGTGAGGCATGCTTTGATCATGAACCTCATCTCCAATATGCTACTTCCTGACTCCTTAGGTGCGAGGTTTCCTTGGAACCTGCTTGAGTTAGTTTTCACTTTGGTGGAGTGTCCTACATCAGCTCCACTTATTATGAGATGGGGTCAGACATTATTGGCACAGTTGTATGACGAGCTGTACAAGATCCACTATCGAAAGTGGAAGGGGATCGGGTGTAGCTATCTCTTGCAGTATTGGGGGTGGCAGCACATAGTTATGGAGCAGTCGTAGGGTTTGCATTGGACCACCCAAAGTGAGATGGTGGATCGAGAAATTGGGTATGCCAATTTATGGCGGAGGTCAGAGGAGCGTAGAGTCGGCGGTGGGCAGGTGACATAGGTCACTATACTGGTGCCTTCTCTCGTCTAGTGCCAGGGAAGGTGTTTTGGTGGTTGTACCAAGATTTTCCAGCCTGGCCTGAGGCTGGAGAGTGGCTTCGACATGTGCGTAGGGGTAGATGGTTGATTGGGTAGCACAAGATAGATCAGGAGTACTTCCTATATGGTCAGGTGACATGGTAGTTTGGGGTGTGCTAGGGATTGCCTAGTGATCCCTTGATCTATCAACATTGCGATGATGAGAGGACTCTAGTCTAGCCTATCGTTGAGCAGCTGGGTGAGGGGTCCGATGCAGTTATTGATGTACCTAACATGGATGATGTCGGGGTGACTGCAGAGTATGATCGATGGTGGATTATGCGGTGATGGCAGAGTGAGGGACCTCTAGGAGGCATGGATACTACAACAACATGAGATGGGGGTGCAGAGGCACTGGTGGAGGGTTGGGGGCTCCACTTGATGATGCTGACATGGTGGAGGTCGATGAATTCATCGATGATGGAGATGATTTGGGGGTTCTAGAGTAGTCGATTGTACAGGATGTTTCAGAGCAGTGGGTGCCAGAGTATCAGGCCATCTCGAAGGTGCCCATGCCTCAAGCTATCTCAGGGGATGTGGAGGTTGGGCTTTGTGATGAGATAGCATGATTGGAGGGTCTCCTACAGAGATGGGAGGAGGAGCATAGAGATGCTTTGGTGGAGGTAATGCAGGAGAGGGATCTCCTGTGAACTTAGTTGTCACAGTAAGATAACGCATTGGCTGTGTATTGCCAACGAGATATGGAGTGGGGTCGATACCGGGTGGAGTTAGAGATAGAGGTTGTTCGTCTCGGTGGACAGTTGCCTATGCTTGATGGAGGTGGTTTGTCACGTCGTACGAGGGGCAGTGAGACTGAGCAGTCTACATCATATCATTACAGGTGGCTAGGCGAGGGTAGTGTTGGTGGGCAGGGTGTGAGGGCTGGTAGAAGCCACCTTGAGAGGTCCCATAGGACCCATACTACTGGGGTAGTTCCAGTCACACCGATCCTGCATGATCATGGTGGCCGACTCCCTATGCTTTGGGGATTTTAAGTTTTTAGTTTTTGTGAGTTTGGAGGACCTTATTATTGTAGCCTAAGGACATTTTGACTTGATATATATACATGACTCTTTTTGGTTTGATTATATACTTGTCATGGTTTATTGTTATTTATGCACATTTGTTTATGTTGATGTATGCATATGCTATTGTGAATGCGGATGATTTTAACTATATGATATAGATGTATGCATATGGAATGGATGAAATGATTCGTTTGGTGTACAAGTAATGGCACCATAGACTGTATAGGATTTACTGGCTTTTTGTACTATGTGATTGCTTTATGGAATAAATTTGCATTTGTAATTTTTGTTTTGTGTTTTCTGATGGTGGTGTAAGTAATAAAATATACAACAATTGTTATAAAATGTATTTAAGGTTTTTTTGAGACTCAGATGCTTTAAATAACTAGTCAAGATTGTACATTATCTTACAAGAATTTCTAACAAGGTACGAATTAGACTTGAGTTTGACCAAGTTATTTCACATCCCTGTGTGTGCGATTGAGTTTGTTGATGTGGTATTTGTAAGGATACCACCAGTGCCAGGTAGGCTGTCCCCCAAACCTGTACTGAGGATCACCTAATTAGCTCCACTAACTCCTTTGTTGTATTTAGTAGGATTAATCTACGACACAATCTAGGATACCATAAGCTAGCTCATCCACATGCAAACATTGGTCTACACACACACAAAGCTAATGTGATAGACATATCGTCATGCATTTAGGATACCGCCATTACCAGGTAGGCTATCCACCAAAATCGTAATGAGGATCACCTAAATGGTTTTTCAAATGCTGAGAATTCTAGGGATTCAAGCTTAGGCGTCTTTCGGTTGTTCAATTTGTTGGGATACTTGCTCTCACATATAGTGATGAAAATCACTATTTATTTTGATTTTTTTTTTTAATTTTTTTTTTTAAATTTTTTTTTCTTCTCTTGAGCAAGGGGTTTGAGTAGTGGTGATAACCACTATTATTTTTTATTGTTGCTTTTTGAGGATTTAGATTTTGAATTTTGATTTCAAAGTTGAGCTTGTGGGATTTTTGGCTTGTGAATGACATTGATCCTTTAGGCCTTGGGGATGAATACCCATCCTTATCAGGGGAATGTAGTACGAATCCTTATGACTTTGGGGATCAAAGGTGTTTGGGAATTCTGATGGTGAACTTTTGGGATTTTGCTTTGGAATGGTATTGATCCTTTAGGCCTTGGGGATGACTACCCATCCTTCTTAGGGACATGTAGTACGAATCCTTACGAATTTAGGGATCAAGGGTGTTTGGGATTTTTGGTAGTGATGAAAATCACTATTTATTTGGGGAATTGGATGGGGAAGAGCTTGTCCTTTTGTCAATTCTCAGCATTCTTGAACCATTCACATAGGGGGATGAGTAGGATAAAATTTTGTTTGCTCAAGGTACCCTAGACCACTTGTAGGTTTCGTATTTCATTCACACAACTTGGGAATTTTTATGTGTTTTAAGTTTGTGTTAGGATATTATGTAACAAGACGCGATCCAAGTAAAGCTCTACCTTGTAAAAATCGGTCTAACTTTGTACAACATTTGACTAGAAATCTAAAGACAACTGAATGATGAAAACCGTAAAGACATTAGAAGACAACTGACTATGATATGACGAAAATGCAAATGGTGTTATTCTTGATGGATCATTTACAAAATGGACTGAATGTGGAAAATGATGGAATTGTCGAGTAATTACAGTCTATGGTGCATTTGACATGTATGACCAGCAAATATGAAATGTATGTATGCGATGCCTAATGCAGCTTTTTTTTGTGTGTGTTTTGATTTTTAAGAGTATGCATGAAAGTGAGATGCAATTTTTTTTTTTTTTGTTATTTTTGATTATCTGTTGTTTTTGAATATTCGTTATGGATGGTTTAACCCGAATGGGTGTGGACCAAGTGATTCTTATGGATCCTTGGAGGTTTTGACCAAAGGGATTATAGATACCTTTGGGGCATTTTGGGTGACCAAGCGGTGGTGAGAATCCTTGGAGCTTTTGGTTTGACCAAAGGGATTATGGATACCTTTGGGGTGTTTGGGTGACCAAGCGGTGGTGAGAACCCTTGGAGCTTTTGGTTTGACCAAAGAGATTATGGATACCTTTGGGGCATTTTGAGTGACCAAGCGATGACGAGAACCCTTGGAGATTTTGGTTTGACCAAAGGGATTAGGGATACCTTTGGGGCATTTTGGGTGACCAAGTGGTGGCGAGAACCCTTGGAGATTTTGGTTTGACCAAAGGGATTATAGATATCTTTGGGGTGTTTTAGGTTGACCAAGTGATTGCGGGAATCCTTGGAGCTTTTGGTTTGACCAAAGGGATTATAGATACCTTTGGGGCATTTTAGGTTGACCAAGAGATTGTAGGAATCCTTGGAGCTTTTGGTTTGACCAAAGGGATTATTGATACCTTTGGGGCATTTGGATGACCAAGCGATTATGGGAACCCTTGGAGCTTTTGGTTTAACCAAAGGTATTATGGATACCTTTGGGGCATTTTGGGTGACCAAGCGATGGCGAGAATGCTTGGAGCTTTTGGTTTGACCAAAGGGATTATGGATACCTTTGGGGCGTTTTGGGTGGCCAAGTGGTGGTGAGAAACCTTGGAGCTTTTGGTTTGACCAAATGGATTATTGATACATTTGGGACATTTTAGGTTGACCAAGCGATTGTGGGAACCCTTGGAGCTTTTGGTTTGACCAAAGGGATTATGGATACCTTTGGGGAATTTTGGGTGACCAAGTGGTGGTGAGAACCCTTGGAGCTTTTGGTTTGACCAAAGGGATTATGGATACCTTTGGGGAATTTTGGGTGACCAAGCGATGGTGAGAACCCTTGGAGCTTTTGGTTTGACCAAAGGAATTATTGATACCTTTGGGGTGTTTTAGGTTGACCAAATGATTGTGGGAACCCTTGGAGCTTTTGGTTTGACCAAAGGGATTATAGATACCTTTGGGGCGTTTTAGGTTGACCAAGTGATTGCGGGAATCCTTGGAGCTTTTGGTTTGACCAAAGGGATTATAGATACCTTTGGGGCATTTTAGGTTGACCAAGCGATTGCGGGAATCCTTGGAGCTTTTGGAGTGGGCCATGGCTCTCTAAATGTTGAATGGCCTCAAATGACTAATGTTCAAGGGTTCTAGTTCCTTGATTCCTTCAAGAGAGGTGAGCCGATATGTTCTAGGTCCTATTTTACTATCGATTACATACGAACCTAACCAATTTGTCATGAAATTGTCCCTTAAATGGGATGACAAGCTAGAATTTTGTTGGTTCTCTTTTAAGACCAGGTCACTGACCTGAAAGTCCCTCAGGTGAACTTTCATGTTGTATGATTTCTTAAGTCGCTCTTGATAGATACATAAATGCTCAAGAGCATTGACGTGTTGTTCATAAAGTAACGTAAGTTGGTCTAATCAGGCCTATCATGCAGTGTCATCATCAATGAACTCTGGCATTGATATGCATAGGGAGAATATTTCCAACTCGAGAGGCATGACTACCTCAAAGCCATACACTAGCAAAAATGGAGTTGCCCCAGTGGGTGTCCGAATGCTAGTGCAATACGACCATAGGGCAAGTGGTATTTAGATGTGCCAATCCTTATGACTATCTACAATCATATTTTAAGAATGGCAACTAGCATTTTGTTTGATGCCTCTACTTGCCCATTTGCCTATGGATAATAGGGTGTCAAAAAACTATGCTAAATTTTGTACTTTGTTGTCAAAGTATGAACATATTTGTTTTTAAAGGATGTCCCATTATCTGAGATGCTATTGGATGGAATACCAAAATGACATATGATGTTATGTAAAATGAACTCCGTAATGTGGGGCCCAGTCGTAGAGGTAAGCGAAATTGCTTCCACCCACTTAGTGAAGTACTCTATGGCCGTTATGATAAATGTGTGACGACCTGACGACATAGGGGAGATCTTTCTGATGAGATCTAAGCCCCACTGCAAAAATGGCCAAGTCGATTGGATCAGCTGCAAGGCCTAAGAAGGTACGTGTGTTAAGTTAGCATGGTGTTGACACTTCACGCACTTCCACACATATGCACAAAAATCTCGCTCTAAATATGGCCAATAATAGCCCATGCGAAGAATGTGCTTTGTGATGGCCATACCGTTGAAGTGGCCACCGCATGTACCATCGTGCACTTGGGTGATAACCCAAGTGGACTCCTGCTGGTCCAAGCAACGGAGGAGGATTTATTTGTAGCTTCGATGGTATAAAATGTCTCCTAGCAAGACATGTTTTGCTGCTTTCTATTTTAATGATATTTTCATGGCATGCGACAATCCAAGTGGGAGGCTACCTAACTTGAGATAGTCTTTAATGGGTGTGTACCAATCCTGCTGATCAGAAACCTCGATGGTATGAACGATTGATCCCTCTTGAAGTTCATCCCTAGAAAAAGTTGAGTGGGAAAGAACTTGTACAAATAGCGTTGTGTTGCTATTAAGAGGGGTTGGACAGAACAAAGACCCCCAACTGGTGTGATTCAGACTATCATGGGTTCGAGATAACCTATCCTCAAATGGTTCAATCTGGATCAGGTGGATTCCTAGAATTATGTCAGAGCTTGCACGCTCCATCATGGATTGTGATAACATTTTGAATTGAATGGTTGTCATCTCACCAGAAATATCTTGCGGGATTAGTGACCCCAAGGAGGCCATAGTGTTTGCAAAATGATTCGATGATCAAGGGAGTGCCTCGATGTCATACCATTCAATATTTGTCAAGAATTTATCCATAAGAGCTTTATAGGCCTATAGAACTGGGCATTTGTATTGGAATACCCATTTCACTTGGTTGAAAATTAACATCGAATCACCAAAGATATTCAATCATTTGATGTTCATGGTGATGGTTGTCTGAAGACCTATGAGCAAGGCTTCGTATTAAACATTGTTATTGGTGCACGAAAAATCAAGTTTAAATGATAAAGGCATTGGAGCCCCTTGCCATGTGAAAAACATGATTCTCGCACCACCCCCTTGCTCACATTTAGAACCATCAAAAAATAAGTTTATGTCGACCTATGACTCAGGCTCATCAAAATTTGGTAATTCTGAGACATGGAAGACCCCATCATCGGGTAGCTCTACGGTTAGAGGCTGATCGTCTTCGAGAGGAGCCTTTGCTAGTTGATCAGCAATGACTTGACCTTTGATGGAATTTTGTCCAATGAATTCGATGTCAAACTCCATCAACAACATGATCCATTTTTTCGTGCGACTACTGTGATAAGTATGACTCATCATGTATCACAATGGATTCTCCTTGACACAACATACATCATATTGCTCAGCATGTAATGGCATAGCTTTTTAGTGGTAAATACCACTGCCAAGCATAGCTTCTCAACGTATGCATAGTTAAGTTCATAACTGACCAGGGTGTGGATAAGATAATAATTAGCCTGTTCTTTATGTAATTTATTTTTCTGGGCTAGCATGGTGCCCAGTGCCACCTTAGTAGCTGAGATGTATAAATAGAATGACACTCCTGGTCTAGGTGGTGCCAATACTGGCGGTAAAGCCAAGTATTATTTGATGTCGTCAAAGGCTGATTGGCACTTGTCATCCCAATGAAATGCTACCCCATTGTGTAATAATTTATTCATGGGTCGACGCTGTCAGATAACTATGCTATGAAGCACTTGATCGACGCGACCTTACCCTACAAGCTTCTGAGTTGCCTAATGGTGGTTGGAGGAAGTAGCTAAATGATTGCCTTGAATTTATTTGGATCTACCTCGATGCTTTGTTTTGAGACTATGAAACCCAAGAATTTTCCAGATGTGATGCCAAATACACACTTCTTAGGGTTTAGCCTAACCTTGTGTTCGATGAGGTGATCAAGGATCTTGCATAAGTCATCGAGATGATTTTAGCACAAAAGATATTTGGCCAACAAATCATCCATATAATATTCCAAAGTTTTATGCATGTGATCATGGAATATGTATGTCATAGCGTGTTGGTAGGTGGCACCAACATTTTTAAGGCCAAAGGGCATGACCTTATAACAAAATGTCCCCCAAGGCATTGTGAACGCCGTTTTTAGTTGATCATCGAGATTGATACGAATATGGTTGTATCCCGAGAAACCATCCATGAGGGAAAGCATTTTGTGGCCTGCTGTAGCGTCTACTAATGCATCAATGCTAGGCAAGGGGAAATCGTCCTTGGGACTCACTTTGTTTAAATCTTGAAAATCGATGCATATGCGAATCCTCCCGTCAGGATTTTTGATGGGTACCATGTTGGACAACCATGGTGGGTAATCTATGCAAATGAAAAACTGTGCATCCAACAACTTTTGTAGCTCGTCTTTGACCATTAAGGCCACTTTTGGGTGCATCTTATGTAGCTTTTTCTTGACTGGCTTGACTATCGGATCAAGTGTTAGATTATGCATGACTAGCTATGGGTCTAGCCCCGACATGTCTTTGTAGGACCATGCAAAAACCTCCTTCTCTTTGAGAAGGGCAATGTAATAGGCTTGCTCTTTGGAAGATAAAATTACCCCCAACTTGATGATTTATGGATTCATTGGATCAGAATCGATGTCTACGTCAATCGTCTCTTCGACTGACATGTGGAATTCGTCCTCTAAATGGTGTGGAGTTGGGATCAGGTGGATGTCATTTTCTAAATTTAGATCTACATTGGGAATATCGGGTTCCTCTTCAGCATGGAAGATATCCTAAGTCTGTCCTGGGGTGAAATGAAACATCTCCCTGCAAGGCCAGTACTCTAATGGGGATGGTGGTGAGTCAGCATGATACCAGTCTATGACATGTAGTTATAGATACAATGGTCATGTTAGATCAGATGGATTGCATATGGGGGTGGTTAAATCAATGGAGATCATGTTGATAGAATGAATTTGGTCTCCATTTCCACGTGGGTGTTGATTCAGACATCCTTGGTGATCCTTGTACCTTAGATCTGGCTCTGTGGGTACTGGCATAAAAGGATTAGCCTTATGTGTGGATAGAAGGATAGGGTCTACCCTTGGCACTGATGGCCCTATAGGGTATCTAGGTGGGAGGTGCTCCTTGTATGCCCAAAGTGGTGGATGAAGCACTTGGTTTAACTGTACTTGGTTTAAATGCCACCTATGCCTTGGTCCCATATTTAGATGTTCAAAAATATCATCAATGTCTATGGGGTATTCTTGTTGCCTCAAATGGTTGAGATATGCCATTTCAGTCTCATCCTCATAGCCACTATCGAATATCCATAGGCCTTCATTGGCTCTGACAACTATCTGCCCCTCTGGCTGGTATAGCCTCCCACTAGGCGTTTCTTGATCACTATCCTCACTCTTTATGAAAACCAAAAATTTGGCACGTAGGTAGTAGATGTTGAAGAAGATATTTGGATCTTCTTCCTCCGGTGGATCACTTGGCCTTATGGCCGGCATGGGAGGCTCATTTTTTTGAGAAAGTTGATTTGGTCCCTTCTGGGTTGTTTTGCTCTCTATGGGAGGGCTAGATTCTTTGGAGGTAGTAATTGCCTGATCGAAACATTAAATGGGAACATTACCATGAAGTTCTCCTGATAGTCATCAATGGGTGTCACCTACGAATGATTTCTATCAGACTCAAAAGGGTCCCAAGGTGCTACCTCATAATCTAACTCATCTTCAGAAGACCCCCCTTGATCTTGTCCATATCCCTCTTGGAGGTTACTTCTTGAAATTTCCCCTTCTTCGATCAGAGGGGAGGGGTTGTTGAGGTCAACAAGATTTGTTGTTAACAATGGGAGATAATCTCCCAATGTGTACATTGTGTTGGGATTGGTATATGGATCTTGTGTTAACCCATCCCTGTTGCTTAGACCTAGGCCTTGCATGGTTTCTACCAAGATGTCGAGGGGCAAAGGGTGGTTGAACCCTATTCCTAATTTATCATATTGCATATGGTATCTCGGTTGACAGAGAATGCATTTTCCTTATTCGTATATGCCCAATCCATATCCATGCCAATTACATTGGTATAGGTATTTCAAGGTGAATTTCAGGTTGGACAGATAGTCAACATTCTCAGCAAATGGCTCTTCATCCTCTTCCTCTTGTAGGTAGGGTTCAATGTCGTTATCGAGGCCCCCATATACAAAATTGGTCTGATTTGGCAGGTAGCCTAAAGGGAAGATAGTGTCGATGGGGATGCAAGGTCTCCCCATGTCTTGCATGGATTTGAGCGCAGGTGTTGCCAAAAAATTTAGCACTAAGTACTCCCCCAGGCCTGTATTGGCCATATCAATGATAATAATCAACGGTTGGGGGGGAATGGGAGTTATCTCTAAGTCCACTCTATGTTGGGTGAACTAGGTGTCTTGCATTCCATTTTGCTGGGCACATCTTCGATAGAGATGGTTGAGACTAATGGTGGTACCTCCTCTAGGGGCTTCTTCTTGTTGTCCTTCGGTGTGGCCACCATAGGTGGCATCGTTGGTGAAGGAACAAACAATGAAGATGGGCTAGGTTGGTGAGTTGAGGGACTCAATAGTGAGGATGTAGGCGAAATCGGACCCTGTGTGGACGGATTCAAATGAAAGTCCAAATGTGTTGATCGGAGGGTCGATTATGGCATCAATTGCACCACATTGTAAAACTTAAAGGGCTCTAAGTCCGCTGGGACTACATGTACTTGCCCTTCGTATGTGTATTTGAGGCATTGATGGGCTATAAAAGGGACACACTTCATGTCCCTGATCCAAGGCCGGCCTAGCAAGATATTATAGGCCATCTCACCCTCAATGATGTGACACAACGTAGGAATGGTCTTTTGTCCTACTTGGATGGGTAGGACAATTGTGCCAACTGTCGAGCATAACGCGTCGTTGAATGCTCGAAGAGTGTAAGTGGATGCCACAATGTGGGATACTGGTAGCTTAAGATGTTTTAATGCTACTGTCATGATTATGTTGTTGGATGAGCCAGTGTCCAACAACACCCTCTTGAATGGAATCCCATTGACCCACGCAATGATGTGTAGGGGTGGATCCACCATATCACCAGTCACCAGTTTTAGTTCATCTTCCATGAAGGTTATGACTGGTTTTGTGCATTATCTCACATGTCCCATGAAATTGTTGAAAGAATTGGCTTCATGGGGTTGTAGCTCAATGGCTTTGAGTATCTCCATCAGAGCCTCCCGATGGGGTGGTGATTGTTGGATGAGCTCATAAATGGAGAGCCTAGCCGATGTGGTCCTTAAAATTTGAGTAAGTTTAGTCTAAATTGTGGCCACTGGTCTAGGTGGGGGAGGTTGCTTAGGGTGTTGTGGAGGTTGTGACGTTGACAGAACATTTCCTGTAGCTACAGCAGATGCAGTCGTGTTTGGGTATCTTTTGTTTTGTGTCATGATGCTTATCATCCCTACGTATCCTTACATGGGGCAGTTTTGTGTTACCTCGTTCACTTGTAAATCCTTTGTCTGCACATCATGGTCAGGTAGGGGGTCTTTGAAGACCTCCATATGTTGGTTGCTTAGGGCTACGGGATTATCTACCGCGAGCATTTTGTTGTCTATCAAGTCCTGCACTAAGTGTTTGAATTTCCAACGAGTGGAGATTTTGTGTCCTTTCTATTGGTGAAATCTAAAATATAAGTCTTCCCTATAGCCCTTGGGTTTTGGCGTATTGGGGTCTATGGGTCGACTTTTCAGAAAAATTAATCAGGTTTGCCACAAACAAGCGGTCAAACAAGGAGTCTCTAAACTCTGTGAATTATGTGAATTGTCGCCTAGGGTGACGTTGCTGATTTTGCTCCTGTTTATGATTTTCCTTTTCATAGTTATCAAGAGGAACTACCTTATAATTAGCCTTTGGGGGCTATGTCATTTGTGCAGGCTTTGGTATAGTTATGCCAACCTTATTGATCGTGATGGGTTTCGGTTGCATGGGCCCAATTTTAGTATTTTTTGGACACTCTTTCTTGCATAGCTTGGCAATCTTTCCATATTGTATTTTGATCTCCTTAATTATCCTAGCTTGTGCTAGGGCTTCTTTGAGGGTGGCATATTGCTACAGCTACAATAGCATAAATATCGACCTTAAGCAACTCTTTGAAAAAATTTGAGTCATGTCGGCCATGGGAGGGAGGTAAGGCAACTTTAAAAGGAATGTCCTCCACTGATTCCCATAAGCAGCTATGGTCTCATCATCATACTAATTAAGGCCAGCTAGGTCGCTTAAGGATGCATTCTTCTTGGCGTTGAAGGCAAAACATTCAAGGAACGCATCCACTAGCTGGTCTAGATTATTGATGCTATGCTTCGACAACTGGGTAAACCAATCCAAGGTAGGGCCTGCGAACGTGGTTATAAAAATTCTCATAAGCAATGTATCATTGTCCTGAATGCCAAAGCATTGAATCAGGAACCTTGTTACGTGCTCTTGGGCATCCTCATCCCCTCTAAAAATTGCCAATTGAGGCACTTTGAAGTGGTTGGGGTATGGGGGTGCCGAAACTGAAGGATGCACAGGGTGACTATGGAGTTGGCGTAAGGTGGGATTTTGGGGCCCTGAAGTCTTAGTCTCCATAGACTCTAAGTGCTCTAGCAGTGCTTTGTATGCATCAGAGGATTTTATTTCCTCTTCTTTGGTTTTTTCCCATTGTGAATTGCAAGGAACTTGAGGCCTATGGAGGGGTAGCCGGATAGCACCCCCCTGCCTTGGTAGGGCATTTTAGCCTACTCTTCTTCTCACTCAAATTCCTCATAGGCCTCTTGAGGAGTTTCTAGTCGTGACCTATAAACATGGACGGGTGCTCGAGGAAGGCGCCCATCATTGGTTCTAGGAGTGGCCTCCCGCTCAGGTCTAGGAGGTCTTGGAGGCAACGCTTGATAAGTTTGCAAAGACTTTTCTCATACTAAGGGGTTGTGCCTCTCATAAATTTCTATCTTATGCATGCGAGGGGTTGGAATCCTCTCATGCATAGTGTTTTGGAACAACTCATCTGTCTGGTGCTAAATGCACTCTTTGTTAAGATGATACAATTGTTCTAACTGCTGCTGATCTTGCCTAAGTTGTGTGATTTGCGCTTTGCGGGTAGCATGTTTGGAAAATGCCAAGTTGATTTGTTCTATCATCCTAGGTCTAGGAGGCTTAGAAGCCTCCCCTATGTAACTATCTCAGTTGTGGTGATCTAATATCTCTATGGGTAAATTTCCTCTATCGAGGTTAGCAGCATTCACCTGAGGCTCTGGCCTCAATAGGTGATCTTGATAATCAGCAAGTGCGGAGGCGCATTGCTCCTGTGTGGTGTATTGATCTTGAGGAATATACTAGTTTTCCTCGTGCTCCCTTTTGTACATGTGAAAGGGATGGGTGGAGTTGGCTCGCCCTATTTGAAGAGCCTTGTGCTCTAGATTTGGCCTATTAGTTCTAACAGTAATGAGGGGTCGAGGAGGAATGATATAATCATGTGGGCCCTCCTTATGAACCCTATGCTACTCTAGCGCTTCATTGCATAGTGGCCACTCATAATGAGTGTCTAAGGTGCCCTTCCCATGTGTGTACTCCTCCATAAAGGGTCTGTGTTGAATGGGAGTGCCCCTCAAAGGGGTGCCTCTATAGTCCTGTTCTGTAGTGGTATGGTGTGGACTATGTTGTGGTCAGGCTGCCAAGGTGGTATAACCAAGTCCTTGGGGCTATAACGGAGGCAACTTGTGCCTCCTTGCATACTTTCCACAAATTCTACCCATGATTGGGCTTGGATACGAGTATACACCATGGTAGTGGTTTTTCTAAAAAGATATGTATATTTTTATCTCCTTTACAACTTTTATGCTATACCAAACAAAAGGGGACCACACAAACAAAGAAATGATTATCTTGTTTACAGATTAAATGTGTGTCCTAGATTTGGTTTAGTGTGTTTGATTTTTGTTATGTAACTCTTGTAAAGAAAACTTTGTTATACATGCATAATGAGGGCTCTTGTATCTCCAAAATGGTCACCCCTTCAATATACCATTGCCAGGCCGTTATACCGAACCTCTCAATATACCCGCCCTTACGTGAGGGAAACTATTGGTACGCAAGAGCAGAATAGTAAGTGGAACATAGGCGGTACGGAAGGGGGATCGCTCTATTTTTGAAACCTACCTTAGAAGACTTATCCTCATGCACGGGGAATCACACCCGCTACACTTGGTCAGATTTTTTTAGGATTTACATCTAGCAACAGTCGCGATCAGGGTATATGTATGCAAAATCCAAGCCAAGATGGTGATGAAACCCATCGTTGGTCTTGATCAAGTGTTGGGGTATTAAGACCAACTCCTTGATGTTAATTTTATTAGGTGGTGTGTGTGGTTCCTTTTAATTGTGTAAAGAAAGAAAACATAAAAAAAAAGATTATTTTCACTAATGCAATGCTTTAAAGTACATTTTACTTTTAAGAGACAATTAGTAGCAAAAAGGAAATCACAAAACCTAACTAGAACTGAAACCTACAATGAGGACTTGCCATTTGTGCAAGTATCATGCAAGCAAACCAGAGAAAAATGCATTCCTAATCAAGTTCCTTCCATTTAATTTACTCTATGTTTTTATTTTTATTTATTTTTTATTGCAAGAAAGGAAAACAAACTACTTAACCTTTCTATACAAGTGTCTGAAAATAAAGCAAAGAAAACAAAAAATTGCAGAAAAAAAAGTAGAAAAACACAGAGGATGTTCAAAAGGCCTACCTCTTCTCTGTCTAAACTAGATGCCTCTAATGCACAGAGCTCTAATCATCCTAGGGTGGGATGAATAACATGTCTGCATTCATCCTAGGGTGGGACGAATGCATATTCGTCCCGGGGTGGCACGAGTAGCAGTTTAGTGCCCGAATGAGTAACTCCTACAAAGAAAAACCACAAAATTTGGATCAAAAACTTGATCCTAACAGTAGGGGACAGGGTCCCACCATGATCTCCACTGAAAGCATGCAAAAAAAAGGTGTACCAATATGATGCAAACAAAAATAGATATGGATACTAAGTCCTACGAATGCATGAAGGAAATGATGCAAAAATAAGATGCGGGACCTCATTTATTTATATTTCTTTTAATATGATTACAATATGTCCCCCCCTCTAGGGCTCAGAATTTTTGATACAATTTGTTACATCAATGGATGCCCGAAAGAAGCCACGCTTCCAAGATCGAACGGTACTCTTCCAACATCTTTCACATGCCCACATTCAAAATGGGTGGGCTAAAAGTTGCCACCGCTTGTGTCTATGTGTTCGTCATTCCTTTATACCCCTCTAGTATTCCTAGTGATGAGATCCTACACACAGAAAGACACCAAATTTTTAATAGCATATGCGTATCTAGAAAAACATGCAATCCCCAAGGCCTCCAATGAGCGCTTAGAAGATATCAGTGATAAGATTGATAAATAAATTATAGAATGATATGGAAATGTAAAGGACAACTTCCAAAATTGGTATCACCTGATTTTGCATCGAAGCGGCGTCGGACGACCCCATTATGCTTGTTTGCCCGTTGGGGGCCTCTCCAAAGTGAGTGCTCCAATGTCCCACTTATGCTCATCCAAATAACCTAAAAATAATGGGTTAGCAATTATGTGTGATTATAAGACTACCCAGATTCTAAGAATTGGCACATCCTACCCAGATTCTCCTATACATGATAGGGGTGCCCTACGAGCTAGTTAATACATAAAATAATAAAACGATAGTCAGATCATGTTAGAATGAGTTCAAAATTTAAAAGAGGCATTAATATATCATCTAGGACATATTGCAAAAATAATAGTAAGGAAATCATGCACATATTTCTAATCACTCTCGGGTGGGACGTTGGGGACTATCGCAAAACCTGCAAAAAATGACCTTCCAAATGTCCTACCCAGAGGCCTCCAAAACTCCTGTAAACTTGTGGTTAGACTAAAAATAGCATTTTGAGATGACCCAAAAGGTCAGATTTGGTAGATTCTTCCCAGGTTGTCCTATATCCGAAGGCGCTCCCTGTAGGTTAGTAGACGCATAAAATGACAGAAACCAGGTCAAATCATGTCAAAAAGCAATGAAATTTAGACAACAGCATAAATACATTAAATATAAAATAATGCAAAAATAATAGTAGCAAAACCATGCATAGATTTCTAATCACTTCGGGTTGGGGCGATTAGGACTATAGTAGTTTGGGGGGCGCTCGAGGGTGGGACGCCCACCGTTTAGGGCCTAGTTTTGAGACCAATCCAAGTGGGATGGGTCCAAAAATTCCTATGGGGTTGTGTCAACAATTTTGGGGTGGGATTATGGTTGATTTCTTGGGTTTTTGGATTTGGATTGCATTCCTAATGTTCACTCGATAACCTCTCTTCCAGAAGAGAGAGATTAGGGATGTAGGAAGCACAAAGAGGAATGGGGGTATAGTTTGGCAGCACTTCATTGCTCCAAATGCTCCAACTATGTTATTTATTTGGAGTGAGAAGCCTCACCTTTTTATAGACCTAAGGGTCTCCTTTGCATGCGCATGCGAGGGTGCCACTTGGCTCATTATGCCTTTTTGGGTGGGAGAGAAGATTCCTCCCTGATTAGGGGCTCCTTGATTGAGGCCTCCATGATTTGAAACATTCCCTCACACTCCCATGCCTTGAAGGCAGGGTTAGGTGGTAGATTTGGGATGCCATTTGTCAAGGTTTGAATTTTTGCTAGTCAAACCTGCTAATCGTCCCACCTTGGAGCGATTGCTGCTAATCGTCTTGGGGTGGGGTGAATAGGATTCTAATCATCCCAGGGTGGGACAAATAGGGAGAAAAGTGTTAAAAAGGTGTAAAACTGACCTCTGACCTTCCAAAACTAATTTGGGAGTGGTTAGGACCATTATTTAACCTCTGGAGGCTGCCCTAGGGGGTATGTATGCCAATTTGGTCAGTGCTTGTAGTCACATAATCGGATTGGTGCTATTTTGGTGTCTACAAGAACTTTCTCAAATATTCTCAACAATTCCACACATAAATTTCTCAAATATACTCAACAAGTCCACATAGAAATTGCTCTAATATGCTCAACAAGTCCACACAGAACTTGTCCAATATGCTCAATAAGTCCACATAGAACTTATTAAAATCTGCTTAATAGGTCCACTTAGAACCTGATCAAATATGCTCAACAAGCTCACTCAGAACTTGTCCAATCTGCTCAATAAGTCCTCATAGAACTTATTCAAATCTTCTCAACAAGCTCACTCAAAAATTGTCCAAATCTCATAGAAACATAAAGATAATTGTTAGAGACTCAATATGTTCTACACTCAATGCTCAATCACTTTTTTAACTCAAATCAGAATATAGAATAGTTTGTTTTATGGAACTTGAACAATCACTTCATACATCCACTTGACTAGGCTCAATCAACTCTACTCAACCAATTACTCAAGAAACAACCCTTGCACACAAAACGTAGTCCAAGCATGTAAACACCAACTCAAAATATTTCCAACAATGCTCAACAACAGATCTCAAATAACAATGATACTCATGTTTTCTTCAAATCCTAGTTCAAGTTCTTTGCAAAACAACTCACTTCAACAATAATGATTATAAATAAATCTTCATATAACAATGATACTCATGTTCTTTTCAAACCCTAACTCAAGTTCTTCACACAACCAATGGCTTCAACAACAATGCTTATAGAACAAGGTTTTAATCACAACACTTAATTCCAGAAAATCTTGAAGCATTAACTCAAATTTTTTTGAAAAGGAAACCCTAATCAAATCCTTTTCACTCCAAACTTTATTTTCTAGAAAGCTAATCAATCAACTCAACCAAAGAAGAATTTGCCCATACCTTTTTTCTTGACAAGAAGTTGATCTCACAAATCTACCACACTCACAATTACTTCTTTGCCAATTTAAATAAGGATTAGAAGATAATAATTTACTCAAAAAAACACAATGGAAAATGATATCAAAATTACACCTTATCACTCCAACTTAAATAATGTTCAACATCTTCACAATAATCTTATTTAACACAAAAAACCCCTTATTAAAATTAAAACAATACTCAAAAGTATTAATTCTCCAATATGCCAATATGATAATTGAGACTTTATTAAAAAGTAAATTCAAAACTCCTTATTACTCCTAATTGACACTTTTCAATAACCACCACTATTCAACTAGCAACCCTTCTAAGCAAATCTGCTAACATCCCTTTTATCTCCCAACTTGGGTAATAATTAAATTTAATGCAAAAATATTTACCTCACCTTCAGAGGGATCCGAAACCTCAACAATATTCATGACAAACACCTTTGCCATGGCTCTAATCACCGCACGAGCTACACACTCATTTGAGACTAAAGAAGCACCATGTGCTTCAAATCGAGTCTCCCGCCTTGCATCTTGCAAAACGTGCACCGTTGGCATCTTCAACTAACACGAATGCCAAGAACAACCATCATGTTTTGAACACTAGAATTCTTGCCTACAAGTGCTATGGCCACTACCCACTTGCCACTAGGCCAAGCTACCTAGTTGGCTTTTGAACGATCAATGCCTTCTGCTTTATTATGTTCGTCAGCACACGAAATTCGTAAACTTTCTCACGAGCTCTTCTTTCCAATTCACATGCAATATTAATCAATTGATAAAGGATATAGTTTAATTCCCTTTGGGCATAGGTATATATATTAATTTACTCCATGCTTGTAAAACGTTGGTTCTTTGAATGCTTTCACCACCACGTAACATCGACGAAGGTTAGGACCTTAATAAAGGCGCTTTGAATGTTTTTAACTCCAAACCCATCTTTGGGTATTGTAAAATATTATAAATATTTTTCTTTGGGATTTTAACCATATCACTTAATATTATAATAACAAATATCCTTTTGAGTTTATTGCTTCCTTCTCATTGCATACCATGGTGTAAATAATATTTATTTATAAAATTTAAATTCTCATTGAATTTAAATAATTTATAAAATAAATATTATATCTCCTTTTTAAATTTGCACAAGCCTCCTTGGGATTTTTATGAAACATCTTTTAAACTAAGATTCCATATACTATTAAGATATTATGGAGTTCTTTTGCCTTTAACTTTTGCACTGATTCTCTTGAACTTTGGACTTCTACCTGGATATCAAATAACAACCTTGATAACCTTGTTTCTTGACGAAGTCCTTGACATTAACGATGAATTCATCTGGTGACATCAATAACAACTTTTACTTAGGGACTCAAAATGTCCAAAAATCTCCTCCTTTGTCATTTATGGCAACCCAAATTCTTTTTACCAAAACTTGACTTGATTTTTGTCCTACTCCCCCTAGGACATTGCTCCCCTTCAAGTATCAAGTCTCTCTCCCTTACTCAAATATCTCTCCCTTTGACATCAATGAAAAAGGGTCACCTTTGGGGCTCGGGGCTAAGAATGAGCCTCTTAGCTTAGCCCCTCCACCACGTCCTTTTGAGGTGGTTAATTCTAGGGTGGTAGTGTTTCTACTCTTAGAAAGCATTGTTCTTTACCTTTATCCTCTTCTCTTATTTTTTGAATTTTCTTAATACTCTAATTGTTTCTATCCATGTCCTTGTTTCTATCCATGTCTTTGTTTTTGTTCCTATTCCTATTCATATCCTTGTTCCTATTCCTATTCATATCCATGTTCCTGTTCTTGTTCATATTCATGTTCTTGTTCTTGTTCCTGTTCATGTTCATACCTATTTTTGGATTGTCTACTCTACACCACTTTGATGAGTGACCATCATTATTGCACTTATAACACCTAATGTTATTATTCCTTGGAGGTGCAAATGTCTTAGGATTTCTCCTAGTGAAGCCATATCTTCTTCTATCATGAACCCTGCAATTTATTACCTTGTGACCAAAATGATTACATGAGTAGCAATACCCATGGAAAATTTGTTTATTACCATATTCTTGTCTTTCATGTGTCCAGCATTGTGAAGCCATGTGCCCAAACCCGTGACATGAAAAACATCTTCTATTGAAGTATTCTTGACTTGACCTCATTGGTCTCTTAGTCTCTCTTGACCTATTCTGATTGTTGTTCCATCTGTATCTTCTTTGTGCATTGTTCCTACTTTTTTGAACTCTCTATTGTCCAACTCATCCTCTGATGTCTAACTTTCTTTCAAACTGTCTTCTTCTGAAGTATCTTCATCTAAAGTTTCTTCTCCTCCAAAACTTGAAGTTGACTCTCCTTCCCATTTCTTTTGAACCTATTCAAATCCAAGACTTGTTTTGCTTGATGTAGTATTTTGTGTCTTGATGAAATTATCCAAGTTCTTTGAGCTATTTTTAAACCCTTTCATCTTGAAATTGGAGTCCTATAAATATTCTTTTAGTAGTGCCACTTATTGTGCTAACTTCTCACATTCCAAGATCTTTGCTTCTAACTTATCTTTGAATCTCTTTGCCTTAGCCTTTGATTTTTTTAAATCCTCTATGAGAAATCTTCTCTCTTCATCACATTCTTGAAACTAAATTTCAAGTTTAGAGTGTTGCTTCCTTACCTTATTTACTGTGTCAAGGGCATAGATAAGTTATCCCTTTAGATCATAGTCATCCTTTTTTTAATATTCCTCTATTTGTTTACCTTTGTCCACAACTATGTTTTCTTTTGGCTTATCTTTTATAGGATCACTTACTTCTTCTTCTAAAGGCATTAGAATATTTTAATGGTCCTTAAAGTGCATTATCATATTCATCACAATTGAAACTACAACCATCCATTGTACAATCTTCAAAATTTCCAAAGCTACCACATCTAAAATACTTGAGAATAACTGGAGTCTTTTTCTTAACTGGTTCTTTTTCTTCAATCATATAGGCTTCTTTTCTTGTCCGAAACTAGCATTACACTTGAATACTTACTTGTATTATCCGTATAGTAGCTTCTCTTTTGAATTTGAAAGAACTTCTTTCCTTGTCTTCTTTGTCCATCCTTGCTTTTCTTCTGATGCTTATCCCGCCTATATCTTTTTTATTCCTTGTTCCTGTGATCCTATTTTTCTTCACCATTGTTGTTCTTGGGTTCTTGAGAATCCATTGCAAAATATCCATACCCTCCACAATTGAAATACCTAATAAATATTTTATCTCTAGATCTTCTATAGTCCTTATCTCTTCTACCATAGTTAGCTTCTTCATCACTAGATGACTCATTGCTTGATTTTGACTTCTTACCCTTTGTCTTATTGGTTGCTTTGAATGTTGCTTCCTTTTGGGACATAGGATATTTTGTTCTTATCTCAAATATTGTGAGCATACCAAGCAACTTATCTATTGTCAAAGTATCACCATCTATTGATACTTCTATAGTAGAAACCTATTCACTAAATATTTTTGGAAGAGATCTTAAGAATTTATCACAAACATCAGATTCATCAACCTTCATACCAAGTCCTCGCATATCATTAACAACTTAATCAATTCAAATTAGGTAAGCACTAATATTTTACTCTTCATTCATTCTTAATTCTTCAAGTTGTCTTTTGAGATTTTGACTCTTTGCTTTCTTGACACTTTTATCTCCTTCATATATATTTTGTAATTTATCCCACATCTCTTTTGTAGTTTGACAATGCATAACTTTCATAGACTGTGTTCTACACAAATCTTTCACAAGTGCATTCATTGCTTTTGAATTGTAGTGTTATAGAAGCTTACCTTCCTTATCTGTAGGAGGATTTACTAAGGGATCATATCTAAATTCCACTGATTCCCAAATTTCATTACCAAGTGCCATCAGGTAGATATTCATCATAATACTCCAATACATATAGTCACTTCCATCAAATACTGGTGCTAAATTATTTGAGAAAACTTCCTTAGGATCCACTGTGTTCTTTTTAGCCTTTCCTTCAAGATTTCAAACTCTTCTTAAGGAACCCACTCTGATACCAATTGAAGAACACAAGCTTATACTGAGAGGGGGGTAAATGGAATAAGACCACTTTTTATTTTTCTTTCCAAATCAATATTAAGTAATGTGTAGATAGCAATATCAATAGCAATATTCAAAGAAATGCACAAATCACCACACACAATAGAGACACCATAATTTACGTGGTTCACCCAATGTGGGCTACTCCATGAAGAAAATATTTCACTAAAATTTTCTCAATCAATCTCTTGGGAATCCTTCCCAATTACAATGTTTATGGACCTCTTTCCAAAGGAGACACCAATCCCCTAAATCAATTTCATGGATCTCTATCCATAGGAGAACTCCTTCTCCTCTTCTCTAGCTAGTGATCCTTTAGAAGACTATTGCCTCCACTGCACTGGCTTGTGGATCTCTCTCCACTTAAGACTCTTATTCCCACTCAGAAGACCTGTCCTCACTACCTTAGCTTATGGATCTCTATCCACTAGGGACTACTATCCTCTCTTCTCTGTCACCTCCAAATATCTATCTCTAATCTACACTAAACATAGTCCTTCGATCTAGCACAAATATGCTCAACAAGTCCACACAAAACTTGCTCAAATATGCTAAACAAGTCCACATAGAACTTGCTCAAATATGCTCAACAAGTCCACACATAACTTGCTCAAATCTACTCAACAAGTCCACAAAGAACTTGCTCAAATTTTCTCAACAAGTCCACACATAACTTGCTCAAATCTACTCAACAAGTCCACACATAACTTGCTCAAATATTCTCAACAAGTCCACACAGAACTTGCTCCAATATGCTCAACAAGTCCACACAGAACTTGTCCAATCTACTCAATAAGTCCACACAAAAATTATTCAAATATGCTCAATAGGTCCACTCAGAACCTGCTCAAATATGCTCAACAAGCTCACTCAGAACTTGTCCAATCTTCTCAATAAGTCCACACAGAACTTATTCAAATATGCTCAACAAGCTCACTCAAAACTTTTCCAAATCTCATATAAACATAAATAGAATTTTTAGAGACTCAATATGTTCTAAACTCAATGCTCAATCACTTTCTTAACTCAAATCAGAATATAAAATAGTTTATTTTATGGAACTTGAACAATCACTTCATACATCCACTTGACTAGGCTCAATCAACTCTACTCAACCAATTACTCAAGAAACAACCCTTGCTCACAAACCCTAGTCCAAGAATGTAAACACCAACTCAAAATATTTCCAACAATGCTCAAAAATAAATCTCACATAATAATGATACTCATGTTCTCTTCAAAACCTTGTTCAAGTTCTTTGCACAACAAATCACTTCAAAAACAATGCTTATAAATAAATCTTCACATAACAATGATACTCATGTTATTTTCAAACCCTAAATCAAGTTCTTCACACAAGCAATGGCTTCAACAACAATTCTTATAGAACAAGGTTTTATTCACAACACTTAATTCCAGAAAACCTTGAAGCATTAACTCAATTTTTTTGAGAAAAGGAAACCCTATTCAAATCCTTTTCACTCTAAAATTTATTTTCTAGAAAGCCAATCAATCAACTCAACCAAGGAAGAATTTGCCCATACCTTTTTGCTTGACAAGAAGTTGATCTCACAAATCTGCCACACTCATAATTACTTCTTTGCCAATCTCAATAAGGGTTAGAAGATAATAATTTCATCAACAAAACACAATGCAAAATGATATCAAAATTACACCTTATCACTCCAACTTAAATAATGTTCAACACCTTCACAATAATCTTCTTTAACACAAAAAAACCCCTTATTAAAATTAAAACAATACTCAAAAGTTTTAATTCTCCAATATGCCAATATGATAACTGAGACTTTATTAAAAACTAAATTTAAAACTCCTTATTACTCCTAATTGACACTTTTCAATAACCACCACTATCCAACTAGCAACCCTTCTAAGAAAATCTGACTAACACCCCTTTTATCTCCCAACTTAGGCAATAATTAAATTTAATGCAAAAATATTTACCTCACCTTCAGAGGGATTCAAACCCTCAACAATTCCCGTGACAAACACCTTAGTCGTGGCTCCAACCACCGCATGAGCTACATACTCATTTGAGTCTTAAGAAGAACCACGTGCTTCAAATCGAGTCTCCTACCTTACACCTTGCAAAACATGCACCTTTGGCACCTTCAACCAACACGACTGCCAAGCACAACCATCACATTTTGAACGTTGGCCTCCTTGCCTACAAGCGCTTTGGCCACTACCCACTTGCCACTAGGCCAAGCTGCCTAGTTGGATTTTGAATGATCGATGCCTTCTACTTTATTCTATTCACCAGCACATGAAATTCGTAAACTTTCTCATGAGCTCTTCTTTCCAATTCACATGCAATATTAATCAATTGACCAAGGATAAAGTTTAATGCCCTTTGGGCATAGGTATATATATTAATTTACTCCATTCTTGTAAAACTTTGGTGCTTCGAATGCTTTCACCACCACGTAACGTCTGTGAAGGTTAGGACCTTAATAAATACACTTTGAATATATTTAACTCCAAACCCATATTTGGGTATTGTAAAATATTATAATGGATATTATAAATATTTTGCTTTGGGATTTTAACCATATCACTTAATATTATAATAACAAATATCCTTTTGAGTTTATTTCTTCCTTATTGCATACCATGGTGTAAATAATATTTATTTATAAAATTTAAATTCTCATTGAATTTAAATAATTTATAAAATAAATATTATATCTCCTTTTTAACTTTGCATAAGCCTCCTTGGGATTTTTATGAAACATATTTTAAACTAAGCTTCCATATACTATTAAGATATTATGGAGCCCTTTTGCCTTTAACTTCTGCATTGATTCTCTTGACCTTTGGCCTTCTTCCTAGATATCAAATAACAACCTTGACAACCTTATTTCTTGATGAAGTCCTTGACATTAATGATGAATTCATCTGGTGACATCAATGACAAATTTGACTTAGGGACTCAAAATGTCCAACATATGGGTAGGGAAACACCCAAGATGCGTGTATTTCCATAAATTGTAAGATCTTCTAGATGATACTAATATTTTATTTGATCACCTCAAGTCCCCTCTTCCTCCCCAATTATTCTTGGATTCTATTCCCTGGGGTCCCCTACTAATGTTGCCTTGGTAATTAAAACAAGAAATAATGACTTGTGATATTATCACTATGAATCCAATCATAACTGAGGAACAACTTGATTCCTAAACCCACCCACCTAGATGATGGGTGACTTCATAACTGTTATATAAGACTAAGTCATACTATTGGTGGAGTCCTTTTAGCTTCCATTGAAATAGATCTAGGACTCTTACCAATAGTAGAATTTGGCTTAGCTATCATACAAAAGGTTTAATTTATTATCTTTCTAGTCTGGTGGATCAACATAGCCTTGTGGCATAAGGAGTTTAGAATTTGTAAGAAAATTTCAACACAAGTCTTCCCTTGTTAGCATCTCCAACATTTGAACAATATCAACAACTTGATAAACTGATGGAGCCTTAGGTCCTCTTATCTTGTTCAACAATGGGTGGAAATTTAGCTCAAAATTCTTCCCTCTAGTGGGATTTTCCTGATGTAGTGAAATTTCACTACAAGATGGTCTCCTCCAACTTCTATTATAGTTATATTCCACTCTCATAAATCAAAATTGTACAAGTACAAATTGTACATTGACTCACACTAATCCTCTCTATGGAATACCATTTGATGTGAATAATCCATTCCTAACATATTTTCATAATCTAAATAATGTGTGTCAACCTCAAGTACCTAATGCTTATATTATACCTCCTATGAGTGCAACTTCTTCATATCAAAGTCCACCTAGATCTATCTTGTCCAACACAACAAACCTTTCATCTAGACAATCTGTAACACCAAATGTAAGTTCTTTAGAAAACTCTTCCTAATCAAACCTAAGGTTTTTCTCAAAATTTATAAGTATCATTTGGTCAAATGGAGACACAAAGTATGTAAAGAAAACCCCTAGGTTAAAATTACCCTCTAATCAATCAGATACTATAGAACTTGCAATAGTACTTACCTTTCCAAAATTAAAACATCCCTCAATAATTCTTGCAAAATATTTTGGCTTTTCAAACCATGCAAGCTCCTCCAAATAAACAATAATTTTTTTTTGATCCACCTCATTCTCCATTTAGAATCAAAACCCTCATTTACCTCCACCATTTATGTTTTATATCAACACACTCAAATGCATTTGTATCCACCATACATAGATCCACATTTGTAATGGCCTTCCTTGGCAGGACCTATTCTTGATACTTGATTTATGTATTAATGAGTGGATATCTAATGCATAATATCATTTTGTGTTATAAAAATTTATTTATAGATGCACTTTATGCTTTTATTATATTGCTTTTGTAATATGGTATTGCTGATAAAAATTGTGGTTGTAGGACTAGGTACTCTTATGGGTGGATTGGTATGGGACAACCACAAAAGTTGAGAGAAAAAGGAAAATGATGGATGACATTTATCATTGAAAACTCAAGGGTAAAAATAAATCCTTCATGTAGGTGCATTACATTTATATGTGTATGCTTGAATGCACCATTGGGAAAGAAGGTTGTTATTTGATCAAAAGAGCCATCCTTCATAGAAGAGAGATAGTGTTGTAGCTATCGTAAAGCCTTCTACTCAAGAAACAATTTGTTGTGCATATTATTGATAGATATGGATGGCTTAGCAAGAGCCTTTATATTTAGTTTTGTTAGAGTTAAAGTGCACTATGCCTGTGTTTTGACACTTGTCATTTTATCATATAGGCCTTCTGCCTATATATGTCACCCATTTTTATCAATAATATAATCCCCTTCAGTTTTCCCTCCTAACATTTGGTATCAGAGCAGGATTTCCCTGCCATGTGAAACCCCTTGAGGGGGGATTTCAGTGATGCCAACTCCGATGAAGACTGCACTAAGTATATCCACATCAATGTCATTCCCCAGTACATCCAACGTTTAGCTCCCACGGTGTCTGCTGCTACATCGATGTCACTCTAACGCAGTTTGGCCCAGAATCACCCTTCATATTCGGCAAAATCAAAGCCATAAATAATAAATTTTCACGGATCATAACAACGTGTTAGAATCTCAAAACAGGAGGTCTCTACCTTGTTTACCGTTAGAATAAAAAATTAAAGTCCCTGAACAACTCCTCGTCAATCCCTACTTCTCCACCTATTTTTGCCCCTGCCATTGCTGTACCCATCGAGCAGAGAATGTGAACATGTGTTCATTAATTTCCATGCACCTGATCTGAAAATCTTCCAAAAGATCGAGACGAATATTCACTCCTTCATGGACGTTCAAAACGCGGTCAAGTCTGGCAGCCAGCTGTTCTTCCAGATCTCGTCTGCGGTTGACTGCGCTCCACTAAAGAAATATGTTGTAAAGGAACAAGCCAAATGCATAGCCCGACACAAGGACAGACAGAATTGGAAGTGCCCAAGGATTCTTGTTGTGGATTTTCTGTCCATTTTACATTGTATCTTCAAAATATATGGACGAGAGAATGGAACACTGAGACATCACATAAAAAAAATTTAGTTGCTCTTGATCGAGGATGGTGACCTCATCCAGCCTCTCAATCTGGCGCATCACACGAGTAGTTACATAGCTTCTTTCAGATCCCAAAAGTTTGGCCAGTCCAAATTCTGACACGGTGTCGAGCGGGTTGAGAATACTGATGAAGCACTCCTACCGGGACTCTGTGGACTTGGGATCTGTCACCTCTGGGCTACGTGGGTTTGGCTTCCATAAGGAAATCTTGCCTTGCATGGAACTGCCAATGGCTGCGATCACCTTTGCCATGACAAATCGTTGCCAATCCACCCCCGCCTCAGATATGAAGTCGAAGATAGCGGGTTGGGAATGAAAGAGGTGAATCCTCAGTTGACGTGTTGCTTCTGCGTGGTTCACAAGTGAAAATTGATCTATTTAAATTTTTAAAGTGCCCATGATTTAATTTTATTTTTTATATATAAAAGGGCATCTTTTATTAAGAGGATGGGAGCACTTCATTTTAATGTATGCAAGACTGGAAGTTCTTTAAAAAATATTTTTTCCACATGGAAGTGGAATGTGAAAGGCCCACATGGCCCATGTAATTCCCCTGCGAGGGAAATTGATGCTATTTTTTTTCCGCCTGAGTGCGATGCCAGGAATCTTCTATTCCTGAGGTTTATTTGCTGATTAATGAGGTTAATGTTGTTTTTCTCATGGATGAAGGACTTTTTGAGATCCGACTATAGCCATGCTTATAGTCATTGGAAACGTTTTTCCGCGATGGACACAATGGTGGTGTCCTATTGTAATTTTGAGGCTGTTTCACTTGAGTTTTTTAGCCTCAAAGTTTTTTTCTACCTTGGAGTGCACTCTCGGTTGTACCCAACACTCCCAAGGTAATTTTATATGTGATCCTTGTACCTAGTGATATTTTCTATACACTTGGCGAATGCAGCGGTTGGTTACCCATGCATTTTGGTGGGATGACATGGTCACCATAAGGACACTTATACTAGGGACTATAGACAAAGACACCCTAGACTCTATCCGAGGTTGTTTTCGGATCTACTTTTGAAGACTATAGACGAAGACACTTCAGAAGATTCTCTTATTTTCTTCTTCTCTCCTCCTATTTTGATCTATGGCTCATTTTATTGTATTGAGTGCATTTTTGGCAGAGACCGACACTCTTATATGGCTCGTTTTTCCTTTGTATTAGGTGCATTTTCGGTAAATACCGACACCTTCTAGATTGAGTTCACCTTGAGGAGGGATTTCATACTCATGGTGAATCTAGTCAGTGACCTACGAGAGGCAACATCCTCTGACGATGACCTGCAGAGGCAACAGACCCAGAAGTGGCTAACCCTAAGGCACCCATGATGACCCTGAGGCACTTAGATGGCTGACCCAGTGGCAATAGACCCGTGGAAGTGGCTGACCCTGAGGCAATAGATCGAGATGTATACACAGTGAATCTAGCATTATTCACAGTTGGAGAGCCAAGCGCAAAGAGCACGAGCCTAGACCAAATCAACAATAAGAGAGGATGATAGGTTGTTTTAGAGAAGTCAACATTAAGGGGGAATGTTACCTAATGTTGACTTGTTTTTTTCTTTAGTTAGGATAGTGCACTTTAAGGGGGAATGTTAGAGTTAAAGTGCACTATGCCTCTATTTTGACACTTGTCAGTTTATACTGACACTTGTCAGTTTATCATATAGGCCTTCTGCCTATATATGTAACCCATTTTTATCAATAATATAATCCCCTTCAGTTTTCTCTCCTAACAAGTTTGATATCAATGCTAATGGTTGATATTAGCATTCGATAGAATTAAATTAATTTGGTGAATAATTAGTTTAGTTTTTATTGTTGGTAGCATTAGGAGGAAATGGATTAATAAGAAGGAAATGATTTAATGATTAATCCAAATAACATTAGCATTAAAAAATTTTAGCTACTAATGCTAAGAAATGATTTTGTTTTAAATATTTGGCGTTATGAGTGTTAGTAGGCTAATGTTAACTTAGAAAGTTAAACCTTGCTTGATGGAAGTTGATTTTGGATACATTAAAATTTTTGGTAACGGATGGTAATGCTTGGCAGAGATGGCCAACATGGTAATGGATTCAAGAAAATGTTCTTTTTCAAAACCCTTCATGTATTTATATTCTCTTCGGGTAAGAGGAGGGGGATTTTTAGGTATTTAATATGGTTTTGGAATGAGGATCACGGTTAGAAAATGAGAAAAAGAGATATGAGAGTTGGAGAAGTGTTTGCAAGGAACAAGACTTGGAAGGAAGAATTTGTAGAAAAAGGTATTCACCTCAAAAATAATTCTATTTCTAGTAGAGATCTAGATCTAAGTCTTGTGAAATAGTTTATATTTATTGCTTCTTTTGGTAGTAAGGTTTATGGTTTTTCTCTTTCCTTGTTTTCTTCCTTGCATCTAATTGTTTTAGAATGTTATTTTAAGTGTAGCCATGGTAGGATAGACTCTATGTATTCATGTTATTATCTTGTGCACCTCAAGTGTTGCTTGTCTCAATCATTGGTTGTGTTGGTAAATCAAAAGTGATCTAGCATGGCTAAATCCCAAAGGTGCTTTGTAGGCTCCAACATGTGTTTATCTGGTCTATTTTAGGATTGTTAGATTAATTGCTAGCTAATTTGATTTTGTTTTCTTTGTTCGTGATTAATTATGTTCGTGATCAAGTCTGTTGTCTAAGTACATATTTTAGGCTACTATAAAGTGTAGTTCTTTATGTAACATATATTGTATCCATTTTGTACTCTGGAAGTCATTCTTCAATATAGAGAATATCATTCTTCTAAGTGCTATAGTACCCGAGCTTCTCCCTAAGTGATTGAATGTAGGTGGTGTATATTTGTTGTGCTTATGTAATTTGGATAGCAAGTGTTGTTTTATATTTCCTTAGTTTATTTGGAACTGAAGCCCTTGCAAATATTTTAATTTGACTTGGCTTTCATGATGGTTGTACATGCTGCATTTCCATGCCTGTTGAAAATATAGTATTATATTTTTGGAATATTACTTTGGAAGGATTGCTCGATGGTTGCTATGCTTGTATTATTGCTATCTCATTTTGGATAGAGCCTTGTACTTGGTTTTATGTAGCTAATAAGTTTATTTTTATTACGTTGGATTTAAGATCTTTAGAATGTAGTGTTTGAGTTTATAGGAAAATGGATGGAAATTATTATTAGCTTAGTTAAAGTATATATATTTTAAAATGGATCCATGGAATAGAAAAATAAAAGGATATAATAGAAGACTTTATTATTGATGCTTTTAGTTATTTATTAGCTTATAATAGAAGACTTTATTGTTTTAAAAAGCTATGATATAGAAAAATTAGTGGAATGGTAGATTAGATGTGTTAGCAGGTTATTTTTAAGGTTCTAATCATCTAGTTTTCTTTTTGGAAGAAAGAGAAAGTAAATCTTGCATTTATTTAAGGATTCATAATTTGATAGGATTATCTATGCATGTTGTATAAATGCAATTTTTAAATGGATTTAAAAATGGGAAAAATAGTTGTGAATTATTTGAATAATGATTTCCTAAGGCTTGAGTAGATAAAGGAATTCATTATGGAGATAAGTATGGGATTATCTCCTTGTTTGCATGGAAATTCTTTGCTTAAATGCTTGTTTTGCATGATTGCATGTTTTGTTGCTTAGTGCATGTTAGGCTTGCATAAGTAATTCATGAGTTGTCCTAATCCCTAAGCTTCTTCTCAAAATTTATGGGAGATTTTCCTTCATGAAGAGGATCATGGAAAGAAGATGATGCTAGGAACCACTTAGGTGGAATTGTATTAATGTATTTTATGAAGAAAATAAAAGTGATGTTATTCTTTATGTCAAGTTTTTTTTAGGTTGGGATCGAAGTAATTTAGACAAAAGATATCTTGTAATTACTCTTGCTATAGTTTTTCAAGGCTTGAAAAAAGAAAGAAATATTATATGTTGTTATTTTTCTTTAGTATCTTGGAATAGGAATTAAATGCAAAAAAGAAGATTAAATATTGTTATTATTCCTTATGAAAAGTATTTGGAATGCTTAGTTATGATGAAATAGAAAGAATGTGTTAGATTCTAATTTATGGTTTAATGGATTATTATTATTTTTAAAATTTTCATTCTTTGTTTTGGAATGCTAAATGCTAGTATTAATTGGAAGAGATTAAGATTCTAGTTTTTAGAAATGTATTATATTTAAGCATGTTTTAATATAGCACTTTATTGATTTTTGGGAGAGATGTTATGGTTTAATTGTTATATGATTATTGGGTTTTGTGAGAGGGATTGGGTAAGATTTAGAGCCATATTAGAACCCTTGAGTCAAGAAGATAAGCCAATTATAGGATGAGTTGTAGTGATGCAATAACCAGGTATATATCTAGGAGTTGTGGTGATGCAATAGCCATATACTTGTGAATAAAACACCTTGAGAAATGAGGCTTAGGTGTACGTAAAGCAATGAGGTTTTTTAGGAATTATTCATAATATAATAGTGGTGGCACCTTAAATGGTGAGGATTGGGTGACCTTGTGACGGCGAACAATTCTTCACCCTTCACAAAATTTGGCTTTATCATTAATATTTTCTAAAAAATAAATACATACATAAAAATAAAACAGCCCGCAGGCTTACAAGGACCGAGCTCGGCTTTGGTCTTCTCCCCATTCTCTAATCCGCCACCCTCGACAATTACAAAAATTCCTTGTTTTTATCGGGGTCTCGGCCCTCTCCGCCATCAATGCCCCGCTAGCGCGAATTCCTCCAATTCAAAATTAAAGTTCACCCCCTCTACTACGTTTTTGAATTTCCTTCCATCAATGGGCCACCAACCCCGATCTGCCATGAAAGCACACATTAACCTTGACCTGCAACTATCATTTTCCAGACTGTCCCTTGGGAACTATTGCATTGTCAGAATATTTAACTATTCCCACTGTCTCTTTTCCCGTGCGTGGGACCATCCACGTGTCCAAATTTAATTAGTCTTCAACTGGCCGTGAAATCATGACATGTCGCAATATTGCGACCAAACTGGCACCTTCCCCCTCCAATTCAAAATTAAATTTTCAAGGAACATGTTTCCATTGTGGAGTGGAGGGACATCGGGCATATGAGTGTCCCCAGCACCCCGAGAGAGTGAACAAGAAACATGTGGGTCCAGCTAGAGCTACTATAATAGAGGAAGATGCTGAATCAGAACATTCTAAAGAAGCTAAGAAAGGAGAAGCAATGATAGTGAGGAGAACCATGTTGATTGATGAAGGCAAACTAGAGTAGAGGAGAAGCCTATTCCACACACAATGCAAAAGTGTAGGCAAGGTCTGTAATGTTATTATAGACAATGGGAGTACAAATAACTTAGTTTCCAAGGAGATGGTTGCTAAGTTACAGCTGGAGAGAAGGAGACACCTGCATCCATATCGGATTGCATGGTTTCAGAAGGACCATAGAGCATGGGTCCGTGAACAGTGCTTAGTCACGTTCAATATTGGGAAGTACCAAGATGAGGTGTTGTGTGATGTTTTTCCCATGGTTGCTTGCCATTTGCTGTTAGGGAGGCCATGGCAGTTTGATTGGAGTGCAGTGCATGATGGTCATGCAAATACGTACTCCTTGATGAAAGATGGAGTGCGCCACAAATTAAAGCCATTACAGGCAGTGGAAGAGAAGGTGTGCAGTAGTGCCAAAATTTGTCTGGTAGAAGGCAAAAAATATTTTTGCCAGGAGATGAAATTTCAGTAGGTTGCAAAGGCAGATAAGTGTCTGGAGGTGTTACAAGAGATGCAGACCGAACAACACAGAAGTGAAGATCACTTCTCCACTTACCTCGGGTGTCTGATGCAGGAGCATCCGACAGCAACAGGGAAATCTGGCATTAAACAAAATTTTTCTAAGTGTTTTGCAAATCGAAAAAGTAGGGCAGAAGTTGTAGCAGGAGGAGAGGTCGCGAAATCATGACATGTCGCAAAATCGTGACGTCATGGGCGGTCGCGGCGCTAAACCGAAGAAGGGGGGAAGGGGGGCGGGGGGCGAAAGGGTCGTGATATCGCGACGTTGCGATATCGCGACGTCAAATCTAAAACAAGGCTTAAGGGCATAGAAACACAAGGCATAGGCTCAAAATGCGAAGGGGGAGAGGAGCTACGATAAGGCAACAAGTTGGGGAGGGGGGTCACAAAATTGTGACCCCGAAGGCGAAAACAATGCAAAGGGGAGTTTCGTCGCGATATCGCGACGTCGTGATGTCACGACGTTTCTGTGACTATGACACGAAGGGGAGTTTTTGTCGTGATATCGCGACGTCGCGATGTCACGACGAGTTTGCGACTTGGGCACACAGGGGAGTTTTCGTCACGACGTTTTTGCAAGCAAAGGTACAGAGGGCATTTTGGTCATGATTTCATGACCTTATTAGCAGATGAAGGGAAGGCGCCAGTTTGGTCACGATATCGTGACATGTCATGATTTCACGACTGGTTGAAGACTAATTAAATTTGGACACGTGGATGGTCCCGCGTGTGGGAAAAGAGACAGTGGGCACGGTTAAATGTTCTGACAAGGCAACAGTTCTCGAGGGATAGTCTGGAAAACGACGATTGCAGGTCAAGGTTAATGCGTGCTTTCATGGCGGATCGGGGTTGGTGGCCCATTGATTGAAGGAAATTCAAAAACGTAGCAGAGGGGGCAAACTTTAATTTTGAATTGGAGGAATTCGCACTGGCGGGGCATTGATGGCGGAGAGGGCCGAGACCCCAATAAAAACGAGGAATTTTTGTAATTGCCGAGGGTGGCGGATTAGAGAACGGGGAGAAGACCGAAGTCGAGCTCGGTCCTTGTAAGCCTGCGGGCCATTTTATTTTTATGTATGTATTTATTTTTTAGAAGATATTAATGATAAAGCTGAATTTTGTGAAGGGTGAAAAATTGTCCGCCGTCACCTTTCTTATTACCAGGTGAATGGTAATGACCTTATCTAGCTCGTAGAAGTGTGATAACTAAGAACTAAGGCATTACGCTAGAATAACCCTACATAGATGGAATTATATATAGAGGGTTAGGGAAAATACAAACCCCTTTAAGTGTTATGGAACTTAAAGGGTAATACCTATACCATGGTCAAGTTATCCTATACCAATTAGGGTATAAAAAGGTGGGGGGACCACTATTGGCATATTTTTTAAATGATGAGATTTAGAAATGTGATCCCCAAAAATATGAGATGTTGGCCACTTCTGTCCACTTGAGTGTTGTCTATAGTGACATCAAAATAAAAATGTTATTATGCCTTAAAATGCTTAGAAACATTAGGACTTCTTTGTGAAAATTATGAAAAAATATCTCTGTCTTGGTTTGGTTTTGGTGGGTCGTTGAAGCCTCAATGTTACATAGTATATCCCTATCCTATGCAATATGATCATATTGTAAAAAATAATCTAGTGCCTCAACCTCATAGACCTTAGACCTATCAAGGACCATTAAATCTAAAGGTAAATTGCCTTATCCAACTAGATAGTATGAAATAACTACCTACCTTTATTGAAAGTAATAATAAGATGATGTTGGAGCTATCTACACTCAAGTGAAATCATCACATCGAGGAGGAATATATCATGGTATGTTTTCTTATCTATTTTTTGTGTGATAAAGATACTTTGTGCGAATGATGGTTATATAATAATTTTGTTACTAAGTGAACATTAATCATATAATCTTTTATATATGAATTTTCTAGTATGTGTAATGGGTAGTCTATTTTTTTTTTTTAAATATTATGGAAAAGCATCCTAAAGAAAATATTCATGATTAAAACACTATTTTTTTTATGACCTTGAATTTAATTATTCTAAATGTTAGGTCAAACAAAGAACAATCAATTACCATATTACATCAAAGGTTTATAATTTGACTTATCATTAACAATTTATAATGCTAACCATATCACTCTAGTTGTAGCCTTTAAAGGAGCCACCTATGCAAAATGTGTTCTAATTAGGATAGGAAAGTTACCGCCTGTCCACCTATAACTTATGCTTCCTATGTCATGAAAAATTCATCTCACCCATTCTAAACACCCAATCATCTTCCAACTAGATCCCTTATCCATACATCATAATATATCTAGGAGAAAACATGTAATTGATTATTGGCTTTCAACCACAAATACTAGCCCTGCTTGTTCCTTTTTAAATCAATAGTGATACTAAATACTTTACAAATTAATAAAATCTCAACATGAAATAGATGTTGTATATGGTATAAACCTTTATGTTGTACATGAAATAGATGACATATACTCAAAATTTAGGTAGCACATAGTGACGTCATTTTAAGACTTGCATATATGATTGAAGTAGCATTTAAAGTCATGGTTTTTATGAAATTCAATTGATTTATAGCATGGAAGATGTGGGTAGCAATTGTATATGTGCTCATAAAATATTTTTCCCTTATAGGATTGCCCATGCATGGGTTGGTGTACCTCTCATACATACCACTATAGTAGGTAGGCCACATGCAACATTTGACAAGTGACAAGTACCAAATATAGATATCAAATTTTGCACACATGGCAAATATTTAGGTTTACCATTCCTTTCATCAATCAAACTTTTGATCAAACAATTGAATTAACCTTCCATGTAATAAAATTTTGAGCATTTATTTCTCTAGAAGCGAGCGCTAGAGGCATCAAAAATAGCATCAATGATGTTATTACAACTTGGTGGTGATTTTATAAAACATTCTAATTTAAACCTTTTCCCACCTATTTTTTTATTCCCAATAGTCATACAATAATAAAAATAATGTAATAACACTAGTGATGCTATCGTCTCATAGTGCTTTTGACTACCATGTGCCAAAATCAAGAAATTTAGATTTTTATCCCTCTCAAGCTACCTACCATTAATGAGCCAAACCCCCTAAAACTTGGTATATAGCCCTAGAATAGATCCCAAAGCCAAGAACTTCTACTCTCATAATCTTCCATTATTGAACTTTTGATCTTATTTTCAAATTCTTACTTTCTATAATTTCATATTCAATTCAATTATCCCCTTAAGGACCATGGATACATATAAAACCAACACCTGGGGTGATCAATTCATGAACAATTTTGTAGTAGCAAAAATCTATTAAAATCTCTCTAGAATCATATAAATATTATCAAAATATTTCTACAATCTTGTGAAGTTCACCCTTGCAAGCATGTAAGCTTTTTTTCTTGTAAGAATTCATGCATATATCCAATCAAGTCTCCAAACTCTCTCTATGTAATCAATTCTTTAAGCTCTTAAGAAATCATCAAGCCTTCAAGCTCAAGTATTCAAGCACCATCAACAAGCAAACTAGAAATCTTTCAACAATCTTCCGATAGGGGAAAATCAACCTTGTATCTTGGATTTTTTCCGTTTCCCTTATTTTTATTATTAACTCTTCGTTGTCCTTGTAGATTTAGGATTTTATCTCATTGCAATTAAAACTAGTTGTGCATCTTGCATTGGCATGTAGATAATATTACATGTAATCATTCAATATTCATATTAAAGCAATTAAATATTTGTTTTTATACTATTTAATAGGCCCCTATTCTTCCGAGTCAGATCTCTTTATCATTGGCATCTTAAGCTTGTCATTTATTGCATTTAATCTTGTTGTTTTGCTCTCAAAAGCAAAAACACTACTAGATTGTAGGTTAGTAGCATTATCACTCTCTAGTTTACATAGAGTAGAAGCACTATCACTAAGTGAAAGTTGTAATAGTACTATTTTCACTCAATGGTATTTTTTACATAATATTTATCATTTTTATCATTTTTTATTATCTTAATAGTGGTTTTATTACTAATCAAGGGATCCAACCATTCGCTACTAGCTCATATAGGCCCCTCTGCTATCGATCATATATTTTTCTATCTATTTTTTAGGTCAATAGGAGATAACATCAACATTAATTCTATGAGCAATCAATAATTTTCCATAGTGGTAGAAATAGGTCACTCTACCCCCCAATCCTTTTCACTTAATCATTTAGGATTTAGATTTTTTTTGTTGACTATGTAGATCAGGTTCTATTTTCTATTTATTAAATAAATAGATGAAAAGGAAGTAAAGAAGTAATTAGTCTTAATCGTATAGGGGATAAATATAATATTTAAGGTTTAGCATTAATCAAAATCACATATAACTACATATTAGGTTATATTTATTGCATATTCTTACCTTCTTTCTTCTTAAAAGAAAAATCATTATTTCTTTCCTCCTCAAAATTAAAAGAGCATTTTAGTTGTAGGTCTTGTATGTTGAATTTTGTATATGCATTAAGGTTAGGTTAATGTTAAGCTTAGACAAAGAATTTTCTTAGGAGAAATGTAGGTGTTATTTAATAGATCTAATAAATTATACTTTAAAACTCACAACATCCTCTAGTTTCAAATTGGATGAGGAGAGAGAAAATATGTCACAGTATAACAACTCACCAAACCAAACAAAGAGCGAGATGTATTTTTTTTGCACAAGGTTCACAAGAAGGCCCAATATGCTCCAGTATTTATACGACATACCCACATTTTGAGCTACTGTCATTTTGAGTTATTAATTTATTACTAGCATTTAGCATTTGAAAACAAAAAATGGGCATAACTAAAGAATTTATATTCCCAAGAAAATACTATTATATATTTAACACATTCTTTAATAAGCATTCCAAATAATTTTCAAAAGAAATAGGCACAAAAAAAATTCATTCCATTCCAAGATCATAATGAAAGGATACATACACCTTCTTTATTCAAACCTTGAAATAATAAAACAAGAGTATCTACAAAATATTTCCTCTAATTCAATACAACATTTTACAATTATGAGATTTTCTCAATATAATTGTTACAACTCAATTTGTGGAGCCATCTTGCCATATTTCCTTCCAAAATTATCCTTTTGGAACAATTCTTCCCTCGAACTTGGATATCATAATAGGGATTAGGAAAACTCATGAAAATGCATATGCAACTTAACATGCATCATGCCAACACATACAATCATGCAAAAAACATCCATACAATCAATGAGAGAATCCCATACTTCTCTCAATAATGGGTCTTTATATCTACTCAAGCCTCAAAACCCATTATTAAAATTTCCAATAAATTCATCTCACTTAAACAACATAAAAGTGATGAATTATACAAAGTAATATTTTCAATTTCTTTTGTAAATATCTCGTCTTCCCTTTAATAAAATAAAGTACAATTTAAATTTTAAAATAAATTCTATTCCATAAACTCTAATTTAAAAGAAATATTGTTTTCTACAACTTACAATATCAACTAGAGTTTTTCAAATAAAGTTCTCCCATTTATTTCCCTTGTAAATTGTTCCATAACACCAAACAATTTAAGAGAAGCTATATATAAATATAAAGTAAAAATAAACCCTATTGATCTATTTACATTAAAGCAACACATAGCTCTCATAATAAAGAATAATCATCCATGTAATGCATGCAACCATATGTGCTTAGCAAGATATAGAAAAAAAGGCACACCATAAACATTCTAAAACATAGATACTTAGAAGGTAGGCATGAGAACAAAAGTCAAAACCAAAAATTGCTAGGAGCTTGTCTCCAACATAATATAAATGATTAAAGAACATCCAAAACTTGAATAAGAAACTAAGGCCAAGATGCTACCTTAAGTAATGCATCCCTGTGTAATGATTTACAAAATACTTACAACAAAACCATGTCATTCAAAGCAACAACAATGCAAAATAATGCATAAGATATATCATACAAACATGTTACACACATTAGAAAAAATCCTTGGTCTTCCATAAATATATATACATAGGTGAAGTAGTCAATAGGTTGCCTACCAGAGAACACAACCGAATTAGACTAAGACCAAGGAAAACATAAACCAATCAACGTTGGAGCCTAGGAGGCTCCCTTGGCATACATCCATACCAGGATGCTTCCAAGTCACCAAGTGCACCAACTAAACATGGTAAAGAACAAAAATAGAGTAGAAGAATACTCAAATTACTTCTCTCCAAATAAAATAGCCAAACACACTCTCAAGAAAAGAACATAGAGAAAATAACCAAACAACCAAGCCATAGAGAAAAAACTAATGTAAGAGTAATAAAACCACAAGATTTTATTAGGCTAAATTCAATTATATAGATACATTTATATCTTAATACAAGTATTTGGTGATCCAACTATCTCCTTGCACTCACCATTATTTGTTCTCTTCTAGCTCTTACTTCCTTGCTCCATTCTTGTTCAACCCCCAAAACTTGGTAAGGCAACGATTCAAATAGAGAAGCTCAAAAGTTGGGCAGATTTTTTTCTTGAGTTAATCTAAAAGAACGTTAAAATTAATTTTGGAAGAATCACCATCTTGCCAACATTTTCTCATCATATTTAATAGAGCATACAGTATTAATTTACTCAATTGCTCGTTAATTAATATGAAGACTTCCCAATAACAAAACTTAAATTTTAGTTTTCTAATATTAACATGGAGACATTTATTCTCTCTTTAATTAATACACAAATTCTTTTCTAATGCTATAACATTAGAATTAACAACAATTAGATTAATTACTTATCTAACTAATTTACTTTCTTTAGTGAATGCTAATATTCACCATTAGCATTGATAACAAACAATTCCACAAGCATGACTCTTGCTAATACATATTTGTACACAAAGTTTCTTCCTTGAGTAGGAGGTTTTACAATAGCTATGTTGTTATCCCCCACCTACCAAGGATGATTCTTTTTCTTAAAGCAACCTCCTTTCCCAATGGTGCATAAAATAAAACATACACATATGCAATGCACCTACATGAAGGATATTCTAGTACCCTTGAGTTGTCGATGAGAATGTCATCCATAATTTCTAAAATTTCTCTCAAATTTGGTGGTTGTCCCATACCAATCCATCGATTAGAGTATCTGGTCCTCCAACCAAAATTTCATTTATAGTACCATATTCCAAGATAGTGTAATCAAAGCATAAAGTATGAATACCAACACCTATTGGTAACAAAAAAATAAGATTTTAAATTAGATATCCACACATCAATATATAAATAAAATGTCAAGAATAATTCCTACCAAGGAGGGCCATTATAGACTCCCCTCTTGGAATAAATATTGTCCTTTATGTTTCCTAAAAATAAGCATACATATTTCATTCAAATAAATATAGGAATTTCTTCCTCATTTCCTTAGCATCTTCACAAGTTGCACAATTTTTAGAATATTGTACCCACTAGACCTTACATTGATCTAGGGTTCATTTTATCAACATCTTGGAATAAAACCCTAAAATAATTACTAGTCACACCTCAATGGTTGAGGGATCTACCATCTACAATTTTGAAATATGCCAAACATGAGAAGGATCAACAACATACTTCCTAAGAAATGATATGTAGAAAGTATCATGGATCTTTGATAGGTTGGGTGGCAAGGCAAGTGTATAGGCTACTGGAATAATATTATCAATGATATCAAAAGGCCCAAAAAAGCAAGGATCCAAATTAGTTGACTTTATGACACTTTTCATGGGTCTTACCCTCAAGAAAACTCTATCTCCCACAAAGAATTCTCTTGGTGATATTTTTAGATCAACATAGCTCTTCTAGTGATTGAATGCTTCCTTGAGCCTTAGCTCTGAGTTGCTCCATCTCTTTGATAGTGTCCAATCTGACCACCACTTGATCCTCTGGATTATCCCATGAGAGAGGTGTTCTGCATCTCTTGCCATAAAAGGCCTCAAATAAAGCCATACCCAAGGATGCATGGTGTCAATTATTATATGTAAAAAGTCTTCCCATCTAGAATTTTAATCCATGCAAGACATTAGAAGCATGTCTTCTAGAACATGGTTCACTCTATCCATTTTTCCATCTATTTTTTGATGATAAGTAGAAATAATATTAAATTTAGTGCCCACTACATGATGAAGAGCCTACCAAAATTTTGAGATAAACCTATAATCTTTGTCTGATATGATCACCTCAAGAAAACCATGTAACCTAAAAATTTCCTTGGAAAACTTATTTTCCACAATCGATGCATCATCCTTGATATTTCTTGATATAAAATATGCCACCTTGGTCAACTTATTGACCACCACAAGTATTGCATCATGTTGGAACCTAGTCTTAGGTAAACCCACAATAAAATCCATGGACATAACCTACCAGTTTTGAGTAGGTATATCATGTGGGTATAATTTCTCTTCTAGGTACTGATGCTTTGCCTTAACCTTTTGACACTTCAATCATCTAGCAATAAAACTAGTGATATCATGTTTCATTCCTATCTAATAGAAGGTATTTTTCATGTTTTCTCTCATCTTTACCCCTCCTAGATGAGAAAAATAAGGAGAACTATGCACCTATTCAATAATAATCCTTCTTAAATCATCAATTTTGGGTATATCAACCCTATCCTTGAAGCATAATAATCCATATTTTATATTACTATCATTATTTTCCTCAAGATTTCTTTCAATTTTTACTTGGATTTCAATATAATACTAATCTTGTAGTTGCATTTCCCTAACTTTGTCCATTAAGTCTATATGACTCTTGGTCAATGTAGCTATATGCATTTTCCTACTTAAGGCATCATTAGTTTTGTTTCTTTTCCTTTGATATACTCAATACCAACATCATATTCGGATAAGAACTCTATCCTCCTCTATCTCGCATTTAACATAGGCTGGGAAAAGATATACCTTAGAATTTGGTTGTTTATCCTTAGCTCAAATGACCCAATAAATATTGTCTCCAGACCTTTAGTTCATGTGCAATTGCTACAAATTCTAGGTCATGTGTAGCATAATTCAACTCATGCTTCTTGAGTTTTCTAGATTCATATACTAATGTATCATTATTCTGGTACAACACCCCACCCAAACCTTTTAAGGATGTAGTCGTACATACTATAAAATTTATAAGAGGATCTGGTATATTGAGAATTGGAGTTGTAGTCAATTTATTCTTCAAAGTTTCAAAGGCAGTCTAACACTTATCCGACCATTTGAACGGTTCCCATTTCTCTAAAGGGTGGTGATAGAATAGGTAATATTTGAATAATCCTTCACAAAATGCTTATAATATCTAGTGAGCCCCATAAATATTCTAACTTCTAATGCATTCGTAGGTGTAGGTCAACTCAAAATAACTTCAATTTTCTTAGGATCTATAGTATTCCCTTTTGCAGCTATGAAATGCCCCAAATTCTAAACTTGTGAGGCATAAAACTCACTCTTAGATAACTTTTCATAAAGTTGGTTTTTTCTCAATACCTCTAAGACTAACCTCATATGTTGGTCATGTTTCTCTTTGGTGTGAGAATATACCAAGATATCATCTAAAAATATAAAATAAAATTGATCCAAATGTTTTCATAATACACTACTCATCATATTCATAAAATTTGTTGGTACATTTGTCAAACCAAATGGTAACACTATGAAATCATAGTGTCCATACCTAATCTTAAATGTTGTTTTATGAGTATCCTTATGAATTCTTACTTGATGATGATATATAGATCTCAAATCAATATTTAAAAATATAGTGGTATCCTTTAGCTGATCAAAGATATCATCAATCCTCGATAAAAGATACATATTCTTAATGGTAACCTTATTCAATATTATATAGTCAATACAAAACCTTAAGGAAAAATCCTTCTTTTTCACAAATAACATCAGAGCTCCCTAGGGTGACACACTAGGTTTGATCAAACCCTTTTCCAAAAAATCATGAAGTTGCACCTTTAACTCTTGCAAATCAATAGTGGTTATTTTGTAAGGTGTCCTTACAATAGGTTTGATTCTAGGAATTAATTTAATGATGAAGTCAAAATCATGCCAAGGTGGTAGACCAAGAAGATATTCTAGAAATACATCCCTAAATTTGTGTAGAATTGGATGTTTCTTAAATATATTCTCACCCCCCTCATCACCTGTATTGCCATTTATCTTTACTACATACAACATACCACCTCATTTAATAGCATTATTTAGCTACATAGCTGACAAAAAATGAGGTCAAAAAGACCCTTTCTGACTTTGAACCCTTACTCTATTCTTATACTTATCAATGTAATCCATCCACCTCTCTTGGAAGTTGATTAAGGCTCCAAGAGCCTTCAACCAATCATTCCTAGGATAATATAAAAATCATGAAGTGGTGGAACATATAGTGAAATATAGTGGATCCATTGGGTAAGGTAATCTTAGTCATAAGCAAACATTGATCCACTAAGTAGGCCTGTCTAGATCCATACTTGAATTTCTACCCTTGTGCTAAATATACAGGTCTTTTTGGCATATTCCTGATAATACTAGTATAAATAAAACTATCTGGAGATATACTATCTATTAAAACTTTAACATTATTGTTAAACAACTTACCATTTAATATCATAGGAGTTGCTTGTCCATCCAGATTCTAACTTTTGATAGCAACATAGATTCAGTGTGGTTGGTCCTCTACTCTGTTGTTCAACTCTAGCCATTGGTGATACTTATTGGCATAATGAGGATCCTCATAGATGAAGCAACCTATATTGGGTTCATGATATATTTCTTACCTTTTCTCCATTGTTCCATATTTCTAAGCTACATCATTCTACTTATGAGGTTGGGATTTTGAATTATCCTTTTTCTAGAAATTATTCTTATAGTTTCCTTGGTTTCCATTGTTGTTCTTATTCCTAAAATTTGGGTTACCTTTACTTTTCTTATTTTTCTCCTTATCCCATTTCATAAACCCCACACTCTTACTCTTCTTGAGTTCCTATTTCTCTATCTCTGTAACGTTGCATAGTTGGAGGTATTTTTGGTTTGTAGATTGGTCTCTTCCTATCAGGCCAAATCATAAGCTTTTTGAAGGGTTTTGGGTTTGAAAAAATTAATTACTATATAAATATGAGGACCTACCCCCAAGATGAACATATACACCTTCAATTGTTCATCGATATCATGCTTAGAAATATATTTCAATAGTTTATCGAATATTTGGTGATATACCTCCATTACCAAAGCACCCTATTGGAGCATACAAAAATCAAAATTTTCTACATAAAAATACTTTGATAGGAATCTCTTATTAAATACCCCAATGAAAATATCCCATTTAAGGTCCAAAACTTGGATTCCTTTGCCTACCCTAAATGTGTTCCACCATTCTAAGGCTACATCCTGAAGATGAAGGGTAGCCCAAATAGTTTAGATTTTGGATGAATAATTATTCATGGAAAAGAAATTTTCCAACTCATTTAACCATGACTTAGTTGCATCACCCCCTTATCTTCCATTAAATTTAGCTACCTTAACATTCTTAAGGTCCTTGGCTAGCTTAGCCTCGATCCAAGCTTTTCCTTCATGGATTCTTCTAACAAGATTTCCTTCCTATCTACCCTTTGTATCCTTGTTATATCTTTCTCTATTAAGCAGGGTTTCTATCATTTTCTATTGTTGTTCCATAAGTTTTTGGAGAAACTTAACTATGAAAGAAAGATCTTCCACCCTCTCACTAGAGTCCATTAATTTTCTATATTTTTTTCTAGAGTGCATTACCCTTATAGACTTCTTACTGGAATCCATTATCCTAGTTTTATTGTGAAGAACACAATCTTATATTGAGAGGGGGGGTGAACAATAAAATATCAACTTTTACTTTTATTTTCCAAAAAATATTATCCAATATTATCAATGGCAATATCAACAACAATAATCAAAGCAATTCACAAATCATTACACACAATAGAGACACCAATTTAATGTGGTTCACTCAATGTGGGCTACTCCACAAAGAAAATATTCTTACTAAATTTTCTCAACAAATCTCTTGGAAATGACTTCTCTATTACAATGTTTATGGACCTTTGTCCAAAGGAGACATCAATCCCCTAATGCTCTAATTTGTGGATCACTCTCCATAGGAGAACTCTTTCCCATTTTCTCTAGTTCATGGAACTTGACCTAGGAGACCTCTATCTCCTCAAATGGTTTGTGGATATCTCTCCATAGAAGAACTCTATATTCCCAGTTGGTTCATAGATCACACTCCATAGGAGAATTGTTTCCCCTTGCTCTAGTTTGTGGATCTCTATCCTTAGGAGAAATCTTTATCCTCTGCTCTGGATGATGATCTAGAAGACTTCTACCCCTACTTCTCTAGCTTGTGGATATCTCTCCATAGAATACCTTTGCCCTCATGACCCTAGCTAATGGATATCTATCCACTAGAGACTCCTGTCCTCTGCTATATCACCTCCAAATCTTACTCTTAACTCTATCTTATATTTACACCAAACTCTATCCAAAGTGTAGTAAAAATTTTCTCTAACTCTGTCTCAGGTCTAGCACAAATCTGCTCTCAAATCTACACTAAAATCTATCTTCAAATCTATCATCAAGCCTTAAAACAAAGCTTTAACAAATCACCAATCAAATATGCTTAGATCTATCCCAAGTCTTAACATAAATCTTGAACAAATCAATCAATCAACTCTATCCAGATCTTTCCCAAGCCTTAACACAAAGCTTGAACACATCAATCTTGCTTTGAAGTCCTTAAAAATACTTACCTCAAATATACCTTTAAGTCCTCTCAAGAACTTGCTCAATATGTTCTCAAGTATTCACAAAGACTTGCCTCAAATATGCCTTCAAGTCCTCTTAAGAACTTGCTCAATATGATCTCAAGTCTTCACAAAGACTTGCTTCAAATCTTCCTTCAAATCCTCTCAAGAACTTGATCAATCTACTATCAAGTATTCACAAAGACTTACCTCAAATCTGCTTTTAAGTCCTCTCAATAACTTTCTCAATATGCTCTCAAGTCTTCACAAAGACTTACCTCAAATCTACCTTCAAGTTCTCTCAAGAATTTTCTCAATCTGCTCTCAAGTATTCACAAAGACTTACCTCAAATCTACCTTGAAGTCCTCTCCAGAACTTGCTCATTCTGCTCTCAAGTCTTTAGAAAAGACTTACCTCAAATCTGCTCAAACACATGCTCAATACAACTCACAATATATGATCAATCAATCTCAAATCTTGCACACAATACTATCAATTGCTTTTTCTAATCTTCAAAGTAATTCCTTTAACTTGAAGCAATTTAAACATATTCTATTCAAAAAATTTTTAACCTCTAGAACATATAGAGAATGATATACTATATCAAAGACTCAATATGTTCTACTCAATTATTAAGTTTGTCGCTTTCACACATCTAGTTTTGAATGTTTGCACATTCACTTTCAATATCACTCAAAACCAATGCTCAATAAGTTTCACTCAATAATTCAATCAATGAAAGATAACTTGCTCACAAACCCTAAATAAGTGTCTTCATACTTCTTCAAATAAAAGCAAATGTGGGTCTCAAACCCTAACTCAAATAATATTCAATTTCTATCTCAAATGTTCTCTAAAAATTCACCAATCATGCATATAAAAACTCACTCAAACATTTCCAAAAATGCTTATCAAACAATCCTTTTCACTCCACCTTATATTTCACAACATTGAACCCAACAAAACTTCAATCAAAGGATGATGTGCCCATACCTTTTTACTTTCATGGAGATATGTCTTCAAAATATATTTCACAATCAATTCTCCTTTTGCCACTCAAAAGGTTAAATATCAACAATCTGTTTTAAAGCATCCTTCCAAAATGTGCCCAATTAGATTCCAAACCACTCTCTTAGTTTCTCAAATAATAAAACCCTTAAAAATGCTTAGCAAATTATACACATAATCCAAATTACCTCATACACCTTTTAACTCCCTCTTAACATAAATGCTTTTTCAAAATAATTCTAACCACCATAAAATTATTCCAATGCACTTACTAAATCACAACTCAAATTATTTCAACACCCTTTATATGGTAAAAATAAAAATTTATTTTTAACACCTTATACATCCACAACAGTACATACCATACACCTTAGAACCATAGCGTAAATTTATTAATACAAAATAAATACCTTTGCATGCTGCCTTCCATAGGATTCGATCCCCCATTGTGTTGCCGCCTGCACCTTAGTCATGGTCTAACTGTTATGTGAGCTAAGCACTCACTTGAGACCTCTAAAGCACCAAGACCTCTTTGTCTATTTCTCTAGTGCTCAACTTGCATAAAACAAAAACAAATTTCTCCCTTCTATTGCCACTGGGAATCAAACGTGAGACCTACTATTCACCAACAACCTAGCACTACCAAGATTTACCACTAGGCCAACCATGTGGTTGGTGATATGACCATTAATCCTTGCCACTTTATCCTTCCACGTGCTCCACTTTACTTTTAAAAATAAAAGTATTTTTTCCTCTTGTGCTCACAAATTCGCATCAACAAATTTATTTTATATTCGCATATACATTCGGAGACTTGCCTTATGTCTTCAAACCTTATGGTAGAAATACCATTTCCTTCCTTGCTCAAATGTCAATAGGAATAAGCATTTAAACTTAATGTTTTGCGCCAACCCCTTACTTAGGGTTATAAATTTATTATAATATAAATATTATAATTAATTTATAAGTAACCTTAGGATTTTGTTTTAACACTTTAATATTATAATAATTATAATATTATTTCCTTTGGGCCTAGGTATCTCCTTCCTTTAGGGTATCTAGAAAATAATTTGACCAGTCATGTGAAGCTTTAAACTTAATATTTTGGGCTTAAAATATAAATATTTTAACCCTCCTTTGTCAATTCCTTGTATTGACTTTTGACATCACTAACATTGACTCTTGACATCAATGACACCCTAACTACTCAAAATTTCCAACATCTTGTTGGAGTCCATTGTTCTTCCATACTTATTTTGTGGCACAACTTCCTCTTGTGTAGTTGGCCCTACCTTCTTGGATGATCCTCCCCTCAATAGGTGCCATATCCTATCCACACAAAGGAGTTGGGTAAGTTATAATTTCTTCCAATTGTACTTACAATTAGTTAGTTTCATTTTCCCATGAACTAACTTAGACCATTATCATTCACCTAATAATAATCATGGTCACACTTGCCTCACTACAAGGTGCCATCCCTAATAAAAAACTATAATCTCTAGGATTTTTACTCGGTCTATCTAGTCCAGTCAACATGCAATACCCATATTATCCCAAATAATGTTAAATTACCTAGAAGAGAAATTCTCCCTAAAGTGGCTCATCAAGTCAAGGATTAACCTAAGTTCTCTCCATAGAAGCTTATAGTCCTATAACCTAGAGCTTTGATACCAATTGTAATAACCCACCAAATCAAACCAAGAGATAGATGTATTTTTTGCAAAAGGTTCACAAGAAGATCCAATATACTCTAGTATTTGTAAGGCATACCCACATTTTGAGTTAATATCATTGTAAAAGACACTCAAGTGGATAGAGTAGCCAACATCCCATATTTTTTGGGTTCACCTTTCTAAACCTCACCATTTAGAAAGGATATCAATAGTGGTCCCTCCACCTTTCCCATATCCTCATTGATATAGGATAACTTTCCCATGATGGAGTGATTATTCTTTAAGGCCTATAAAACTTAAAGGGTGATGCCTATACCCTAACCTTTCATAAGTTCATCTATGTATGCTTATTTTAATGTAATGCCTTAGTGCTTAATTACCACACCTTCATGGGTTAAGGCCATCACCACTCACCTAGTAATGATCATGGTCATCCAATCCTCACCATTCAAAGTACCACCACCATATTGGTTTATGAATGAAAATATATCTCAATATCATGCAATGAAGTGCTACCAAATTGTGCCTAAGTAATCTTACTTGCTCTTCATAAGGAAGTGTTGTTGAATTCTCATCATGGAGATCTCAATTGCAACAATGGAGCCTCTTAAAGTTTGAAGGTCAAATTCAACACTCTTTCACCATTAAACATCATGATTTCATGCTAATTTCTATGATTTAACCATTCTTAAAAGAGTGTAACCCTTGAACATCAATTTTAATACCAATACCAACGTTTCCCACATTGGTCATGAAGAATTATTCCACTGTTTAGTGATCGTCTCACCCCGAGATGGCCCATAGGTACCACTACCATACCCTATGATGGTCAGTAGGCCAAAACACTCTACCTTAGAAAGGCCTTCTAGTGATATCTATTTTTATTGCTTTTTCTTAGTTACAGTAGCTTTAGCAACATTTAATTTATTTTCTAACATAGTTTGGTTCAATTTTCATGCATATGTTTATCATTTTCAACATCTCTTTTTTCAATTTCTTATCATGGATATGGACCTAATCATGAGAGGTTCCTCAATTGTTATTATCATCTTGTAAGTGTTCTTGTGTGCAAATTTTAGATCTTTGTAGGAGCTATCAACATAAATATTCATCACATTCATATCATACCTTGCGGAGGTCACAAGAAACCCCTCCCCAAATTAGTTTTGAGGGTGCAAAGATTTTATGGGATACACCTACCATTGGTTCTTTATTGTAACAATTGTATCAAATTGGTATTAAATCCCTAAGAGGGATATCATTGTAACCTCCTTGTGAAGGATAATTTCAATATTAATGAGAAGGGCACCATTTCTTTATTTCTCATTTTGATCTTGATGGTTACATGATTATAATTTCAATTTGATTTCATATAATTGCTTAGGTGTATGATTTTTGCATACTACAGTGGCAATCATAGTGGTGGACCCTTTCCACATTTTGTAATATTATTCCTAATATATTTTTTCTTGATTTTATTGAATTGAAGGTACCGCCATCATAGACTAGAACATATCATAGGAGCCTCCATCCTACCCTATGATGGCCAGTAGACCCCACAACTCTGCCCCATGATGAACTTAGAGAAGAATCACAAAATCAACATATATAGAATCTGCAGTAGACTAAGGCCTCACTTGTAAGTCATTTTATCCTCATTTCAATATAGAAATATATAAATTTTATGATTAAATAGATAAATTGTAGGATAAATTCAAAATTTTTAATGGTCTATCTATGACCACCCTTGGTTTAGGTGACCATTATTTCTGGCTGCCCATGGGTCAAGCGGCCCTTGTTTCTGACTACCCTTGTATACAATGACCTCTACTATGGACCGTCATACATAAAAAAAACCTCTATTTTGATTTTTATGTGGACTATATGCTTGCTATCTATGCAAAGGCTGACATCATATTAGGGTTGGCAATCTTAGATTTCTGAAACTAAAACATTTTTATTTAGGAATCTAAAAAATTAAATGTTATTTTATGCATTATAAAAAATACATTGATTGCTCTATGTTTGTATTTTCTTTTTGCATAAAATAAAATGAACCCACACACACCATGTATCATATTAAACATTAGTGAGTTGGAATTCACACCCAATCGTTGATCAAGACCAATGATGGTGACCTTCATCACCATCTCTTTAGCTTATTTATGATTATTTCATACCTTATTTTGGCCAAGGCTAGTCCAAGATCTATCATAGTGATGAATGGTAGGACCTGGGCTCCCTCATCGAGTTTGGAATTCATCATAAAACTTTGGTAGGTTTCACTACTTGGATTTCATCACCAAGTTTGTGTATGAGAGTATAGAGGTGATGAAGAACACAAGCTTATACTGAGAGGGGGGTGAATAGTATAAGACCACTTTTTACTTTTCTTTCCCAAACAATATTATCCAATATAATCAATGGCAATATCAATAGCAATAACCAAAGCAATGCACAAATCATCACACACAATAGAGACACCAATTTAACGTGGTTCACCCAATGTGGGCTACTCCACGGAGAAAATATTTTACTAATATTTTCTCAATAAATATCTTGGGAATCCTTTCCCTATTACAATGTTTATGGACCTCTATCCAAAGGAGACACCAATCCCCTTAATCAAGTTCGTGGATCTCTATCCATAGGAGACACCAATCTCCTAACTCTGCTTTGGTTGGTGATCCTCTAGAAGACCTCTACCTCCACTACCCTTAGCAAATGGAACTCTATCCACAGAAGACACCTATCCTCCCTACTCTGGTTGGAGATCTCTATCCTCAACTCTGTCACCTCCAAAGCTCTATCTCAAATCTATACTAAACACAGTCCTTCGATCTAGCACAAATCTATCCTCAATATTTGTCTCTGGTCTGGCACAAACCTATCCTCAAATCTGCACCAAACTCTATCCTCGAATATGTACTAAACACAGTCCTTCGGTCTAGCACAAATCTATCCTCAATCTCTATCCTCAAGCCTTAACTCAAAGCTTGACTAAATCTCAAATCAACTCTACTGGATCTGCCCCAAACCTTAACTCAAGGTTTGAACAAATCAATCAATCAACTCTGCTCTCAAGTCTTCTCAAAGACTTGTCTCAAATCTGCCTTGTAAGCTTCCACAAAAGCTCACACCAATATGTCCTCAAGTCCTCTCTAGAACTTGTCCAATCTTCTCAATAAGTTCTCACAAGAACTTATCCAAATCTACTCTCAATCTGTATTGTAAGCTTCCACAAAAGCTTACCCAAATCTATCCACAAGTCTTCTCAAAGACTTACCTCAAATCTGCTCAACAAGTCCACACTAGAACTTGTCCAATCTCATAGAAACATAAAGAGAATTGTTAGAGACTCAATATGCTCTATACTCATCACAATGCTTTAATCACTCTCTTTTAGAAACATATAGAGAATTGTTAGAGACTCAATATGCTTCACATTCACCTCAATACTCAATCACTTTCAATCACTCTTTTAGAAACATATAGAGAATTGTTAGAGACTCAATATGCTTCAAATTCAACTCAATACTCAATCACTTTTTCAAATCAATTCATAATATAGAATAGTTTGTTTTATGGAACTTGAACAATCACTTCACACATCCACTTGACTAGGCTCAACCAACTCTACTCAACCAATCACTCAATGAAACAATCCTTGCTTACAAACCCTAGTCCAAGCATATAAACCTTCACTCAAAATATTTCCAACAATGCTTATCAACCAATCTCACATAACAATGATACTCATGTTCTTTTCAAACCCTAGTTCAAGTTCTTCACTCAATCAATGGCTTCAACAACAATGCTTATAAAACAAGGTTTTAACAACAACTCTTTATTCCAGAAAACCTTGAAGCATTAACTCAACACACTCAATAAGGAAACCCTAATTAAATCCTTTTCACTCCAAACTTATTTTCTAGAAAACCAACCAATCAACTCAACTATGGAAGAATGTGCTCATACCTTTTTCTTGATGATGAAGGAACCTCAAACATCTGCCACAACCACAAACACTTCTTTGCCAAGCTCAAAGAAGTTAGATAACAATACAAAGCATATAATAACTCACAAATACACCTTATTACTCCATTCTTAAAATAATATCCAACACCACAATAGTTTAAATATTCACTTCTCAAAACCCTAACTCATCACAATTTCATCTCAACCATTCAAATTTGACATAAGCTACTTCAGAAAAATATCCTCAAAAATTAACCCAATTTCTACTTATAACTCCCTACTTTAATATTGCATTTAAAAATAATTCTTTTGAAAAATAATGCAATAAATAATTTTCCTTTCCTCTAAGGTAAAAATATTTTTACCCACAAATTAATCTCAGCAAACACCTTTCATAAAACTCATAAAAATTCTCTTTAACTTAGGCTAAACTCCAAAAAAAATATTCCCCTTATTTCTCCTAAGACAAACTTTAGCCTAAGCAAAAATTAAATTTAATAATTAAAAAGCTTTACCACTTTGGCATGCGCGTGAGTCGAACCGAGCACATCTCTCCCACTAGCACCTTGACCGTGGCTTCCATGTCGTGGAGCCACGTGCTCCTCTTGGAGCCTCCAAGCGCCTTCAGCGCTTTGACCTTCTAAAACACATGAGCCAAAAGATGGCTCCTTCACCCATGCTCTGCGAAACGCGTTGCACGAAGTTACTACCATGAGGAATGCACATGAAATAGCATGTGATAGTCTTTAGCGAATCGGGTGGATAATTTTACCTTTGGAAAGGCTATGGTATATATATGCCATATGCCTTCCAATGTGCTCCCACGTCGGTGGAGGAAGACATCGACAATGCACGCGATGAAGTCGACGGAGGGAGACATCAAAAATGTACATGAAAGAACCAACGCCCAACATTAGACTTTGGCCATTATTTATTAAATATAATAAATTAAATTCTTTTAAGAATTTAATTATTATAATTTAATAATTAAATGGACTTTGGCCTTTTAAACCAAACTTTAGGGCCTCCTTGGTTTTTAGAAAAACCTTACAACTTGCCCACATGGTTTTAATGAAAAAACCTTTTATTTTTGCCATCATTGGTTTTAAGGAAAACCTTTTATTTTTCCAAAACATGGTTTTAATAAAAACCTTTAAACTTATGCTTCCACATAATATTAAAAATATTATGAAGCTCTTTTGCCATTAACCTTTGCATTGTTCCTTTTGACCTTTTTACATCAATGGTAGCTTATTCCTTGACATCAATGACAACTTTGACTCAAAATGTCCAACAATCTCCCCCTTTGTCATTGATGGCAACCCAAATTATTTTTACCAAAAACTTAACCTTTTCTTTGTTCTGCTCCCCCTGGGACATTGCTCCCCTGGCTCAATGCTCTTTTCGAATCTCTCCTCTTTACTCAAATACCAAATCTCTCCCCCTTACTCAAATCTCTCCCCCTTTGACATCAATGGCAAAGGGTCACCTTTGGGGCTCGGGGCTAAGAATGAGTCTCTTAGCTTAGCCCCTCCCCCACCTCCTCTTGAGGTGGTTAATTATGGGGTGGGAGTATTTCTACTCCCAACAAGCACTGGTCTTTACCTTTATCCTCTTTCCTTCTTATCTGATCCTTCTGATTCCTTTGACTATTCCTTCTCATATCCATATTCTTGTTCTTGTTCATGTCCATATTCATGTTCCTGTTCCTTTTCCTATTCCTATCCATGTCCATATTCCTATTCTTGTTCATATCCATATTTTTGTTCCTGTTCCTGTTCCTATTCATACTTGATTCTAGAATGTCTGCTCTACACCACTTTGTTGTGTGTCCATAATTATTGCACTTATAACACTTAATGTTATTATTCCTTGGAGGTGCAAATATCTTAGGATTTCTCCTAGTGAAGCCATATCCTTTTCTGTCATGAACCCTGCAATTCATTGCCTTGTGACCAAACTGATTACATGAGTAGCAATACCCATGGAAAAGTTGTCTGTTTCTAAAGTTCTCATATTCTTGTCTTTCATGTGTCCTCCACTATGAAGCCATATGCCCAAACCTGTGACATGAGAAGCATCTTCCATTGAAGAAACCTTGCCTTGACCCCATTGGTCTCTTAGTCTCTTCTACCTTGTCCTGTTTCCTGTTCCATCTATTTCTTATTTGTGCATTGTTCCTTTCCTTGTTGAACTTTCTATTTTCCAACTTATCCTTAGAAGTCTCACTTTCTCTTTCATTCTTATTTTTTAAAGCTTCTTCCTTTTTGGTGCTTGAGCTTGACTCTCCTTTTTCTGCTTCTTGTTTCCCTTGTTCTTCTTCAGAACTAAGTCCTATTTTGGTGACTGATGATCTTTGTGCATTGATAATCCTATCCAAAGTCTTTGAATTTTCCTCAAACTTGTGTAGCTTGTCCTTAGAACCTTTTACTTCCATCCTTAGTGAAACTATCTCATGCTCTAATCTTTCACACTCTAGATCTTTTATCTTTAATTTTTTGGCCATACCTTCTTCAATTTTTCTTGCCTCTTCAATCTTGATTTTGAAGTTGGTGAGTTCTTGTAGAAACTTTGCTTTTGCTTTCTCATCTTCTTGAGCTTGAACCCTTAATCTTGAGTTCTCCCTTTTTAATTCTTTGATATCAACACTAAGTCTTTTACATTCTTGCTCTTTTACCTTTGATTGTTCAACCATATCCTTTTTAGCTCTCCTTGCCTTTTCAACCTTATCTCTCAAGTTAGAGAGATATTGTAGAAGCTTTGTCTTACATTTCTCATCTTCTTGTATTTGAGCCTTCAATTCTAAATTCTCTCTTTTCAATTCAACAAGTTCCTTAAGAGTGGCTTCCTCTTTTTCTTTTTCTAAATTTTCCTCTTCTTTCTTTCTTTGATCTTCTATAGGAGCATCTCCTTTTTCTTCTATTATTGAAAGTAGAGTTTCTTCTTCATACCTATTTTGACTATCCCTATTATCATTTAGATCCATTTCATCTTCACTACTACTGAACCCATGACAATATCTTACATCATGATCGAGTTGACCACAAACAAAGCATTCTTCACCTTCTTGTGGACCTGTATTCCTACATCTGGTACAAAACTTTATCAATCTAATATTTTCTCCATTGCTTGATTCATATTTTGAATCTATTTCCATTTTTCCTCCCAACACAACAATATCAAACTCATCTTCCTTTTCTTTCATGACCATGTGTGTTCTTTTCTTCTTGTATCTCATGGTTTTGCCTTTGCCTTTCTTTGCCATTTGTGTTCTTGTAAGATCTTCCTTCAAGTTGTTAAACCTTTTCTGAAGGAACCAACTCTGATACCAATTGAAGAACACAAGCTTATATTGAGAGGGGGGGTGAACAGTATAAGACCACTTTTTACTTTTCTTTCCCAAATAGTATTATCCAATATAATAAATGGCAATATCAATAGTAATAACCAAAGTAATGCACAAATCATCACACACAATAGAGACACCAATTTAACATGGTTCACCCAATGTGGGCTACTCCATAGAGAAAATATTTTACTAATATTTTCTCAATAAATATCTTGGGAATCCTTTCCCTATTACAATGTTTATGGACCTATGTCCAAAGGAGACATAAATCCCCTTAATCAAGTTTATGGATCTCTATCCATAGGAGACACCAATCTCCTAACTCTACTCTAGCTGGTGATCCTCTAGAAGACCTCTGCCTCCACTACCCTTAGCAAATGGAACTCTATCCATAGAAGACACCTGTCCTCCCTGCTCTAGCTAGAGATATCTATCCTCAACTCTGTCACCTCCAAAGATCTATCTCAAATCTGTACTAAACATAGTCCTTCGATCTAGCACAAATATATTTTATATTTGGTCTAGCATAAACCTATCCTTAAATCTGTACCAAAATTTATCCTCAATCTCTAAACAAGTTGTCTAGCACAAATCTATCCTCAATCTCTTTCATAAACATAGTCCTTGTAGAAAATTTACTCAATCTTCCTCAAGCCTTAACTCAAAGCTTGACTCAATCTCAAATCAACTCTATTGGATCTACCCCAAACCTTAACTCAAGGTTTGAACAAATCAATCAATCAACTCTTCTCTCAAGTCTTCTCAAAGACTTGTCTCAAATATGCCTTGTAAGCTTCCACAAAAGCTCACACTAATATGTCCTTAAGTCCTCTCTAGAACTTGTCCAATATGCTCAATAAGTTCTCACAAGAACTTATCCAAATCTACTCTCAATATGTATTGTAAGCTTCCATAAAAGCTTACCCAAATCTGTCCACAAGTCTTCTCAAAGACTTACCTCAAATCTGCTCAACAAGTCCACACTAGAACTTGTCCAATCTCATAGAAACATAAAGAGAATTTTTAGAGACTCAATATGCTCTATACTCATCACAATGCTTAATCACTCTTTTAGAAACATATAGAGAATTGTTAGAGACTCAATATGCTTCACATTCACCTCAATACTCAATCACTTTCAATCACTCTTTTAGAAACATATAGAGAATTTTTAGAGACTCAATATGCTTCAAATTCAACTCAATACTCAATCACTTTCTCAAATCAATTCAGAATATAGAATAGTTTATTTTATGGAACTTGAACAATCACTTCACACATCCACTTGACTAGGCTCAACCAACTCTACTCAACCAATCACTCAATGAAATAATCCTTGCTTATAAACCCTAGTCCAAGCATATAAACATTCACTCAAAATATTTCCAACAATGCTTATCAACCAATCTCACATAACAATGATACTCATGTTCTTTTCAAACCCTAGTTCAAGTTCTTCACTCAATTAATGACTTCAACAACAATGCTTATAAAACAAGGTTTTAACAACACTCTTTATTCTAGAAAACCTTGAAGCATTAACTCAACACACTCAATAAGGAAACCCTAATTAAATCCTTTTCACTCCAAACTTATTTTCTAGAAAACCAACCAATCAACTCAACTATGGAAGAATGTGCTCATACCTTTTTCTTGATGATGAAGGAACCTCAAACATCTGCCACAACCACAAACACTTCTTTGCCAAGCTCAAAGAAGTTAGATAACAATACAAAGCATATAATAACTCACAAATACACCTTATTACTCCATTCTTAAAATAATATCCAACACCACAATAGTTTAAATATTCACTTCTCAAAACCCTAACTCATCACAATTTCATCTCAACCATTCAAATTTGACATAAGCTACTTCAGAAAAATATCCTCAAAAATTAACCCAATTTCTACTTATAACTCCCTACTTTAATATTGCATTTAAAAATAATTCTTTTGAAAAATAATGCAATAAATAATTTTCCTTTCCTCTAAGGTAAAAATATTTTTACCCACAAATTAATCTCAACAAACACCTTTCATAAAACTCATAAAAATTCTCTTTAACTTAGGCTAAACTCCAAAAAAATATTCCCCTTATTTCTCCTAAGACAAACTTTAGCCTAAGCAAAAATTAAATTTAATAATTAAAAAGCTTTACCACTTTGGCATGCGCATGAGTCGAACCGAGCGCATCTCTCCCACTAGCACCTTGACCATGACTTCCATGTCGTGGAGCCACGTGCTCCTCTTGGAGCCTCCAAGCACCTTCAGTGCTTTGACCTTCTAAAACACATGAGCCAAAATATGGCTCCTTCACCCATGCTCTGTGAAACACGTTGCACGAAGTTACTACCACGAGGAATGTGCACAAAATAGCATGTGATAGTCTTTAGCAAATTGGGTGGATAATTTTACCTTTGGAAAGGCTATGGTATATATATACCATATGCCTTCCAATGTGCTCCCACGTCGGTGGAGGAAGACATCGACAATGCACGCGATGAAGTCGATGGAGGGAGACATCAAAAATGTATGTGAAAGAATCGACACCCAACATTAGACTTTGGCCATTATTTATTAAATATAATAAATTAAATTATTTTAAGAATTTAATTATTATAATTTAATAATTAAATGGACTTTGGCCTTTTAAACCAAACTTTAGGGCCTCCTTGGTTTTTAGAAAAACCTTACAACTTGCCCACATGGTTTTAATGAAAAAACCCTTTATTTTTTCCATCATTGGTTTTAAGGAAAACCTTTTATTTTTCCAAAACATGGTTT